>JAVDPK010000266.1:311808-366369 GCA_034780415.1 Cichlasoma orientale
GTTCAGTCCATTCACTTGTATTAGTTCACAGCGCAGCTTTGCCTCCTCCAATATGGCGGACACACAGTTACGTCGCACCAGCGGGCCGAACCAGTCAACGAGGTATCTATGTATATATATCTATGGTCATGGTTGCCCATAGTTTGTATGGGAGATGCTAACTGTTTTGCAAACACTCTTAAACTGCTCACCAAGCAGTAGAGAAACTGAAAAGTGTGACGCAAACCAGAAATGAAGCATGTCTGCCTTCAAAGTAGAAGTTGTGCCTTTTGAAATGTGTTTTCTGCAGCAGTAAGGCATAACTTTTACTCTGAAGGCTGGTGCTCTCTGTTTCCGGTTTGCATCACACTATTTCAATTTTCACTACAGAGCAAGGAGTAAATGGCAAGTGTTTGCAGCTAAGTCAGTGTCTTCTATGCAAACCACAGCAACCTCCAAGAGACCAAAGTAATCACACATACCACGTTTCGATTGACGAGGTGCCGGTGCTGGTGCTGGTGCCGGTTCCAATGAACCGGTGAACTGCTTCAGAATGGTTCTGCGTATCCACTGCGCTTTGCAAACTGATCCTTTACGTCTGAGTGTGGACGGTTCCTCGTTTGGAAACGGAAGCTAAAGGGCACAAACGTGGCAGAACACGCTCCCCTTATGCAAACTTTATTTCTTGTGCTGCGAACATATTTTACCATTTAAACAAAACTACTGCAGCATCTGTGTGCAGCACAAGGTAAACACAGACAGCGATTACGAGCAAGACGACAAGCATGCACTTTGAGTCCTTTTATCTGTGATATAAACTGATGCAAAGCAGCAAGTTCAGCCTTAGGGCTCAACCTAATTCACGGCCGTGAAAATCGCATCGCTTTTCTCCTGTAATACACACCTTTCAGTGAAATAGCGGTAGAAAACTTTACGTCGAGATGGCAGAGTCACGCCCTTCTGCTGCTTGCGTCACACGTTCTTGGTTCCAGACCAGCTAGCTTGCGGTGCTGGAACTAAACCCGTTTTTCAGCCGAGAGAGTTTGCGGTGGAAAAAACACTGAATGGTTCGAGCACTTGGCACTGGCACCAGGTCAGTGGAAAAAGGGCCAAGGTGGTTTTGGTGCAGCACCTTCTTTGCGCCAAGCGACAGCCAACAACCTCCAGCAACCACTTGCCAACCTGTCAGGGAATACACATTATTCCCCAGCGAACAGAGGTTGAGTGGCTGAGGCCTTAATTGTCCTTGAGAGTGTCCAGAACCCAACAGGGGTCCGTCCACCTCTGGCAAACTGAACTGGCTGTGTATAGTTTAAAACTATGTTTACCTACAAAGTTGGTATGCTCTGTTAAATAAAAGTAAAAATGTAAAGATATGACAATGTAATGATTCGCAAATAATTTAGACCAATTGAGACATGATAATTTATAAAAACATAATATTTGGCATAGCTTTTTTTTTTTTTTCCACATCCAATCTTTTCTGAAATACAGACCTCAAAATTCACACTCAGTGTCAGGGAAAAGGAACAAGAAATGAAGTCCAAGGCAGAAAGCCATTTCTAAAACTTGGAGCACAGCAGCCTCAATAATTATGAAATAGGAGAAGTTTAGAAGCACCATGACTCTTCATAAAGTTGGCAGTCTAACTCAGTGGTCACTCAAAACGAGATTCATAATTCCTCTGAAGAGATACCTGCTGGAAGGATGACCATGTCAGCAGCACTTCATCAATCAGGCTTTTAAGGTAAAGTGGCTAGACAGAGGCCACTCGAGGAAAAAGACATCTGACAGCCCACTTGGAATTTGTCAAACAGCATTTCAAGGACTCCGATGAGAGAAAAGTTTCAGGTTTGATGAGGAAAAACTGAAATCTGCCGTCCCAAGCTTGGGGTGGCAGGATCATACTGTGGGGGGCGGTGCTTCTCAATGGCAGGACCAGGCAGCTGGTGAGATCTGTGTGAAACGTGTGATACAGATACAGAAAATCTGCTCCAGAGTGCACAGATATGCTGATTCTGGCAACTGTAGTGAGAATGCTAGAAGCTCTGCTGCTAATAGCAGTACAGCTGCCTGTCCTAGCAAGTATAGGAGAAGAAGCTTTGATCCATCTGTAATGTAATTAAACAATAAAGCTCCCTTATTTGAAAGCAAAGGAAAATAATTACTATTAAGAGTGAGAAAGAGAGAAGCTGACATTGACAAGACATCCTCCCCCTTCCCCCCACAGGCCATCCACGGCAAACACTGCTCATGCATCATCTGTGGAAAGACTTGATGATGGCAGTTGAGAGATGCTGCCCATCCAATCTGACAGAGCTTGAGAGGATCTATAAGGAAGAAGGGGATAAATTGTTCATGTTTGCAAAGCTTGTAGAGACTTACCCAAGAGCCCAAAGCTTTAAATGCTGCCAAAGGGACTTCCAAACGTACCAAATTAAAAGGCCTAAATAATTCTGAAAATAAGAGACTTCAGTTTTTCAATTTTTAACAGATTTGGGGAAAAAAGATCTGACAGTATTTTCACTTTACATTACATATTATTGTGTGACTGATGGGGGGAAAAAATGACAATTTCATCCATTCAAGATTAAATCTACAAGATAAAATGCGCAAAAGTGAAGGCGCCCACACATGCTTTCAGAATCCACTGTGTTTTGAGAGTTTGTGTGTGTGTGCATGTGTATATTTATGTGTACACTCAACAAAAAGATCACAAGACTCCTACAGTCTGACTGATGCCCTCAGAACACACACTCTAGCAGCTGAATCCAAAGCACTCATGAAAATAGAAAGGCACAAGACGAGGTGACAAGGTGCACAGATAGTAACAAACAGGGACAACTGGATGAGCACCTCTGAAGTTAAGTGAGTGGTGTCAGGAGGGAAATCCGTTTGTCTTAGTAAGCAGACACCTATAGTGAGGAGTCACTCTAAATCACTGAGAATAGCAACGCAATAATGCTACGTGCTGAGCAGCTTCTATTCCTGAAAAAAAAGAAAAAAAAACACATCCTGTGGCATAGTAGTGTTAAGTATTGTACGTCTTTCCAGTACTATGATCAATCAACTCATTTTCGCTGATTCAACTGCCAGGTGTGCACTGCAAGTGTGAGCTAAACACCTACCCGTCGCCAGGTATGCTTTGCATCCTGGGATGTGGCAGAGTACCATAGATGCGTAGAATACTCAAACCGTATCAACTAGCTGTAAAATTAATGTCAGTTCTCCAAGTTATTTGCTAGTCCAGAACACAGCACCTTCTTCCCATATGTATTTTTCTTGCTCCCATCCCAAACACATCTGGCAAATAAGCAGACTGAAGCCTCACAAGTGGTTTGTAGTGATGTGATTTGTTCACTTGGAGTTGTCTCTGTGCGAAAAGAAACCAAACCACGGGAAAGAGCTGCAATTTTACAAACTCGTCAACATATCTGGACCAGAATAAATAAACTATAATTCAAAAGTGCAGATGTTATATGTGAGTGCCACTTGAAGAAAAACAGTTAGCTGGCTTATTAGAAAACCAAACCTATACAGCATCAGCTGAGTCATATGATTGTGATAATCATATACAAACATCCTTCAATTTAGCTGCTACACATTTACCGTCTTCCCCTCAGCAACAACTTACTTTCTTCTTCCACTAATCTGAAAACTCCACAAATACAAAAATTAAATTTATCAACATTTCAAAGAGCTAGGTGAAGTGCGCACGCACACACACACACACACACACACACACACACACACACACACAGAGAAACAGTGGAGCAGAGAAAAGGAAGAAGTGTTATTTAAAATTCTCCTCTCATAGCATCTCTTTTCCATCAAACAGACCTTGGTGGATCTAAAATGTGACAGCGGGTCTGCTGGATAGACTGCAATATGAAAATGTGAATATGTTCATAGTAAAAAGAGACATTTTAATAATGAAGCAAAGCCCATTGAGCAGATGCCCCCCCCCCTTTTTTTGGTCAGGAGTTAACCTAAAAAGGAAGAGAACACTTATCGGATCTTTTCAAATATCTCTGTCTCTATGTGTCTGACAAATTGTGTTTACTCTGTTGATTCAGATGAAAATTGGCACTTCCTTAATTAAAACTGCATTCTGAATCAATACTCACAATGTACTGGCCACAGACCCAACAGTTATTCTTTTAAATGCTGGCAAACACAAATGGGCTTCTTATTTAAAATGGTATGTAATTAACCTGTTGGTCTTAATTAAAACAGAAAAACTAATAACTGCAAAGGAAAATATTAAACATTGGGTCCGCTGATATTTTAAGGAGATGTTTCCAGGTCTCTGTCTAGGAAAAATTATTCATCATCTCCAGATAATTGCCACAATCACAGCTAATAATCTTAGTCTGTGTATGCTATAATGAGCCTGCAATTAAACTTTATAATCAAAGAGCACTTTGAGGTCAAGGTTGCATAAGCAGGACTTGGATCTAAAACTAAGTTTCAGAAAAACAAAGTTTCAGCCTACGCTACAAGTGGGTAAGTCAAAAAAGCTTCACACAGCATGTTTGCTTGTAGGTGGAGCAATCTGTCAGTGTGTAACAAATGTTAAATCAACCCGAAGGACGTTGTTAGAGGGAACATGACCCAGCCAGGCCCACTGTATGTAAGCCAAAAGAACAACTACAGCCCTCTGCCCAGGGCACTAACTTGTCCTGGATGGAGCAGTAACTGAGTAGAAGCACAGCTCTGCATACAAAGGGGTTTAATCTGTCAATATCTAGAAAGGGACGCATGATTAATTGCAGATCCTGCCACGATTGTGGAGGTCAGCAATGTTTATTTCTATTTTTAATTCCCCTGACTGTCCGGATATGGTATGACCTCTGTTCCATTAGGCCAATTACATCATTTCACTAAGAAACTATCTAAGCAGAACAAAAAGTTCTTGAGAAGGAGCTTTGCTGGGAGTGAATGCAGAAAACTTTCACTTCTATGGAAAAGCAAAGAAACAAAGACAAACAGCAATATAGCTCTGACCTGACCCTCTGACAGAGTCAAAAATCTGATTTTTCTACTTAGATAATTTGGGAATCTATTGTTGACTCTGCTGGTTACAGATTTGTTGTCCAATCCAGTCCTTAAACCTGAAATAACACTTGTTTTTTGCCCAATTGTTCTCTCAGGGCTCGGCAGCTGTTCCAATTTTTCTAGCTGCCCTCACCAGTCTTTAAGGCAAGCTGTACTGTTCTTCATTTTACAAGTCACAACAGTTTTATTTTTGGGATTATAAAAGAGTTTCTCCTCTCTCTGCACTGTTCTGGCAGATAGTAGCACGATGAATCTGATGTTATCCACCTAATAAGGGAGATCAATTTGGTTACTGCAATGCATCTTTTTTATTCTTGCCAGATTAGATATGTACTTAAAGGTGAACTCTTTGGTGAAACTGAATCTAACTTCAGCTTATCATTGAGTAGGCATAGGTGTGTGTGTGTGTATGTGTGTGTGCATGAGATGAGCACAGATATGACAGTTTCAGCTGACTGAACTCAGTTGATGCTCTGCCAGCCAGACTGCCTGTGCCTCCCCTCTGGCCTTTAAATGAAAATAAATGATCCCTGGGTGGCTGTTTCTTTTTGTACAAAATGGCCACAAGTCAGCGGGAACTTAATGCTCACTCCAAAGGGAAGGTAAATTAAAAGCTCTAAGACAATTTTCTAAAGTTCTTGATTTATCCACCAGCACAGCAGATGTTAAGCTTCTTTGTGTGTGCAGATAGATGCACACAGATGAAGCACGACACAATACTGGCCTCGTGTTAAAGCCGTGGCAGATGCTGATCCCATGAAGGAGGCATTCGATAATATGAGGTTTTCGAGCAAACTATTAAGTAAGGTAGTCTCAGATGTTTCCTGCAACTAGATTCTATTTGTAGTGGTAGCAGGGGGTGTGCAGTCGCACTGCTGCACACAAAGGGAGGTGCACCAATTCTTTTTTTTTTTTTTAAAGAATTATTAACTTATAAAATATTAACTTTGCTCTTCTGCAAAAACAACTTGGCCCACTTTGTGACAAATAAACAACAGAGCAATAATTAGCTGCCTCCCGAGCAAGTCCCGTCTTGTGGTTCAGACTCCAACGCCGCCTTGGACAGCGGCTAGCTAAGGAACTCCTTGTTGTGCTCTGCTGCCTTGCTGAACTTCAAGTAGTAGTAGGCCTACGTGGGGGAGAGGAAAAAGAAAAAAAAAACAACAACTTCTGCCTCGGGTTTTGGGTAAAATGGCTCTCCAGCCCGGAGCAGAACAAGAAGTGCTGTCACCAGCAGCAGCCCAAAATTGCGGACAAGAAACTCTATGAAGCAGCAGCTGAATGATATCAAGAATCACCAAACTGTGACCTGCTGGTAGAGAAATACATAAATAAAATAAAATAAATCTGTATTTGAAAACAATGACCAGCAGACGAAACAGGACGTCTTGGCCCAGATATGTTCCGTCTACACCTCAATCCACAACTACTGGCCCGGCCCCTGGAGGCTAAGCCAGCACATTAATGCATTCTCATTGATGTGCGAATCTCCTATTTTAGCTGCACTTTTAAAGAAATCATACAGTGCATTAGCTAGTTTCAACTTTTCTGCTGTCACAGAAGTTGAACTCAGTCAGACCTGACTGAGTCCAATTAACACATAAATCATGGTGTGATATATCTGGTGAAGCCCTTGAGAATACCGCCACTGTTTAATGTATTTTTAACCATAAAAAAATGCCTGTAATCAGAGGAAGCTGAAATTCAAAGTCAAAGCAAATGAAGAATCCTGATGCCCAAAAACTAGCTCTTATCCAGTTTGTCAGCTGTCAAATCAACAATGATTATTTTTAGAATACTTGAATAGCTGAGTTTTTGATAAAAAGAAAAAAGAAAAAAAAATACTCAAGGTTGGTCATGAAGAAGATTCCATAGAAAATACTATAACTAAAGGGCTATTTACCTCAGAGACTGCAAAATTCATTTCATAGCAGTAGCACAGGGGATTTCAGCAGCAGCAGAAGGCTTTTACAGCCATGCGAGACATGTGAAGCATCTTGATTTGGAAAGAAAAAAAAAAATCTGTTAAACAGATTTTCAGAGCTTTCATTTTATGTAAAGCAGTTCAATCTGTATGGAAACTAATGCAGTCACGCCACTTACACTGCTACAGTCTCACTATAACAAAAAAAATTCGATATTTCTTAAAACAAGATGTCTAAGAAAATTCGCCTTGTCTATAGAAAACCTTTTAACGAGCAGACAGCACGTTCAGTGGATGCTGGATTTTTAAAAATGGTCCATTTCTTTCACAGAAAAAAAAAAAAGCAGAGTAAATCACTTTCAGACTCTAATATAGAAAAGCTAAATACAGACGGTAAATATTAAGACGATTTGTTTTTCAGAGTTTCCAGCATTTTGCCTTAATTACGTTATGTTGACAAAAAAGAGTGACGGGAATATGGAGGAGGAGAAAAGGGGTAATGACGTGTTAAAGGCCCCTGACAGGAATCAAACAGGTGGTGGTGCAGTTAAGGCTGCTGGCTCATCCTGATGCCTCTGAGAGGAGATTACAAAAGACAGCAGTCACATATATTAAGTGCTTAGTACTGAATCACCATAAGATGAGGAATGACATTCATTTCAAGGACTTTTTGTGAAATGAAAGATAAACCAAGTGCTTTTTTTTACTGAGCTGAAGATTAGTCCACGGGCCATACTGGCAATGAACCTTAACCATTTCTTTCTGGCATGAAATCTGCACCACAGGCAGTTCACGATTCCATATATAGATTAGGGTGGTTTCAAAAGAGGCAAGCACGTTCCGCAAACAAATCTGATTTCTTTATACATGATGAACACTGTATACTCTAAAAACTCACTCTCCTGTATCCACCCTCATTCTGCCACTTAGGATACATATACAGAGATAGCTTTACCAGCAGATGTAATTATAAATGTCTCTAAAGCCAAACAGAGGGGAGGGCCTATAAAGAGTGACTTCTCCCTGCCCACAGAGTAACCTATAATTGGGGGCCCAATATCAGCCCGCCTAAAAACACAGCTTACTATTTACACTTTTTCAAAATAGAAAGTGTTGTGGTGGGGCAGGGCCACACTTGGCAGAGTAAGGTGGATTCTCAAGGCATGAATAAGCTTTACTTGTCAGCGTGTCCACATTATCTCCTATGAAGGCACGACGACGTCCGCTGCCACTTAACCACACTTGATGTGCTCTTCCTCCAAACGACATGTTGAGATGCTGCTGTTAAGATCCTCCTCTTGAATTTGCACAATGTCAAGTGTTGGAAATATTGTGAATTGTGAATCCTTAATGCTTATGATCTCTGACAAGGTCTTGATTAATGCTACGGCAAACGGAGATACCAGCATTGGACCAGAATACAGAAAAGTCACTTTTAACGCACTGACGCAGCAGGTTTTGCTTTTTCAATGACACACAAATTCAGCACACCTGCAGACTGAAATTTTTCAAATGATCATTCACCGTTCACTACTAATCACTTTTTCCACTTAATTAACTAACTATTTATTTAGAATTAACCATTTAGGGCCAGTTTACAATAACTGCTTTTATGGATCCTATGCCACAGTTTCAGAAATTAAATTAACTAGAAAGTCGGTAGTTTGATCTACAGACTGTCAGGAAATGAGGAAGTGCATTTGCCTCTTGATTGCACCGACCACTGACATGCCCTTGAACAAGGCCTTTAACACCCAGCTGCTCCAGTGGAGATGCTCAGTGGTCAATAACTGTGACTGCCGGGCAGGACGTTCCACCTAAACTACTCTGATGAAACCAAAATTAAATCCATAATTACCAAGTCAATAGTGTCATTAGGGAGCTTTCATTTTATACATACAAAATGACACAATTTAGTCACTCGTTTTCTCAGGAATTCAGGATATACTATCCAGTTTAGGTTTATGCTATACAGTAAAAATATATTATGTACATTTGCAGCTTTGGCCATATTTTGTGTATGAACAGTTGTACTGAGGACATTTAAAGAGAAGCATGCCATAACAGAAGTAAAAACGTGGCTTTCTCTTACTGCGATACACCAACACAAAAATAAACATTTGAGTAAAACTATCAAAAATAATCTCCTAAGCTTATAAAGATACATGATTACTGGGAACTGCATAAATCCAATTTTGCAGAAATCCCTCTAAGTGAGCCCAGTTAGCCTATGAAATTCCCTTTAGGCTTTCAGATAGCCCAGGTTGTCTTGAAAACTGTCTCTTCCACAATTTTTCCTCACCATCTGTGAACCAAAGCCATGTTAACAGTCAAAAGTCAAACAAGACACTTGCACATTAAAGGAGAGCTCTGGAAAAGAGGTAAAGAGAGATGATGGCAGGGACTGTGTGAACCACTCCAGTTCTACCCTTCCCCCTTCCTGAACAGTAGCAGATGACAATAGCTTCTAAACCAGGGCACGCCAGACATCCTGACAAAGGCAGACTCCTCCCAAGCTGCTGAGTCCCCATTCCCAAATAAACATAGCCACAGGGAGAGGGCAAGAGTCGGGGATGTGGAGCATGCCATGTCAAGACTAGCGGCAAAATGAGTCCTTTTGCCCGAGAGCAAGGCACTCTCCCAGCAAACCATAAAATTGATGCTGGACAAGGGAAATCTCTTGACACACTACAAGGCTCAATCACATAATTAGGGCTGCAACAAAAACAATGGTGCCACACTCATTTAAAAAAAAAAAAAATCTCAGAAACTGAAAAGCAAATAAGTGCATCTCCATATGCACTGCTGCAATTGTATATCTTGAATGCTATTCAGCTCTTACTCACATGTAAGCAGGCGAAAGGGGTGAGGACCTGGATGTCTTAAGAACTGGCACTGGGAATTTCCAGCTGACAGGAGAACCGCTTTTCCATTTCAACGGCATGTTGTTGTCACCAGAATGGTGCTACAGCAATACCAACAGCAAAGACCATTTCCATGAAAAGGTTTCCAATGCAGTCTTCCATCCCACTCTGCCCACACCATTTAAGGGGGAGGGAGAGCAGCAGCAGCACCAGCAGCTACAGAAATACACTGGTAAAGGCAGTGCGGGCTACAGTCAGGGCTGTGACTTTAGCAGCAGCACTGAGAAACCAATAGATTGCATCCACCACGACTACTTGCCCTGCTGCATTCACAGTTGTCTCGTGGTAGGAGGGGGAAGAAGCCCTGCCTTCCCATCACCCTTTCAGGGTCTGTGAATAACCCAGTAGCTAAGCAACAGTGCCACCTTGTTAGATGAGTTGTGATTACAGCTTTTGGCTTGCTGTGCAAATACAAGGATGGAGATAAAGAAAAAAATATATACACAAGTAAATTTTTTTTTAAAAAAAGTATCAAGTCTTAACAGTTATGACACTGATTAAACTGCCAAAATATTTTCTAACATCTAGACATGGGCCACTACATACATTTTCCACAGCAACAAATTTATCATAATTGTAACTAGACCACCTCAATGGAGCCATGTCACTTTACCAAACCTAAGCATTTGGGGATTTGGAGACAGGTCAACTGTAATTTGATGTTTTCTTGCTCTTAAATTGCCCCCATATCCCCCAGGCAAAACTGATTGAAAGGCGCTTCACATTGCAGATGGATAATGATCCAAAACATACCATGGAGGCAACCCAAGAGCTTGTTAAGGCAAGAGCTTGCTCTTAAATGGCCGAGGCAGTCACCGAACCTCAAGCCAACTAAGCCCGCTTCTCCCTTATTGAAGAAAAAAATGAAGCCAGAAAGACCCACAAACAAGCAGGTAATGATGGTGGCTGCGATAAAGGCAGGGCAATGCATTCCAAGGGAAGAAACTTATCATTTTGTAAAGTGCATTGACTCTAGACTTCAGACATTCATTAACTGCAAAGGATTTGTATCCAACTGAGTCAGTCCAAATCTATATATAAAATTTAAGGAAAACTTTTTAATCAGAGTATAGCATCAAGTCAATTAAACTTCTGCGATATTGATCTGGTCAGTTAAGTAGCAGGGGGGGTTGTTAATTAGTTGCACCTGCTTTGGTGTTAATAAAATGGTAGCATGAGGCGATACCTGGACCCTACAGTGGTTGCACAGGTAGTCCAGCTCCTCCAGGATGGCACATCAATATGTGCTATTGCCGGAAGGTTTGCTGTGTCTCCCAGCACAGTTTCAAGAACATGGAGGAGATTCCAGGAGACAGACAGTTACGCTAGGAGAGCTGGACAGGAATGCAGAAGGTCCTTAACCCATCAGGAGGACCGTTATCAGGATGAGCACTACCAGAGCTACAAAATGACCTCCAGCAGGCCACTGGTGTGAATCTCTCTCACCAAGCAATCAGAAACGGACTTCATCAGGGTGACCTGAGAGCCCGACATCCTTAAGTGGGCCCTGTGCTCACTGTGCGGCAGCATGGAGCCCAACTGGCATTTGCCACAGAATACCAGAACTGGCAGGTCCACCACTGGCACCCTGTGCTTTCACAGATGAGAGCAGATTCACCCTGAGCACATGTGACAGATGTGAAAGGGCCTGAAGAAGCCGTGGAGAACGTCATGCCGCCTGTAACATTGTTCAGCATGACCGGTTTGGTGGTGGGTCAGTGATGGTCCATATCAGTATAGCTATCCAGCATGATTTCTTTTTTCCCTCCACTGAGATCTGATGTATTTTTAAAGTGTTCCTTTAATTTTTTTGACCAGTGTAATTATAATTAGTTTGGTATTTTGTCCAATTACATAATTATGGATACTGGATCACTGTCCAAATATTTATAAGCCAGACTATAAACAGTCCCAGCAAGTTCTGCTTTACATCACAGTACTTTTAAGATAGTGTGCAACAGCTTTTATAATCCATGTGATTAACAGATCAGATGATCAGACAGATCAACAGCTAAGATTTACGTGAGACTACTGAATATTATATCGTGGACATCCAGGTTTTCAGCGGTGGCATAATTTTATACCACTGCAATTAACTAGAGGAGCTAAAACACCAAGCTTACTTCCCAACTGCAGCTAAGGTTGCACAAGTCAGATTGTGATCACAGGAAGACTGACCTGTCACTGTGATTGTAACTGTAGTCATAGCTGTGCTTTGGACATGGGTATCATTAAAAGGCTCTGACACATTGGTTTCTGCAGCAAACTGACATGACTGCTTACTGCAGGTTTTGAACTCTTGTGCTCCATAAGTAAATCATTTGTCTGTGGCGCTTTCTTGTGTGGGTGGGGGGGTGGGTGGGGGGGCTGTTACAGAAGCAGTACAGAGTAGTTAGAGTACAATTAGACATATCCTTAGAAAAATAGATTGGCTGATAAATGCAGCCGCAGCTTGTGCTATGGCCGGGCAGCTCCAACCAAAGGCTGTGCACAAATTGTACATATGGAGCAGGCGTGCCCCTGAAAGGTAACACTTCAAAGTATTAGATGAAGACACTTGATTTGATTAACAGTCTTCAACTCAATCATTTATTTATCTAGGTGACAACTGGGGCAGAGAAAACTGACCAAAAATCATAAATATGATCATTTGTCGGAAAAACAACAACAACAACAACAACAAACACTCCCAGGCACACTCGCAGGTTTGAACCATTCAAATATCTGTGCGCATTACGTCCACCAGTTGTCAAACAATATAACTAGAGGCAGAACTACTTGAACAGGTACATTTATTTCAACATAAACATGCCTTTTATAAGCCCTACATACCTACACATTACAAAATAAATACAAATAATTAGGTTAGATTACAGAGAATAGACATTTAACACCCTGAGCGAGCTCAGCTGTGAAAAACATGAAACATTTATCGTTTCCTCAATATGTAAATGGGAAATAACCAAACCAGCAGGAACCTGCAGTCCATGAAGCTGTCATCATTAGCCTCTTATTTATTCAGTATCTATTTGGTAACAACGGTTAAGGCTCCACAATTTGATGTCTACAGACAAAAATCTGAAGTTTTTCCAAACAAAGTGTAAATCACTATTTGGAGCCAAGATGGGTTTTTAATCTTTCTGCCATCATTATCATAACACTGTTTTTGAATTATTCGAGGCCTAAACTTACTCCCTACTGGGCATAAGCAATATGGAAATTTTGTATTTACTGGCTGTTCTTCAAATGAGACAACACTTAAATTTTGTCATGTACGTTATTAGCTTACTGTTATTATTTTGTTTGTTTTTTAAAAAAAAGGGATACACTCAAAGTAAATCCATTTTTTCCAATTATTTTTAATCTAACCTCAACTCAACATCAGACTGCTGCAATTTCAAGCGGGCAAGAGTGCACTGTCCATCTCTTACAGGAATGGCTTCACGTGAAGTGTTCGAGCACAAATTCATTCTGGTGGCAGATGATGTGACAAAGTCCCTCTCAGAAGAGCTGCATATTTGTCCAGTTAATCTGTTCTTGTGTCAAATTTCAGCTACACTGCATGTGTGTGCAAAGCCCCATCTGTAGTGGATATTCCTACATATGACATACAAAACCAGCCCTAGCCAAACAATACCATCTTTAAATAGTTTTCTCTCCTCTTGCATTCTGAAATGCATAACGGTCACGACCCTTTTCCTCCCCTCTTCTTCAACCTGCAGTGCCATCAGCATTATAACCCCCGTCATCACACCTTCTCCCTCCCAGCTTCCACTATAACTGGCAGGATGACCTTGCGTCTACTCCAAGGGCAGCAGTCATCGCGCCGTTTCAGTCAAAGCCTGTAGGCTCAGTGCTACACCCATTATTCACAGTTCTACTCTCCTCCAATAACCCTCAACCCCCATAAAGCTGTCCATTTCAAATGGCAGTACTTTAGTAATTCCACACCAGTGTAAAGATTTCATTTTACATGAATGCCTTGTGAACAGCAAGACATATGCGCTAAATAAAATGTGATTATTATACAAAAACAATTAACCATGGGAGAACTGAAGTCATGGTGTTTTTATGTTTATGTAATGTATTTAAACTAGCGATCAGGTTTTTCTCCTGTTATCAGCACTCCGCCTAAATTTTACACTCACAACTGTGTTCTCCAACTGCCCATCCAGTTGGTGGTGTCTCATCCACCTCCACACAGTCTCAGTTCTGTTTTCGAGCACAGGAGCCCCTTTTAGAGACCATGGCTGTACAAAGGGAGTTTAACCTACTCAAATTTAACTCAGTTTCATCAAAGAAGTCATGGTTGAAAAACTGGCCGGCTGAATTGGCAGAATTATTAAAAAAAATAAAATCTCATGACCTTAAATAAATATGAGGAATTAAATGACTCTAATTCCAGCTAAACATAACACCAAAGCCAAAGCCAAGAAGGAAGGCTGAGAAATAATGATGGCTGTGTAAGTTAATAGGCTTATCAACATCACCACCCCACCATTAAAGCAGAGTATATCTGATTAGAATGATAATTATGTGTTCCATTTAAATTTTGTGTTGCTTAGATGTAATCTTATGGCATGTAAGCCCACTTCACCCTCATTCTTTCAAGTGTGGCCCTGCCAGTGTTAAATAGTCTTGAGCGCAATTAAAGATAAAATAAAAGCGCGCTTACAAATCTTATAAAAGTTCAACAAGTAGTCTCCGAAGCTTCGGTGCTTTTTGTGTTTAGGATCATTAGTCGCTATACGAAGGCCTACAGAACAAGAAAATAGATTTGAAACCGCTTGCTACAGGCCAGAAAAAAAAAAAAGGAAGGGATAAAATTCCCTCCCCTGAAAATATCTGTTATTGATGTTTAGGAAAGCCAAAGGGTTTAGATGCTCTATGAAAAAGAGTGGAGACACTCTCACTATTTGCACACCAAAACACTTTCTAGCAAAGGTAGTTGCCCAGTGGACGAGGCAAACCAGCTCTGCAGCTGGTTAAAGATGCAGCTGAAATTACCATGACTCAGTTAACCCGTTTAAACGTATCCACTTTTTTTAGTAGGCATTTACTTGGGAAGTTAATGTTTCTCCTTGAAGGTACTTGGATGGGTTACTTTGATTGATAGTGTAAGCACTCTGGTTCATATATGTGGTATAGTGGTTAACATACACTTTATATGTGAAAGATTTCCTGTTCAATTCCACACAGACACAAACCCAGCCTCAGGTGGTCACAAGCAAGTGTACTCCTAGTGCCGGTCCCAAGCCCGGATTAAAAATGGTAGGGTTGTATCAGGCAGAGCGTCCAGCATAAAATGTGTGCCAAATCAAACATATGGCTCCATCTGTTGTGGTGACCCCTTGGGACATAAGGGAGCAGCTGAAAGCACCTTCTTCTTCTCTGCCTAATTTCTGTCTCCTGTCAGTGATCGCAGCAGAAACTTGCACGTCTCAGTTTTATGAGTACCACATCAAAGGGCAGCAACTCTTCTGAAACAGACAGTGAAAGCGCAACACAAACACCGATGTTTTAAAACGCGGTTTTGACTTTTTCTTTTTAATCTCTCTATCATTTTTGCTTATAGTGGAAGTTATAAGCTGCACAGGCAAAAGGCAGCCAGCTGTAAATCTATGAAAAGCTAAGCCTTTTTACACAAACCACTTTAATGCCTTTTCAATCAAGTCAACAGGTATTGTGTCTTAATCCAATCAACAGTCGAAGAGGGTAGAATGAGGACAAAGGAAAGAAATTAAAATGACTAATTCTGCGGCCCCTGCATGTGTGGGATGTCAGTATTAATTTGAATATGGTTATGCCTGTCTCTAACTTTGAGTTCTGTCAGGAACTGAAAGCCGAGGCCACACAGTGTTGCTCCCACATTAGGTCATGTTATATCAAGTTGAGTAATATGACTCTGACAGACACGGGGGGTTCAGCTCATTTAAAAAACAATAAATAAATAAAAATATAAAAATGGCTTGATTGCCATTACCACCAAGTCTGGTTAAAAATCCCATTAAAATCCATTTATCATGCTCTGTTAAAATGCTGTTCGTTTAAAGATCAGAATAAATGCTGACAGTGATACATTACCCAGTATTATACACTGGCTATTCAGGCATGGAGCGATATAACAAGTGAAGTACTGTAGCAGAAACACTAATGTATTTACAGTCACTGGCTGATACTCTAGTCTTGGTCCGTGTGTACTAAAGCCATACTGTTCTTCATCCTTAAAATGTAACCAGGAACTACTTCATGAAGAACTGATTTTAGGTGGAAGCCATTTCCCAGCCAGAACTTACACCGAAAGTTATCTACTGTTTAACAAAGGCCTACCAACAATCCTCTGTTGGAAGCTGCTTTTTTAAATTTTGCTTGGTTGTGTTTGATATTCTTAAAAGATAATAAAACATTTCTTTTTTTTTTTTGTAAGCTCTGTGAGCTAAAAATTGAAAGGTTGTTTATTTAAAGTGAAATCACAGACGTATTAACAGTGGCTAAAAAAAACAATGCAAGATGAGGCAGTCTGCATTACCTATCATGCAGTCCGATGGGCATCGTCTCCCCTCTGTGTACAGGGTGCTCCATACCCTCACCAAAACCACACCTCAAAAACAAAATATTTGTGTTAAAACTTTCCTCCAAGAAACACACATTCAATTTTATTCAAGAATATGCATCTTTAACATTGTACTAACACTGTAATGACTTAAAGTCTACATACTTTGGAGAGCCAGAATAAGAAAGCTTATCCAGCCATGCATAGAGCTTTTCGTAATCCCGTTTACCCCGTGTCGGCTGACACAGACCTTCAGTCACATGGCAGTACACATCTAAATGTATATTCTCCTCAACTGAGATGGACCACACAAACAGAAATCCCTCCTACAGTTTCACCTTAAAGTATATCAAACTTACATTAACTACAACACATTATTTTCCAGTTTATCTTGGAAAACACACACTTAAATCACAGTTTAAGACCTCATCTTTTTCTTATATAAGTGGAGTAATTCGTAGTGACATGGTATGTGTGCATGCATATTACTTTGGATTAGAAAGTCCAACGGAAACTGACAGCAGGGTGAATCCTCTGCTGAAATGTTACAGTTACATCACAACTTGTTGCTTTACACAGAAACTAGGCTAATTAAAGCTAAAAATATCTCCAGTGTATGATACTTGAGAGAACAATCTTCTTGGTCATTTGAAATTCAGTAGCATCATATTCACAATAAAAAAAAAAGGGACAAACTCTCATCGCGACTGTTTCGAAAGCTTTGCAGTTAGTTCACAACTTAGGGAAACTTTAGTAAACAAACTCTAACACTTTGATTTCTGCTGTTCTGACATTAATGTAGCGACAGCGTTTAATTTGGGACTGACTTTTGCCACCACAACGCGCTGTGGGAGCTCTCGGAGAGGTTATTAGTCTCTCTAAAGCTTGAGGTGTGATATCGTGATGTATGGCAGAGAAACTAACACTGACTTTATTCCTAGCAAAGGCTTTAGGCTCCTATCTTTAACCACGCCTGTCTCTATTAGCCGGACTATGGCAGCTGTTCAGTCTCAACAGGCAAGGCAACCAAATGGGAGCTTTGCTCATTTTCTGGCCATGTTGACTCCACACTGTCGCTACACCTCCGGTGGGAACAGGCTAAAGCTAACCAGCTAGGCTAACCCTAATGTTAACATTTGCTAGCTTAAAATAACATCAGATCATGACAGTCAGCTGTGTAGTTGTCGCGTTCTTTACTCTTACTCTTAAGCATTCTTCACTGAGCGACATTAGCTTAACCAGTGACGGCGCAAACGACTGTGGTCCTGATATAAGTTAGTTGGTTTAGTTATTAGTTGGTGTGGTTGGCTGGTTGATTTGCCACCACCAACAGATGTCTGTGGCTAACTGACAACCTGGTATGTGTTGAGCTTAATATACTATATATAGCGTTTTAATTAATGCAGGCAGCTTAAATATACTCTCTAAACTTTTAAAAAGCAGCTTCCATACCTTCCACAGCGATATATCGTTACCTAGCGTCCTTGTTTTCCTTCCAAGCCCTCAAATCCACTTATACCCCCTGAAGCCTCCTTCCTAGTTTTATCCAATGCAGTTGTGGCTTACTAGGAAAGCCGGAGTATCCACACTTTCCATTGGCGGAAGAGTATGGCAATCTTCTCTCATTGGCTTAAAACTTCCGTTACTAAATAATGGTTTTAAGAGAGCTTTTTATTTGAAGCACATGGAGCCTGAAATGTCTGGATTGTACTTTGCAAGATGAACTACTAGCTTTCCATTAAAAAAACAAACAAACAAAAAAAGCATCTGTGAACAATATTTATAGTGAAAATATAGCATGTTAGAAATTACAGTGACAAAGATGCACAGAAAGTATGGTAATAAAGTTTTTTGTTTCTTTATTTTACAAAAGCAGAAGTCTGAATTTGGAGTTTGTATATCTGGGTATCTGAAGTGGAAATTTCAAGATGAGGTAAGGAGAGGCTAATGCTGTTCAAATATAGAAGTTATTTGTTTTTACTGGAATAACAGAGGTGGGTGTGGCTGCTGTTATATTACATTCCAGCGTACACAGCAAAAATGAAAGGAATTTGACAAATAATTAAGACAAGGCATACTTTATTTATCCCAAAAGTTGGGAATTTCTTTTGTAACCGCAAGTCAAATCAAGTAGCAAATATATAACAAAATAGCTGGAATAAGTGAAATCATATATGTTCAATAAAATTAGATAGAATATGACAAAATGAATACCTATTTTAAAAAAACATTTGTTGTTTTTTTTAAACAAGTAAAACATGGATCATTTCTGCAATCTGAAAATGACCAAACAGGCAATAAACAGGCACTCCATGCAGCCCATTAACACTCGGTTCTTTCGCACTGATCCATACTGTGGTTGAATCAAGTATCTTAGTGGGTGTTCAGCGACAGCACAGGGCTGAAATAAAACCCTTAGACAGCAGACGATTTTTGCATGAGGTAAGAAAGATTTCCTGTTTCCGTTCTCATTGTAGCACAGCTGAATTGGGCTGCTTGAGAAAGTTATTAGTAAGTTAGCAAGTTATTTTTGTATAATAACTCTCAAATTTCAAGTCTAAATTTTAGTTTATTTAATAGCCATAATAAAAACACAGTATTACCAGATAAGAGGGTCGCTCAGATTTCTATCTGTGGGGTATTGTATTGCACAATGCATATATTGATAACAATAACTACATTTTTTTAGAGTATGTGAACATTTTTTTTATGTATTTTCTGCTATATAATATGCCCCTTTAAAAGACAAGCCACCTATAAAATATGTTTCTATTATTTAAAAGGTTGAATTCACATGAATTAACATGAGTAGACGGGCTAGATTTAACCATACAGGCTAATAAATATACTGTTATTGTTACTTTTCAACAGACCTTTTTTTTTTTTTTAGAACTAAAAACTTTCATCTGCATTATGATTCAAAGTGTTGTGCATCCCGAGATGCTTTTCTGCATAACTTGGTTGTAACAAGTGGTTATTTCAGTTACTGTTGGCTTGCTATCAGTTCAAAGCAGTCTGGCCTTTCTCCTCTGACCTCTGGCCTCAACAAGGCAGTTTCACCCAGAGAACTGCTGCTCACCGGATATTTTCTCTTTCTGAAATACTCAGACCAGTCCATCTGGCACCAATAACCATGCCACAGTCATAGTCACTTAAACCACCTTTCTTCCCCATTCTGATGCTTAGTTTGAACTTCAGCAGGTCATCCTGATCACATCTATGTGCCTAAATGCACCGAGTTGCTGCCACACAATTGCCTGATTACATATTTGCATTAATGAGCGGTTGAAAAGTTGTACCTAATAAAGTGACCGGCGAGTGTATATTTTTCAATCAATATTCAGCACATGCTTTACACCGTTAAAACAGCTGCAGTCTACGATGAGAAAAAGAGCAAAATAATGTATGCATTCGTTAAAATGCACTGAGCCTCTTCAATAATCACCTTTCTGTAACCTCCACCTTTTTGTACTCTTGAATAATCTGTTAGATTGCAGCCTTATTATTAATCAGCTGATGCATTGATGTGGAACAAAGAGTGCTTTGATTGCATATGAAAACACTTCATTCAGTGATGATTTTTCTGAACTGTGGGCTGTTTTACAGCATTCACTGTGCCTGTTACAGCGTGTGAGAAAGAATGAGTGGGACATACAGCTGCTAACTTATGTGCATGTTTTATCAGCTTAAATGAGTTGCACTCCAGTGGATTTACTGTGCACTACAATTTAATTACACTTTCTAGTATAGTTAAAGATATCCCTGCACTACAAAGAAAGCTTTGTAGTGCAGGGGTCTTTGAAGACTATAGGCTTAATGTGGCATGTGGCAGTTTTAAGTACTGGGGCCTGGCATGGGAGATGTTTGAACTCTGAGATAAATATGACCTAAAATAATAAATTAATATAAATTTACTCAAGGGCATCTCCCTGCGGTAGTAAGTAGAAGGATTTTAAGCCATATAAACTCAGCACAAAAAGTGAGGAAATGTGCATTTGGTTGGTTATTTCTTTGTCGTAACAATAACAATACTTCTTGCCAATAAATCTTATACTGTTGGAAGACCTGTGTATTTACTCTTAAATGGTGTCACATGTGTAAGAAAAATACGGTTGTGGGTTGAGCAGCAGAGTTGAGTATGTGGGCTGCACCTATGAAAAACTTGCCAAATCTTCTCTCCCAATGCCAAACAGCTTATTCTGCTACTGATGCTTTTTTGTGAGCTTCTGGTACCCCAGGTGCTGGCGCTCAGGTACCTGAATGTTGCCTGAAAATGTGGAGGAACCTTGTGGACGTGGAGAACACTGTGCTGATTGCTGCACCGATAGGTTAACAGCTTTTGACAGAGGCAGTATGATGGTGTGAGGCGGCACTTCCCCTCACTGGGAAAACAAGGCTTGTCATCAGCAGTAAAATGTACTGATCAGTAGTCTTATATATCCTGTCACATTTATCTATTAACCAGTTTCATGGAGCCCTTATTAATAATTAACCATTCATAATAATTATTAATATTAATTAATAATTAATTACTTCATTAATAAGTCATTATTAATAAGGGCACAATAAATTAATAATAATTCTTATTTTATCCATGTATCATCTTTTAAAAAATCAGATGTCAGTAAGGCTCTAGACAACTCATCGCTGGACAATTCACATGCAGTTTGCATGCAGACCAAATCTGGAAATGGATGATGCAATCCTCTACAGGATCGCCTTTTTTGATTTTTCAAGTCAACACAATTCAGCTGCTGCTGCTGAGAGAGAAGCTATAGGAAATGTCAGTAAACATGTCTCATGGGTTACTGACAGACGGGTGAGATTAGGCTCTGCTCTGTCTGGTTTGGTGACGTGCAGCACAGAAGCTCCATTCCTGTTCATCTTGTACACCTCAGACTTTCAGTACATGCCACCCTCAGGAATACTCTGACAATTCTGCAGTGGTCTGATGTGTTTGTGATGGGCAGGAGGACTACAGAGCACCAGTGGAGGATTTTTTGTGGAGTGGTCTGGGAGGAATCATCTGTTTCTGAATGTGAATAAGACCAGAGAGATGGTCAGATGGGAGGGGATGGCTACACGGGCTGTCTATCCTGGCGCCCACATGTACAACAGGCTGAACTGGAAGACCGACACAGAGGCTCTATACAAAAAGGAGAATGAGTAGCTTCTATTTCTTGAGGAAGCTGAGATCTTTCAGTGTGCAGCAAAATCAGTTGTGGCAAATGTGATGTACTTTCCTGTGGTATGCTGGGGGAGCAGCATCAGTGCTGATGACACCAATAAACAAAATAAAGCGATCAGGAAGGCTGGCTCTTTGATTGGCTGCAAACTGGACACTTTTGAAGAAACTTTAAATTCCATCACGGATAATCCTGACCACCCTCTGCACCACTGACAGGCACCTTCTCTAACAAACTTATCTGATCCCCTGTCAGATACTACTGCTACTAATAAAATTCATAATAATTTCCCAAATATGGGATAAATAAATCTTTGCTCATCTCCCTTCTCATCTCATTATGATCAGCCTTAGAGGCTCATTTGAGAATCAAATCCTTAAACACTCCCTACTCCATCCTCGCTGGACCACCTGATCAGCGGCATTTCATCTTCTTGCTTGCTGTTGTTCATTGGGTCTTGTAATGCATACATTAATGCTTTAAAACCACACTGAACTGTCTCACTCAACAGTAACGTAAAAGAATAATTTAACAAACGAGCTGTTCCGATTCGCATTCCAGCCCAGAAGATGGCAGCACCGCCTCTTAAAGCTGTTCTCCAGTTGTTCGCCCATTAAAAATAAGAAGAACCAAGAGGGCGCCTGTGCCCCTCCCTTGCTCCGTTAGGATGTGTATTTTGTGTAGCTGGTTTGTTTATGACGCGGTTTTCCGGCTGTGCTAGCTTGACAGTCGATCAAGCGTGTAATGTTGTAAAAGAAACAAAAAACAAAAACCCGCATTTGTGGCGTTTATCTCGGTCGATACTGTGCTTTGAGTGTAAGCAGATAGAGTTGGCTAGTTAGCATCAGGTGCTGCTCAGTCGTACGACAGGATTGCATTTGCTAGCTGTAGCGTAATGTTGGAGCGGACAGTTGTTATTTGACGACTCCTGGGCAAGGTGTTTTTGAAGCTATAGTGTTAATATCGAGGACACTACGAGCGCATATGCAACGCATTATACACTTGAATCATTAGCAGGTTAGGCTTGTACACAGCTGCCTGGCAGCTAGGCTAGCTAGCGAGATACGTTGACGTTAGCATGGCGTCAGATACGAGTGACACGGAGGAATTTTATGATGCTCCAGAGGACCCTAATTTTACTCCATCTCCACAAGTGTAAGAGAGCACGTTTTGGCAATATTACATTTTGATAAGAGTGACAAATGAACATGTGTTCCTGCTTGTTTTACCTTGTCTCGTAAGTTAATGTAAATGGACATTTTTTTCATGAACATTCACTCAGCTGCTTCAACGCCAAGTCACGATCAGTGTGTGAAAGTACTGCTCAGCCAGCTTTGTATTTACATATCGAATATGAATATGTTGTCACACAGTACTTGAGTTCAGCAACTGTTCAGTGCTAGTACAGGATAATCACACAAACCACACGATGACAGTAGGATAAGGAATAGATGGGTTTCAGATGAAAGCAGAAACCAGAATGCAAATTTACAGTTTTCATTCAAAACGTTTTTTGTAATAACAAGAACACCCGAATTGATGCCACTGTGAGAGAACGAAGCCAGGAAATAGGAAATACAAGCATCTTTGAGTGGATCACTGTGTGACAGCTCGATTAGAGATCAGTCTATGACCGTTTTATAGGTGCATTTTCTTTGCTTATATTAAAGCAACAGCCTGTAAATGTAACCAATTGTTTAAAGTGTCTGGTGTGTTTCTCTTTTTGTTTTATTGGTTCTGATAAAAAGTTATATTTTGGATAAAAGTTCTCGAATTCAGATACGTTATCTCAACTGCTTAGCTGACCGCTAAAATAATAAATAAGTTTGATTTCTGTGGATTATTTTTTCCTCTATTTTATAAGTTGAATTCAAAGCAATTTTGAATTGTATGTTTTTTGTTTCTTAGGTCTCCTGCAAAGTTTGTCATTCCTTCACCTCAGGTATGTGTAAACCCATTTGCAATTCATCTGACCCGTCATAAAAGGCTCAACTGTTTTATGATTTGGTGTCATGTTTTATACTGGACTGCTGCTGGTTGTGATTACAGAGAGTGGTGTTACACCCTGTGGCATTGTGCATTTAGAAAAATAAGAAGAATAGATGGTTCAGCTCTCATTGATCTCTGCCAAGACAGAGAATCTGTACTTATGATTGCAGACTTGAGGTACAGGGTTAGAGAGCTGTCAGAGATAGTGAAGACTTGGTTTTTACAGTTATGGCTGTGACAGGTTTTAATGGTGCAACACTGATTACATACAGCAGTTCTGTGTGTGTACATGGACTGATGGCTGTCCAGGATGAGCGAGTGAAGCTACTGTATGTTGATAGTCTTAACACGTTTGTCGTAGAAGACCTGAACTGGACCAACAAACACACAGACTGTTCAAATGGAGCATAAGGAATGTAATCCAGGTTGTCCCAGGTTTCCCTGTAGCTGTCATGTCCCTTTTAATATAATCTGTGTTTTCATTATAGGTAAATGGTTTACTTACTATCTCTTTTTTTTTCTGAACAGCCTTTGCACAGTTCAGTAAATGCTGCACAAGATTTGAGCTGTGCCACATCTGAGACTCAGCAAGATGATTCCTTACAGGTACGGTTCTCTCTATTCCTGTGCAGCGTCCCACCGTCTGTGTTTTTAATGTGAGCCTCACGTTTGCTGAGAGTTTTGTTTTGTGTTCTGTGAAAAAAAGACATATTTTGTTAAACAGATGCTTTATTGTTAAATCAACTGTTTTTCTTCTTCTCGTAGATCATTGATAGCATCATCGAAGAGAGTCAAAAGGGAACTGTAGGTGATGTGGCTGAGCTGTTAGATCAGCTTCATGTTGATGTAGCAGAAGAGCCAAAGGAGCAGAATAATGCTGAGGGAGTACCCGGGGAGCTGGCTGCGCCAGCTGTTGAACCCCAGCTTGTTGAGAGAGCAGAGGAAAAAACACAGAGTGGTGTTGTATCAAATGGCGAGTGCTCTTTACCTGCTCCCGACCCCACAGATCTCCCAGGGCCATCAACTGGATCAGAAGAACATGTTCAGCCTCCAGACATCACCAGCACCATAGGACAGAGTCAGCCTGGCGTGTCTGTTGTGGTTTCAGAAGATGGTCAGGAGCAGAGACCGGCAGACATCTTAGACCAGGTTCCCTTGACAGATAGGCCAGCTAACTCGGACTCCTCTAGGTCTATAAAACCTCAGCAGTTCACAGTGGAGCCGGACATTGTAGCTAGCACAAAGAAGCCTCCTCCCTCACGTCCACCCCCTCCGAGCGGGGGTCCTCCAGCAAGACCTCCGCCACCATCTCGGCAGAAATTACCCTTCAAGAAGTCACAGGAGTGTCCTAGGCCAAGTGGACTGGAAGGTATGTAATACAGTGCACTTTTAATGGCTCTCAACTTAAAAAGTGTTGTTTTAATTCAGTGTGTGACTTAAAATGTGACCTCAGCCTAGCACAGTAGCTTTACCCAAATCCTAGTTTTCAGTATATTATGCAAAATGTTATGTTGTTGGTTTTCTTGCATGAGGCCCTGCAGAGCATGAGTGAGAAAAGATCAGCCTTATTGCCTCATGTCATTGGTATTTTAGTAATGATGAATTGTTCAAAATATAGTAAGAATTTTAAGGTATGACTTTGTAACTACCTCACTTTGCTACATATACACCCACTTCTTAGACAAAAGGAGAGAAAGTTCACCATCATCATTACTTAACAAGTGTCAACGTTTCTTTATCTTTAAAACGTAATTATCTGGAGTACCAAATGATGCACGCTAACATAAAACAGACAGAAAAAGGTGGCAAGTTTTTCAGATTAACTGTGTTGTGTTGTGCGATTGTCCAGTGTCTGCTGTCAGTGCAGTCAGCAGCGATTCTCTGGAGCCATCTGGCCTCCTGTCTCCTGGCAGCACTGTGAGGAGTCTAACCAAAGAGCTACAACATTCCTTGGATCTGGCGAGTGCTACCAGTGGGGACAAGGTGGTGACAGCACAGGTCAGTGAAGCTCTGACCTCTTCTTGGTGCTTGCTGAGGGATGCCAAAAAATGAATTTACATATGGTGCAGGAATTTATATTTAATTAACTTTCATTTTTCTTAGGAAAATGAAGATGAACAGCCCTCATCTCAGAGCGGAGGACAAACCCCAGGCCCTCAGCGTCCACGGTCGAACTCTGGCAGAGAACTGACAGATGAAGTAAGAGTTCCTTTGTGTGTGTGCGCTCGAATCCAAGCCATAACTCTAAAATCGACACATTCCTTGCACCAGTCCTCTTATACTTGTGTGCAATCTTACAACAGGAAATCTTGGCCAGTGTGATGATCAAGAATTTAGATACTGGGGAAGAGATTCCTCTAATTCAGGCAGAAGAGAAACTTCCTGCTGGGATCAACCCCCTCACTCTGCACATCATGAGGAGGACCAAAGAGTACATTACGTAAGCAGAACATCATTTCTGTGGATTAACTCAAGTTGCTGTTGTCGAGTTTAGTTTAATTTAAAACAAAGTCAATCAGGGAAAGATTACGCTGAAGCCAGACACTTGACCTTCAGGTCAGACTTCCAGAAAAGAGTGTTTTTCCTGGCAGGGGAATAAGCTGGTTGTAGATTGCTGACATTGTTCTTGTCTCCACTGCATTTTTAAAAAAAAAAGTTTTCCATGGAAAATATTTTTAAGCTTGATCATCTAAAAACAAATGGTAGCGTTTCTAGATGAAGTAGATATTTTTTTTTTTGGCCTCCCAGGAATGATGCAGCACAGTCAGATGATGATGAGAAGACTCAGACTACGATGACAGACACAGATGGCGGAAAACTAAAACAGAAAACGTAAGGACTCGTGGCTTCTTCTTTTTTTCTTCCCTTTTTCACAGCATAATCTAATTTAAAGCATATTAATGTGTTTATTTGTGTTTCTGACCAGCACCCAGTTAAAAAAATTCCTCGGCAAGTCCGTGAAGAAGGCCAAGCATCTGGCTGAGGAGTATGGAGAGAAGGCAGTCAACAAAGTGAAAAGTGTGCGTGATGAAGGTAAGAATAATAATTTTGTGCAGACACAAATTAATTTTTTAGACCATAGTTTATATTTATGATGTTCCTATAGCTAAATTACCAAACAGAGAAAAAAAAAATCCTCATAGCATTCCTCAAGCAGCACAAAAAAACCCCAAACAAACCTCTGAATAAAAATGCAGTTTATGTAGCTTCCTGTTCTCAGTCAGTCTGAATTTTCTCAGTTGTATATCTGCATGTAGGTGTTCACTGTTTGGCCCTGTTTCCTCAAGAGAAGCTAACTTGCACAAGTTTCGCTGTTAAAAGTGTGAGTAATAAATCTGGAACACATCCTGCTGTGAAAAGATTGCGTTCACTTTAAGGAGGCCCTTTAAAGCTTTTCCCTATTCTCTTTCGTATATATGCACTTCAGAAGGTGGATGCTAATATCGAACGCAGATGCAGTTTCAAATGAGGAGATGGGTGAGCGTTCAAGTAATCCATCTGAGCCAAAATCTCATGCTTCCGTCTGCCCAAGTAGTCCCTCAGTTTTTTTTGGCTCTGTGAGCTCAGAAAGTTTACTCGTGTGAATCACGCAAAGCTACTCTAGTAGAGTCCAAGAATGGAAAAATATGGAGCTGGCAATGAGCGTAATGGGTGCGCTGTTAAGAATTTCCACAAATGGCAGCACAGGCTTATGAAATGCCCCTGATGCAGTTCTTCGTTTTGTTTGTGGTACACTCAGTCTTCCATACAGATCAGGACGATCCATCATCGAGCGACGATGAGGGCATGCCGTACACCAGGCCTGCAAAGTTCAAGGCAGCACATAGCTTCAAAGGTCCCTTTGACTTTGATCAGATTAAGGTTGTACAGGACCTCAGCGGAGAGCACACGGTAGGATGGTCTTAGTTTTATTAAATGTTTAACAGACAATGTGCACCAGGCTCTGCTTGTTTTACAACATCTCTGTTCTTTTTTTAAGGGGGCTGTTTGGACAATGAAGTTTTCTCACTGTGGGAGGCTGCTGGCAACTGCAGGCCAAGATAATGTGGTTCGCATTTGGGTCCTGAAGACAGCGTTTGATTATTTCAATAACATGAGATTAAAGTACAACACTGAAGGTAACCTCATTAACAAGATATTCGATTTTTGGGGGGGGGGGGGGATTGTTGCTTATTTGAAGCTGCATTTCTTTATATTTTCCTTCCAAGGAGCCGGAATGTCTTGTAATTTTTAAAGTGTTCTCGAGCAGTCGTTCTCCAGGTCTTTCAAAGTTTTTCTTTAGGCACTGGATGTTTTTCCACTGGATTCAGTCCAGTCCTTGTACCTGATCATTTTTAGAGGAATTGTTTTTAAGCAACTTAACACTGACCTATGAATCATTCAAGCACAAAAAAGGCGCCTAACTCAAGGGATGAACCAGTGTTGTGTCTACACATTACAGACAACCTAGAAAAGAAACCATTTTAAATTGTATCTTCATGCACTTTGTTATGACAAAGATAACACAGGTTGGCAGGCATAAAATAGTATTTTTGTACCAATCAGGTTCTCACTCGAGAAACCTTTTGTTT
The DNA here is from genome assembly GCA_034780415.1 of Cichlasoma orientale. Taxonomy (NCBI): domain Eukaryota; kingdom Metazoa; phylum Chordata; class Actinopteri; order Cichliformes; family Cichlidae; genus Cichlasoma; species Cichlasoma orientale. The sequence continues at coordinate 339,993 of JAVDPK010000266.1, forward strand.
TTGTTTTCTCTCCTTCAGGTCGAGTGTCACCTTCTCCTTCTCAGGAAAGTTTATGTTCTTCTAAATCTGACACTGACACTGGGGTGAGTGATAACGCTAACACAGAATTGGACCTTTTTTTTTTTTTTTAAAGCTGTATTTGTTTCAGATGTTGGGTTTTTCATGTGGGACTGCTTTCCTAAGTGATATATATATATATTTTTTTTATTGTAGGCAAGCTGTATTCCAGAGGACCCAGACACAGAAGATAGAAATGCCCCTTTCCGTCAGGTCCCTTTCTGCAAGTACAAGGGTCACACAGCTGATCTGTTGGACTTGTCCTGGTCAAAGGTGATTAAAGCTTCTGTTTATTTATTTATTTTTTGTACCCACACACATTTTACTGTCCGTGATCTCACCTTTTCTGCTTTTGTGTCTGTCCAGAATTTTTTCCTGCTCTCCTCTTCCATGGATAAAACAGTCAGGTTATGGCACATATCCAGACGAGAGTGTCTCTGCTGCTTTCAGCACATTGATTTTGTCACAGCCATTGCTTTCCATCCCAGGGTATGTTGAATCACCTTGCATTACTTCTCTCAGCACAAATCGTGCATATGTTAATTTCGTCTCGCAGGCTGTATTTATAGCAACTGTTCTCGTTACCCAGGACGACAGGTATTTTTTAAGTGGCTCTCTAGATGGAAAACTACGGCTGTGGAACATTCCAGACAAGAAGGTGGCTCTGTGGAATGAGGTGGATGGCCAGACCCGGCTCATCACCGCTGCCAACTTCTGCCAAAATGGGAAATACGCAGTGATTGGCACCTATGATGGCCGCTGCATCTTCTATGACACGGAGGTATCCATATATGCTGCTTTATTCGGCCTGCACATGGTTTAATTATTTCTTTATAATCCTTTTCATGACCGCAGCCATTCAAATATTGAAACACATATTTATCTGTTTGCATGGGGGTTTTTTTAGCGTCTGAAATACCACACTCAAATTCATGTGCGGTCCACCAGAGGAAGGAACAAAGTTGGACGCAAGATCACTGGAATTGAACCACTGCCTGGAGAAAATAAGGTAACATCTGGCCATCACTACAAATACATCTACAGGATGTTGTCAGTATAGCAAGTCGTTCCAGTAACACGGCAAATGTTCAACTCTGCCCTTTCCCCGCAGATTTTGGTGACTTCAAATGATTCCCGCATTCGCCTTTATGACCTGAGAGACTTGTCTCTATCAATGAAGTACAAGGGTTACGTCAACAGTAGCAGCCAGATTAAGGCCAGCTTCAGGTAAGGGTGTGCATTTCAAGTCCATCTCTATGATCTGCAGCTTTAAGTTGTGCTAGTGGCCGTTTATTACCTCTAAACTCTGCTTCTCATAGTTTTTTGTCAGTTTCTAATCTCAGCTACGGCAAAAGCTCTTTGATTGCAGTATGTTGCAGTAAACCTGTGTGGCTGTCTTCCTATAGTCACAACTACTCCTTCATAGTAAGTGGCTCAGAGGACAAGTACATATACATCTGGAGCACTTACCATGACCAGAGCAAATTCACATCTGTACGGCGGGACCGCAATGACTTCTGGGAAGGGATTAAAGGTAACCGTGTTAGCATTAAGCAGTAAAGAGCGTTTAATGTAAGCAGCCTAATTTGATCGTTCCATAGCGACAGGACTGTCACTAAAGTGTTTTTCCCTTTCAGCACACAATGCAGTGGTCACCTCGGCAATTTTTGCACCCCACCCAGGCCTTATTGTCCCACAGGAGACGGGTGCAGAGAAGCCAGAAGCAGAGTGTAAGAGCCTGGACTCCACAGACTCTGAAACAATACCCTCAGGTGTGCCCACTTGAATTCATGCATGGTCCCAGATTTCTAAGAGCAGCACTACTCAGTGGTGTAAAATTGCATTGCTGTTTTCTCTCTCTGCAGGAGCACTAAAGACAGATCACACAGAAGTTCTTCTCTCTGCTGACTTCACTGGAGCGATCAAGGTTTTTATCAATGTAAAAAAGTACTGAACACGTCAGAGGCTCTTGGCTTTAAGGGTTCAGGCCTGCCTGTCAGCGATCAGTCCTAAAGATGGAGGACAACTCATCAGGAGCCTTATAAGGTCACTGAGTACCTAATGGTACTGAGACAAAGTTGTCTGTAGTAGCTGTTTTGGGTGAACGGGGACCCTAAAATAAAAGGGAATAGGTGGAATAAATAGACTTTACAAAATGGACAAAGTGAGAGGTTCCTTACCGCATTTGTGTTTTGTTTTTTTTTTTGATACCAGACAACTGAGAGTTTGGTCTGAGCAAGAGATCTGCACATGTCAAGCGTGTGAACAGAAATGAACTCGTTCAGATACCCATGTGAACATTTTCCAGCTGTATGGGCTGAAGTATGGCTAGAAGACTATCTGTAACAGTACGGGCACCTTACATTTTCTTTGGCTATTGCATTTCACAAAAGTTAATCTCTCTTAAGAGAAGCAAGACACTGATGTTGATCAGATCTTAATGTCTTGTGTTAAGACGTATTTGTCTCGAGGTGTCTAAAGTTGGATTGTAATGTCAGTTACAAAATATTTGTGCCTACAGAATCTAGATTGCTTTCTGAATTACACTTCTAAAGCTTTCCTCTTAATATATCAAACATTTCAGCTGATACCAGAAAATCTTCAGAGCAGGAGCTTTCTAATGAGCGGGGCTGGGCATTTCAAATTTGTGTTTCAGAACCAGTGTTGGCTCAAGTACTTTTGATACATTTCTTTGTTCAATGAAAGCACATTTCATTCTCTGAGACAGTTCTGTAAATTTACTGTGTAACATTGCATACTTACTGCTTTTGTAAACAAATGCTCTATTACTTTCCTCAATAAAAATCCACACAAACTAGAGGAATGCCTCGTCTCTACCAATCACGTCCTCCACAAACTCGATCACCAAAGGTGATTTATTTAGTGTCAGAACTTTACAGCAACACTTGTTTTTTTTAAACCAAACATTAAAACAAAAATAAATATAATTACAGTGTTCATTCTTCATCATATAAAAGTGTAATGAATCTTGCATGGAGTGTTTTCGTTATGACTGAGAGCAGACATGTTGGTCTGTTTGAAAGAGCGCTGCAGAAGTGCGTAACCCGTGGACACCAGGAGGCCGCAGCAGAGGAGTCAGTGTTTGCTCTTCTTTGCTTTCTTGTGGGAGCGATGCGGTGACCGCGACCTGGATTTGCCTGCCTTGCGGTCCGGCGATGGTGATCGGGACCGTTTGGACCATTTGGGAGACCTCATCCTGATAAATAGAACATAACAAAATGACTTTAAGATAACACCCAGGATGAATGCTGCTACAATAATGTCAGTTCACTTGCTTTAAAGGAGAGATGCTCCTTGATTTCCGGGGCTGGTGTCCAGAGTCATTACTGCGTCTTCTGTCTCCATCTTCATTTCTTTTGCTCTTTTCTTTGCTCCTCCTGTCATCCTTCGACCTCTCTTTGGATTTTGATGTTGATTTCTCATTCTTCTCTTCATCTTTTTGAAACTCCTATAGTAGACAGCAAACACATCCCAATAGTTATGCATCTTAAGATGTAACTCACAAACCTGCTCATTCAGGTTTAATGGGAGTGTCTTTCAATGGGGTCCTCTGTAACAAACATAACCAACCTGAAACTTTTAAAATGGCAAGAAAAGAAATTTTTTTTAAACAGTTGGTCTTTGGTCTGTACGTGGGCAAAAGCAATACTGCATTACAATGCAGAATGATTAAAAAAAAAAAGTGAAATTGCTACACCAGAACAGTAGAAGGCTTTTTCTCCAAACATACCTTTCTCACTTAAGTACTGAATATAAACAATGCTACAGAAAGCAAATTGTGCATGATCAAACAGAAACCACCAGCACTTTGGTAACAGATTAACATGCAGCTATAACCCCTGACCAATAGATGGTGCAAGTTAGACAAAAATCTGCAACTCTGGTACTGCAATATCATCATTTTAACTGTGACAGCTGACTATATCTATATAACTATTATTCACCAGGGGCTATTGCATTTTGCTTTCCTTTTGTGTGTGTGTGGGGGGTCTCTTATCCCTCCACCAGTAAAATACCACACAATATGAACTTAAAGCTGTACTAACAGAAGGAGCCAATCAACCCACCTTCTGTAGCAGTTTGTTTCTGTAGTGCTCCACTTGTTGCTGTATGCTCATTCCAGACTTCCTCTGCCTTTTGCCAGACTCCAGCTCATCTTGGATCTTCATAACCTTTACCTGTGTTAGCGAAAGCTAATCAGTTCTGAAAATCTATCAACTAGAATTTGACCTATTTTTTCAAACACTGACGCTACTCACTGGAGGCAACAAGTGTAGACTAAAGCTGTTTATTTCTGTGTCAAAGTAAATATTGAAGTGGGGGGGGGGGAAAAGATCTGAAAGTAAAGAATTTTCAGAGAATCTAACTTGTTCAAAGATGTTTTTGAACAAATGTTTACTTGCCTCTAGCTCTCTCAGCCTTTTCCTTTTGCTTTCAGACATCTGAAAACTTCTGAGCGAGCTCTGAAAAACTGCGCTGTCATAGTTTGACGGACTGCAGGAATCGGCACTGCTGTCGCTCTCCGAGTCTTCGTCTCCATCTTGTGAGTTGCCACTATTGACAGGAAGGAGACCCATTTGCTCACAGTCTGTTTTTCACAAATGTACACAGGAGGTGATGCACTGATGCCAGTTACTCGGGCCTTACCTTGCGTTCGCTTCATCGTCACTCTCCTGCTCCGCCACGGTGTCCCACTTAGATTCAGACTTTGCTATGAGAGATAAGAGAATAATAAGCAAGATGCTGGGGCAGACTAATGGTACAGCAACATCCTGACATGTTTTACCTTGAGAAAACATCCCGGTATCACTCATGTTCTCCCACTTAGACAAAGGCACACTTGCGAGAGGAACACTGCCTTCATCCACTGGGGAGATAAAACAGTGACCGGGTTAGGGACAAGGACGCGTCATCCTTGAAATGCTTCGAGTTAGATCATGATAACAGTTTGTCTGCTTTTTAATGATGGCCAAATGTAGCACACAAATCTCATTACTTAGCCCTCAGGAAGTTGGATCAGTGTATTGATGTATCAGCTGGGTGGACACAAAAAACTGCGGACTTGTGTTTAAAGAGAGAGAGAAAAAAAAAAAGCACTATTAATATGCTGTGGACTCACAAGGCATCCCGTCAATGTCATCAGCGGTGACCCCTAATGGAACACCATCTATGTCATCAACGGGGACCCCATCCAGAGGGTCCCAGCCCATAGGGCAGCCATCCAGGTCATCCACAGGAGTTCTGTCCAAAGGTATGCCATCTATGGGTGTGCTGTCCATTGGTGCACCATCAATATCACAGGATACTTTCTACAAAGAAATATATTTACATCAGTTTATATTTTTTAACATGAAGGGCTGCCCATGTCGTCGAAGTGGCAGTAATGAGGGGATAAATATTCAGCTCACCTCTGCAATCTCGGTCGGCTCCTCCCCTGCTTTAGCAAAGCCGAGAAAGATATTTTGAAGGTGGATTAGATAAGGCTCTGGGTAAATGGCCCAGTCCTCCCATGCTCGAAAACAACTCATGACCTTTTGCTGTGGAGAGAGAGAGAGAGAGAGAGAGAGAGCGAGCGCATGAAAATGTTGTGTCGTCCTATTTTTGGTAAATGTCCTTGTGCGAAAGGCAAACAGGCCACGGTTACCCACGGTTACCTTAAACAGCTCCGCCTGCAGCCTGGCTTGTATGTTTTTGTGCGCTGCGTTGAGGTCTCCAAATATCTGCGGTAGCTTTGTTTCAAAACTAGAAAGACGAGAGAAAAACTTTAAGATGGTCAGATGAAGGAGAAATGACACATTATCAGATTGTCGACGCCGAACTGAAGGAAAGTCTCTTACTATTTCCGATAATATGAGGCACCGGCTACTTTGGCGCATGAATTGTGCAAGATGTCTGACACGAGATACAATCTAGCAATCTGTGGGAACAAGGGGAAAACAGAAAAGCTCAATATGACTTGGATATTTTCGCTTTACAGACATTCTGTGTAACACTGTTTACATAAAGAGATAAAGCAAACTGCCTTCTTCTGAAGGGACGTCTGGAGCAGGGAGAAGGAGTCGGAGACGTGTCCCACTACTTCCTCTGCTGCGTCTGCTCGATCTAGACAGAACAGCATGGCATTGGCAACATCTTCTCTGCTCGGCGTGAGCTCCTTAAGCAGCATCTCCAGTCGCTGTCTGTGTCTGAAAGACGTTTACAGAAAGATGATATTCAGTTCGACTACAGTTACAAGCACGAATGCCGCCATGCCCGCTAGATGACTTACTCAGCTCTGAGCTGCCCTTTCTTCACCTCCTCCTCCTGGGAAACCTCATCTTCTACCTCTGCCCTTTCTTCGCCTCTCTGAAAGTAGCTGTTTAAAGAGGGAGGTCTCCACAAAGAGCCCCCTCGGAACATGCGGAAATCTGACGTCCTCCACTCTGTCGGGGACTCTCCCTGCGGTAAAATAAATAAATAAATAAAAAACTTGAATCTGCGTGTCTCGGTTACTTCTCATAATGGAAACAGGTTTGAGCTTCAGTTTTTCAGAAAGGCAGACATACCTGAAGAATGGAGAACAGTCTCCAGCGATAGTACACATGATCTTGGCTTTTGTTGTCAAAAAGGAACCTGAGACAATAACGAATGCATAAATGAAATATAACGCACTTTTCTCTAAATTAAGACCAACACGAGTCCAAGGACAGCACACCCACCTGTAATCTGGATTGTTTTTCTCTTTGTTCATGATTATGGCTTCAAACACGGGACCTTCACGCACCACAAACTCGATCATCCTGTGAATAAGGAACAACAGATTCCTGTGGGGACAGAGGGGTGCATCAGAGCAGGGTTCAAGTCAAAACTCCCAATGCTGTATAATCACATTATACTGTGCTACAGCATGCCCAAATTTAATAAAAAGACTGCCCATGTGGCATTACACACACACACAATGTATTTTAATATTCCTAGGTAGAGCGCGTCTATGAAAGGAGAAGAAACGACACAAACCACAACATCTCTTCACGACTCATGCTGTAAGAATTAAAGCCCCAATCCTAAATTCAACATTAGCCATTAATCATGAAGATTCAAAACACCAAACACACGAGAATCCAGAGGCTGGATTATATTTCACCCCATAAGGCTTCTGTAAAAAAAAATAAATAAATAAAGAGGCTGGGCTCATCTACAAAATAAATTCATGACTGCTGAATATTGCTATATCAAAATGTCTGAAAACGTTACATCGAGCGGTTGCCGTGGATTGGGGCTGCACTCCTGAAACCTGTTTGAACTTGAGCGTGTGTTCGTCCAAAGTTGTGTCTGATCTACCGCTTCAGTTACGCTTCCTTATTACTCTCCAGTCTGACCCGAGGCAGCAGCTGGCTTGATTCGTGGCACACCGAGCAAGTATTAAATCCGCATGCCTTCTAGCTGTATCGTCTGCAGTGTCTCAGCCTACCCATGGGAAACCCAGGGCTCGGGTGTTGGTATAAAATACAGGAGCCAACAGATATTTGCAACAACCACTGCAATTCACCGCTTAACAGTAACACTAACTGAATCTTACGGTGGGAACAAGATTACGTTTGATGGATTTTAACAAACTAAAACAAGGAAATGTAAGTGTTTGCATGTAAACCTCAAGCCATCAGGACCTTTGACGTGTGCGGAGAAAAGAAAAAAAAAATCTAACTCTGCCCTTAAAAAGCGATTGCATTTGGCCGATCTCTCCCTCAAGAGATGCACCTTTGGGCTGCTTCCAGTGCAGGTGCTTCTTTTAGCTCAATCCATAGTCCTGTTCTGACCACCTGCAAGTGCCCACAGATGATGGACCTCAATCTTTTGCAGAGAGAAAGCATCGACTTCTGTGTCCAACTGGTCTGATTTTTATGTTGACGATCATCACTGGTGATGAGCGCTCAGTCTCAGGCTCACACTCTCCACACTGACCAAGCTGAGAGGTTCCTCATCAGCTCACGAGTGCAACCAGGGATGCTCTTTCCTCTTTTTTTGAATATTGACAGGATTACGTGCTGTGGATTGTGTACATGTACCACTGTGGGAAGACGCACAGCACACTGAAGAGGCAACAGTGTTTATTTTGGCCACAACAACACAGGCTTCGCCTGCTGCTGAAGGGTTGCAAGTGCAAATGGCCAGAACAGGTCTGAGCATGCAGCATTCTTAAAAAACAGCAGCCTTGCTGGAAATGGTTTACCGCTTCCCAGGGAGACTTCCTACGAGGGGAAGGCGGCCAAATTTAGATTTGTATTTTTATGGGGAGGGTCATGGTGCTTTATGAGCACACCTCTGATAAATTGCAGATGTCAAAATATCCACCCACTTACAACAACTCGAAAATAACTCGGGGTTGTCAAGTGCAGCTCTAACAGCTCTAAGACCTGGGACTTCCTGCCTCAAAGAATACGTGTGGATTAAAGAAGAGCGACACCACAGCCTCTGTCCTATAACACTTGTGTTATAACAGCTGGTCAGCAAGAGTAAGAAGAGTGTGTGTACCTTTCGGTTGGGATAACCACTTTGACTACGGCTTCGGACAGAGTCTGTTTGTGAAGTCAAACCAAATAGTGAAAATGTTAAAAAGTGAGTACTTGTACAGATGAAACACTGCAGGGTACATACAGCATAGAAAACGATGAGAGCATTCACAGTCAGTGAAATAGATAGGGTGACACAGCTGTAGCCCTCCAGTAAATTACTGCAAAACACTAAACCATATATACAAGCTAAGCTGTTTCATGTGAAAAAGATATAGGAGCAATATATATATATATATATAAAAAAGGAGGTGGATTTACCTGAGAGCCTGAGGGCACTGAGGTACTGATTTGCCAACCAGCAGGTAGCTTTGCTATATTGTCCATTTTGCTCTAAATATGACCACTGTTTATTAAGCAGTATTAAATAGGACCTGAAATCATAGTTTGAGACTATAAATTAATTAGGAAAATGCTGGGGTCATGAATCCAGCGGGAAATGGTAACACTTATTTTAAACCACGTCTTCTCTCCACTTCAGTCAAATCAAAGGCGTTGCCCCCTGCTGGCCATTAGAAAGAATGCAGGTTTAGGGCACTCTCCCTCAGACTCAGAGGCCACATCCATCTTTAATATACAGTTTGAAACAAACATGCCTATAATGATATAACTGCCAGTTTAAAAAACAAAACACAATCTGTGACAAATTACACTTGTTTCTTAGGCACAGATTTACCAGCTAGTGAGTCAGTCACTAGCTGTAGTCTGCAAATTAAAATAATAATAAGTCCAAACACTGATTAAAAAAAAAAAAAGATTCAGCAAGTCTTTAAAAGTGAATTTTGCTTTAACTTCCTGTTCCTAATCTGATACGTCACCATCCAAATACAATAATTAGTAATTAATACCAATTACTTGTGGATGAGATTTTACCTTGTCAAGCTCTTTTTTAGACATGCCCAGTGGCTTGGTAAAGTCATTGCGGAAGCGATCCCTGGGCTGCGCATTGAAAGGAAGGCCAGATGGGGGCGGCGGTGCGGCTCTCACCCCCACTGGTGTGTAGAGAGGCTGAGGTGGAATACGAGCTGGTTTTCCCCATCCCAGCTTCATCTCAAAACCCATAATCACTTTACCTACAAAGCAAAACATATATTTGTGCCACACAACCACACGGTAAGAAGAACGGCTCTGATATATAGCAGAAGTATTTTTAAGAGTCAGCTGTACCGTCAAGCGCAGCCAAGGCTCGCTCTGCATCTTTCCGCGTCATGAAAGCCACGAACGCTCTGTTGGAGGTCCTGCAGCGCTCCTCGTCTGTTCGGGGCCACATAATCTTCACGCTGGCCAGGGGACCATACTTACAAAACTCTTTACAGAGCATCTCTTCATTCATCTGAAAAGTAAGAAAAATGAAAAGTGAGGGTTGTACGTGAGGAAAATGCTGAACCGATCCATGCCAGTGTGCACCTTTACCTTCGGGCTTATGCAGTTAATGTAGAGGTTAGTGGTGGTTGGCACTGTTAGGTCATCATACAACGCTGCAGGGTGGAGAAGGGCTGATGTTAGCACAATTTGAAGGTTGGCAAATCTTTCGACTAATGAAACAGTGACATCACATGGAGGGCTTTTACTTGATCGTCCTGATAATGGTATGTCCAAATCTCCATGTGCTCCTCCACCGGGGTCATTTTTCTTCCTTTTATGTCTCTCTTCACGCTCTTCTTGTATTCTGAAATTTTTTCCACATGTGAAAACAGGCTTAAGATAAACAAATTTCATGGAATCATGACCTCTAGCGCATTTTCGGGACCCCCCCCCCCTCAAAAATACCAAAAAAAACTTACAGCTTAAGTTCTTCTTTGAACAGTTCGAGATTACTCTTCTTCTTCTCTTCTGACTTTCTTTTATATGTCTGTTAAACAAACAAACAAACAAACAAACAAACAGGTGGTCATTACAACTGAATGATTTCAAATCAAACACTGAAAGCTAAGTGTGACGGGACAGTATTTTTTCATCAACACTTAAATCAGTAATTATACATCTGCATAAAAAAAAAAAAAAAAGAAACTTACAGACTTTTTGCTTTCAGCAGATGATGAGACATGCTGGGACACAGGGCTGAACTTGGTAGCAGGCTGGTACAGCTTATTTTTCTTGACCTCCGCTGCTTCCTCCTCTACAAAGATTTAAGGCAACCCCCCCAAAAAATGACTAATTGATTTATTTATGTAATTTTCCATAGTATCTGGAAAGTAATGCGTATTATGTCCCTTTCATCACTATCACAGTACATGACCCTCAGCAGGATATCTGAACAGCTTCCGGGCACTGGTCCCAAGAACAATTCATATAAACTCACTGCCTTTACGTTTTTCTGCTGATAAGAACTAAATGGGACGCCTGTTCATAAAACATTAAGTTGAGCAACTATTCTGAATTGGTAGAGATTGATTTTTTTTTTTTTTTTTAAAGTAAACTTATAATGGACTGAACCAATCCCAGAGTTTCCAGAGTCACTGAATTTTATTAATCCATTCAGAACATTATGGGCCCTGAAAAATCAGGATGGTGAACCATTTCATTGCTGAGTCAGGTACTCAGTTCATTATTATTTTAAACAGGTAACTCGCGACTCCTGCCATCCCATGCTGAAAGAGAGGAACATAACTGCGATGTGGGTGAATCATATCATGTGACGCTTGCTGTGAAAGTCCCAGCTGCTCACCTTTAGTTGCATTCACAATACCTCCACGGACAAAGGTTTTCACTCTACTTTTCTCGCTGGTCTCAAATGAAGCCAAAAACTCTTCAAACACCTCTGCTGCTTTTTCTTCCTCCTAGCCAGACAGGAAACAAGCCAACACACAAGCTGTTTGTATTTATTTCTTACCGTTACGTGGATTTATTTCATCCATATAGTCAAAAAGCACATTGTCCCAAACCCCCATACCTTTTTTTTGAGCTCCTCTTGTTCCTTCTTTGTGAGTGTTTTCATTGGAGGGGCTGGTTTTCCCTTTCTGTCTGCCATGCTCACAAACAATACTAAACATGGGTGGAAAAGTTCATGTTAAAATGCCCTTCCACTGGTGGCTTAGAAGCAATTTCAGATGATAAAAATGCCTAACATCCTTAAAGGAGTTTGCAGCATGTGTATGCTCAGATGATAACAATAAATCTTTATAGAGCTCCCTGATCCTCTGGGCCCACAGCAGACATGCACTAAAGGGCAAAGTCATCTGGAGTCATCTTACCTATTTTGTGTCACTTATGGCATCCTTTCTTTGGTCAGATACGGACTATTAAGGAGGAAAACAGAGCATTAATTGCCAAATAATAGAAACAACGCACACAAAAATCTAGTGCTACTCATCACTACCCACATACAGCGCTAACCTATGGTCACAGGGGGTGGACACCTGGGGTGTTTACAACCCTCAAGTTAGATAGTTAAAGCCAAGAAGATGAAGTGCATTAAATAATGAGGCTCTTTAAACAATAAATGCACGGCCCACTAACACGGAAGCTGCCCAGGTCCATCTGGAGCAAAAATAAACGTGTTTAAAAGGCCTGGACAAAACACAGGCTACCACTTCACTTTGCTAATGTTAGCTAACGAATGATGAGCTAACCCAGCTTTAACCTTCACATGAGTAACGCCAGAGCTGATATTTCCTCCATCAGCCACAATCCCAATTATTCAACAACTCACACAGATTCGCATCTTCAATAATCGCTAACATCTCCTCGGTGCTAGCACTCACAGAGAGATCAGACACTCTTAGCTAGCTAACATAACTGTCTTTTTGTGATGGTCTGAAACGCCGCAAAGCGCCGACTGACCGCGCAGGACAAACGCTAAGCCACAGTGCACGCACACAGCACGACAAAACCGCAACTTACAACGTGTGTTACGCTATTGCTTCACAATTTGTTTGCAACTGACAAGTGTTTTCAATCACATCATGCTATCACGAAGCGAGTGGAGCTCCTGAGAGGGAACGCCTGCTCGGCTCGGCTCTGCCTGGTCCGCACCTTTTTAAAGGAGTCCGTCTCTCTCTGCGCTCATACCCGCCTTCATTACGGACACTTCTCCGTCATGTCCCTTTCTTTCATCCGCTCGCTGCTACACTTTTGCCTCCTCGCGCCCAGGTGTGTTGTGGTCACCTGCTGGAGGGGTTTTCATGAATGTGAAACTGAACTTTTTTTTTTTTTTTTTAAAGTTTGGGATTTAAACAGGTTTGATTGTGGTGGGAGAAAACCCTTTATTTATTAACCCTCGACAGCACAGCGTTGTCTTTGAGCAACAGAAAGTTTTTTTTTAAGCCCAGCACGTGTGAACTTAAATTATGCCAGCTAATCAGAGTGTTTTAAAAAAGTATAACAATTTTATGAAGTTTTTTTTTATTTTGCATGTTCAGAAAGGTGTATTGCTTCAGGGAGACTTCACAGAGGGTTAGAGTACCTTAGATAAGGTAAGGTAACCCTACCCTACCTTTCAAAAAAGTGGTACCCCCCTTGGCTTTCATTTGATAGACATGCCAGTGGTGACATGCTGGCTGCTCTGCAGATGGGACTGCACTGAGACTGGGATGACAAAAAATGATCACATGCATTTGTATGCATTCAGGTCCCAAACTGCACAAAGTCTGCAAGAAAGCAAGAGGAGAGGACGAACCAGTTGAGGGATATCTCAAAAGTATGAGGAGAAGAGGAAGAAGCAGGGACCCGCAGCTCCCATTCCAAATCAGGATGTCCACTTGGACAATACATCACACTGGCCAACAATATGTGCCAACAAGGGAAGATGCTGGGTTCACCAAAAGCGATGTGTATAAAGTGTAATGTGTGCCTCTGTTTTACAGCACGGAAGACCTGTTTTGTGACGGTTCACACAGTGAGACAGCAATGTCTCACAACATGAGATTCGATCAATATGACAAGACACTGGGCAACACCAACTTAAGCTTCTATCAAGTCGTTTGTGTTTCAAGTGTTTTTCAATTCTTTGTTTCGCAATTTGTTGACATTTTTGGAAGATTTTCTGATGTTTTTATTGCGCTAACAGTTGTCTTATGAACTATGAAAAATAATTTTCTCTGTTATTTTGTGCCATTGTTGTACAATGCTGCCCCTAGGCAAAAAAAAATATCTTGGACTGGGGGTGTGTGAAGTATAAAAAAATGTTTTTTATTATGTTGACAATAAGAAAGTGAATCAGTAAATGATGCTGAATAATTTTCAGCATTTACAATCATAATGTGTGCAGTAGAGGGTTAAAGGCTGGTATAAAGCACTTTTGAACATCAGTGGACAAAAGACAGATTGAATGTGTTGTTCCTCAAATTCCCCTCATCAGTCACTTGACTGATTATATATAACATGCCTGGTGGAAAATATTCAGGTATATAAAATAATAGAATAGTACAAATAATAAAAATCATACTAAAATAATCATAAGAAACCTTTAATGTATCTGATATTAAATGGAAAATGAAGCAGTGAGAGCTTGTTCACCTGTTTTTTTTTTTGTTTTTTTTTAATAAGGCTGTCTGTCTCCCTATCTTTTCCTTTTTCTCCTTTCAGCACCACTTCTGCCTGTTGCACCTGTTCACTGTCCCCCTCCCGGATGAGTGTTAAAACAAAGATTAGTGCACGAGCAGAGCTCAGAGAACTTTTCTCAGGAAAAGCATGCTTTTGGGATGTGTCCACTAATATATTAATAATAATAATGGTGGTGTCAAAAAGTATTCCCTGGACACTTTTCTTCTTCAGGTGTGAGGTGCTGCAGGCCTGGTTTAGGTTATATCAAACCAAAGTTTCAGGTCATAAATCCACTGCGATTGTGAGCTGTGGATATATATATTTAGTATCCTTAGTTTCTTTTAATTAATACTAGGTCTGACTTAAGGAGAAGCCTTAATAGGGCATTCGAGGTGGATATAGTGAAGCTTTTGAGCCAAACTACATTTGAGCTGACTGTAGGTGTACTTGGACCACACCAGAGGTCAAATAGGGGCTGACCTGAGGACCTTTGGGGCAGATGATGGTTGTTTTGGCTGACCTCAGGGGCCTTCAGCTTACATTAGCACCCCTCTATGACATTAGAGGGAAAATGAAATGCCCCATTAGGACCCGGATATGATGCTGGAGAAGTTTTCACAATGACTGCAGAGGATACTTACTTGGCTCATTTCAGCCTGCTTTTGGCTGAACCAGGAGCAGTACAACTGAAGATGATCGGTGACATCTGATGAACAGTAGTGAATGTGTGCTGTACTTCAGAAGTAAAAATATTATTATTAATAATATTATGTAGACTATCTGATGATTCTTTCATTTTTTTGGAGGGATATAGCGCCCTAATTACACTAAACATTGTTTAAATATCTAACATTGATTATTCATAGTTTGCCACTAAATATCCACTGCACCAATTAATGTGCTTCAAAGGGCTGTTAACCCTGTGCTATACTGGGTCTCCTGATGAAAGGTGTTTATTACCAGATGGAGAAAAAGGGTTAAAAGCCCAAAATGGCCACCATACCCCCTCATCATCACCAGTAGTAGCAGCAGCAGCACCACCGCCTCAGAAGCCCATCCCCTAGCGTCCGTGCCGGGAATGTAGGCTGTATGCGCATGGGCGGAGAAACTGCCGCTGTGCGCTCTTATTATTCTAAGAGTAATTTTTCTCCTCTTCTTCTTCTTCTTTTTTTCCCCCACAAAAATGGCGTCTAGTCAGGGAGGTGTGGGAGCTGTCAGTGCTTTACAAAGCCATCACTATCCCAGCGGACCTCACTGGAGCCCGGGCATCCCTCACTACCAGCACCAGCAGCAGCACCACACGGCCCGCAG
The DNA here is from genome assembly GCA_034780415.1 of Cichlasoma orientale. NCBI lineage: Eukaryota > Metazoa > Chordata > Actinopteri > Cichliformes > Cichlidae > Cichlasoma > Cichlasoma orientale. Next base: position 355,415 of record JAVDPK010000266.1, read on the forward strand.
CCTGGACCGGGCTCTGGAGGATGCCGTGTGCTCGGGGATACTGAATCTGAGCGGCAGGAAGCTGAGGGAGTACCCGGGGATGAGCTATGATCTGACCGATACAACACAAGCAGGTGGGTTGCTGTGCACGCATGGAGTACAGGAAACCACGAGACTCAGTCACTGAGCTTCATGCAAAAAACGTACTCGTGGATGAATGCGCGTGTGAATGCAGCATGCCCGCATTGTGCATGGATTTTGTCTCGATTTTCTGGATACTCGCGCAATAACGTGTAGGTGACAATATTTAAAGGGGTATACCGTCCACGCCACTGACTTCACTAAAAGCACATTTGCTACATCCTGGTTGTAATTACTGTAATATATCACTCCAGTTTAGTGCGCAAGGGTCTCGGCGGCTGTTGTGTGGTTGTTTTGGTCGACGCCAAAAGCTTTCAGTAGCCCCCCTTGAGACACATGAATGAGACGGCAGGCGCACCCAAGTAGGCGCTGTGCAGTGGTTTGCACACCAAGCTGCAGCTGATTCTGCACGGGGGCAGCTGGAGCACTATATGAATGAAGCCTGCAGGCAAGAATCGACTAATTCTTGCTCAATGAATATCATTTGTGATGAGCGCGTGGCACATACACACACACGGCTTTTTTTTTTTCATATTCGGCACAATCAGACAAAAGATGCAGGTTACTTGCTGGCAGCCTCACCCCCCTGGCTGCTTGGCAGTTTTTGGCCATAGAGTGTAGCTTGCAATGACAGACAGGAGGAAGACACAGGTTTACTTTTGTTTTCGTATGTGGGCTGATTCCTGTTTTAACCTGTATCGTATTGGGTGCTCTCTTTCTGGGTCACCTTTAGCGGTAGTCAGTGGGTCAGTATTACTCTCACGTTTTCGGGAGTCTGTGTTATCAATGTCAGGTCATGCATACCAAGTTTTATTGGATGTGGTAGTTTAGAAAAGGGCTGGTCTGATTTACAGCCTTTATCAGACTGGGCAGCCCATGGGATTTTGCTATGAGCAACCTTAAGTGGTCGTGTATTTAATTAGGGTAGAAATCCATATATTCATATTTTTGTGCACAAATGGTGATTTTGGTAAGACTGGGTTGCTGTTTATCATCTTCAAGCGTCAGCATGGACATCTAGAAGACGCTAAATCTCAGAATGATAGTCTCCTCCTCTGATGTGTCCATAGACCATCTGGTGTTAATCTGCCATGTGAAGCTCTTACCTGTGCCCCAGGGTGTTAAAAAATTCTGCTCCAAGATTTGGGCACCTCTTCATATCCAGGCAGTTCTTTTAACCCACTTAAAACTGACATATTTAATTACTGAATCAAAATTAAAGCAAGAGCAGCTGCAGTATCTCATGATATGCACAGGGCTCCAGCCTCTGCTTGCTACATGCTACTCTACTGTTATTAGTCATTAGGAATCATTTCCTGAGGCAATCTGTCCGCCCATCTCTTTGGAATTCTGCTCCTTCCATAGTCATGTGCGCTAATTCTCCAGAATGAACGGGAGTTATAAGATGATATAGCATAAACAACCCAGAGGAGCTCAAAGCCTTTTTGATTGCCAGTCGTGTTTCGAGACAGACCACACAACAGGAAGTTGGGTTGAACTATTTATTGACTGTTAGGCCGCGCTTCTAATAATACGCTTTCTCTCTATTGAAATAGAAACCAAACATCATGCATTTTGAATTTAGAAAGCGCTGCTGTTATCTCAAGTGCATGCTGTAACAGCGCCGATAACCCAAAGAGACTGGAAGGTTTTTCTTTCTGCGCTAGTGCGATCCAGTCGCTGTGAATGCTGCATACTTCGCTGCTTGTTGCACTTGTTTTTCACATCTTCATTTCACTCTGTCGAATTAAAGATGTGCCACGAGGAAGTCTCACTTTCAAATGTGCAAAGAGAGCTCAACACCTCACAGCGCCATCCGTTACATCAACTACAATCTCTGCTGTAAAAGGAAACAGTGTAGTGTTGCTGGCTCAGTCAACTCAGATGCATTTCCGAGTTTACTCCTCATTCAGGTTTAACACAGCAGCCCACTCGGTCCTCACTGAACAGTAGCTGTAATTTTGCAGACGAAGATGCAGCTTATTAGGTTACATGATTTGTTACACCTGAAAGCCAATGAAAAAGAACAAGTGGCCTTGGATTTACTATAAAAATATTTTGATTTCATCACATTGCTGGGTTTAGAGCCGTGCCTAATGAGTCGACTTCACCTGACAGCTATTCAGCAAAAACAAACAAACAAAAAACAAGAGCGGACATCTCACGAGGGCGTCTGTTTGCAGTGTGCTGCTGCCAGTTTGTCTCCAGTCAGTTTGTTTTCCCACGGGAGAGTGGAAGCACCCTGAGAATGCTGCCCTGACCTTGTGGAGAAGTGCAGGGAGCAGTGCACCCAACCTGGGCAGATGTTCAGGTCCCGCATGCCTCTGCCTGCCATTACCCCACCGCTGGGAGGTGCATTCACAGATGTGCATTATTGTCAGACGTGCATCAAAGTCTGCACCAACTGTATCATTTCTGTGGTTGCTCAGGAGAATGCTAATAAACACAATAAAACTTTGGTTTCTGGGAGAGCAGAATGATTTATTTATGGTGTAATCAGCAATACAGGCAGCGGTTTTAGTTTGTGGTTTTCTCCTTCTATCTTTAGAGGCAGTACCATAACTGAAGTTTGCACCGAATCTGTCATCACATTATAAACACTTTACTGTCTTGCTAATTATTGTGTCATCTAGTAAATGAAGATGTTAATGAAAAGAACGGAGGAAAAAAAAGTGTGATTTCTTTTTCCACAAAATGAGGGTGCATAATTTGACAGCCAAGAACAAACTAAAAGCATGTTCAGATCTGAAGTCTTTGCAGAGCTTTTTGAAACAGGCGGCCAAATGCAACCTGGACATTTTCATTTGATTTTTGCGTGACTTGACGTACACAGCGACTCTCACAAGGTGTTGTTGCATTCCTTAGAAGTTAAACTCTTGAAGGACGGCCTCCGCCAGGACTCAAGTGTCAAGCAAACATTCCTGGACTTAATAATCAACCAGTGTAAATACTGAAAGCGCCACAGCTCATTAGAGGCTGCTCGCCCTCGATGCTCTGTTAAATCAGATGCTCTCTGTCTCTTCTGAAAGCCTCTCCTCTCGGCTCATGCTCTGAGCACCCCGTGGAGAGCAGCAGGCTCTTCTAGGATGGGGATATTTCTTATATATGAGACACAATATAGAAATTTAAAAAAAAAAAAAAATCATCTTTTTAGAAAACTGGTGGTGTCCTTTAGTTATAGCTGGTCTTTGAGAAATCAGGGGAAAATGAGTGTAACCAGAAAAAATAATTTACATTCCACACTTGTGTGTTTTCCCCCTCAGGGTTCTTCTAGATTTACCCACCCATGCCTAGACTGTTAACAAGAATGCAAGCCTTTATAATATTAATGATGCTGCTGTTAAATATTCAGACATGAATGTAAAATTACCAGTAATTGAAGTGGTGACCTCTAATAGATTATTTCCTGTGAACAGCAGCTTAGAAAGCACTGAAGTTAAAATCGCGTTAAACAGAAGAAACAGTCGCACTAAAGAAGCATGAGGCAGGAAGGATTAAGCGTAATCCCAGACTTCAAAACTTTCCCAGTTGAGATTTTCACTTTCTTTTAGTCTGGGAACAGGCTTAATCCACATCTGGGAAATCTGCTGCTAGTGTTTGGCATGTGTGCTTGACAAAAAAGCTCAACAAACGAAGGTATAACCACAGGAAATAAGAAATGGGTGGGGGTCATATAACAGAGGGTTGTGGTGATTCAAAGTACGATGTGTTAGATCAGAATTTAGCAGGGGCGTGTTGCATGTCGGAATTTTCTAATCAGAGCATTTGAAGTGTCAAAGTTTGCCAAGTGCACAACCAGAGCTTCTGCTTCTTCGTTTGCAAAGAGGAACACAAATCAAATGTTTGACATGTGATTTGATTTCATTCATTTACTTGCTGGGGTCAGAAAATGAGAGTTGAGGTAAGTATCTCAGGCAATGTACGATAAATAATTAGAACAAAAATCGAATATTTATTGTTTGTCTAAAGGGATTATAATAATGTGTCTGTATTTTATATGAATTGTGTATCAGTGAATCTGTCAACACTGAGCGCTGCTGAAGCTTGCACAAGATATTTTACTGAGCATGTCTGGATTGGGTAGAGAGTAGAGAGTGCGATGCATGGATTGCGTGGCCCACGTTAGTGCCTGACCGTGATTAAAGGCTCTCACAGACAACCCCTGCAAAAGTAGCTGGATAAAAATCAGCTGATTCAGAGACTTCCCAATTTCTCAGGCCAAAGCTCACACAGAACAATCTGCACGGTCCATCCCGCAGCACCAGACCACACCCAAAACCTGGCAGCCGACTGGCTGTGGTCACATCTGCTGCAGGGTGACAATTAATTAACCCCAATTAATCATCTTCTTGACATGTACCTTCCATGTTTTTGTTAATCTGAATCCTATAGTGTTGTCGACATACTACAGTAAATAATTTAGGTGTAATTTTCCTGCAGCTTGTAGACAAATAACTGATTTTTTTTTTTAAGGTGTTGCATTAAAAAGTTCAATTTTTTTGCTGTTCACAGTAGAGGCTCAGCTGTTTGTGTCAGAGTAAAGGATATCTATTTGTAAACAGTGTGCTGTGTCATGACAGGACCTATCCAAACAGCATCTGCACTAAAAACATAAATGAATAGATTGATGATATGGTGTGATGGCGCAGTGAATCCTTGGTGGAGTGCTTGTCTGGCTGGCGGGCCTCGTTCTGCGGGAGCTCAAGGCGACCAGCAGGTGGATTAAAGACCCACTGTGTGCTGCAGATGGTGTATGGCCTAGGTTGGAGGAGGGAAAAGTGGAAAAAGACAGACAGGCATATAAAGCCTGCCTCCACCTACCCCCATCTCCTATTCACCCACTACTAACAGAGAATACCCAGTTGTGGGGCCAGAGGAGGGTGTGGAGGGAGATAGGGGAATTGTCTATACAGCTGGGTTACAGCATCAAGATCCAAGCCTCAGGGAGAAGCAGTGTTTACTCTTAATGGAAAGCGAGTATACCTTGTGACCTCAGCTTTAGTCTTTCCCCATGTGGTAATTTCTGTTTCCCTTAACCTTTTGGCTTCTTTTCCCTTTGTGCTGCTGACTATGTCATAGTCTGCTTCTCACTTCTGCTTACTGACTGCTGTCAGAGCTCATGTAAGAGCTATACAATGAGAGCCTGTCTGTGGAAAGCTGCTTGAAGAAGAAAAAATCCCTTTTAACAGGAAGGCACAACCAACAGAACCAGGCTCCATTACCTGTTGGGGTTTAGGGGAGCTGGCAGCAAAGAGGAGCAGAGAGAGATAACAAACAAAAAACAAAGCTGGGGGGTGGGGGTGAGGGTGGGTGTTAATCATGTGCAGTCGTGGTGTATGAATGAATGACAAATGGAAAAAAAAGAAGAGTGGAGTAGAAGAGCTCAGTGATCATAGGAAGTCCCTCAGGAACCTAAGTGATGGCTCAGGGTCACCTGTGTAGAGGGTGTCTGGTTGCACTGGGGAAGAATGTTGAAGGCTCCCATATTTAAATAAAAGATAAGTGATTTATATTATTCATGCCAATCATGCTAAACAGTGAAACCCATATAGCTCAGTTGCTTAATAAATAGTGGTACCTACATGTAATTGGCACATTTTTTACCTACATGTAATTGCACATAATAAGGGGATGGAGGTGCAGGAGTGTTTGCTTTAGTGCACTTTGCTTATGTGGGACAGAATAATTGAAAGCCTCGTGTTTATCTGGAGCTCTGCAGCCGCAGCTCGTCACTCTAATTATCTTGTCACCCAGAGATAATTCAGAAGACAAGATTGTTCACACACGCACGCACGCACGCACGCACGCACGCGCACACACACACACACACACACACACACACACACACACACACACACACACACACACACACACGCACACACACACTGGAGGAAGAGCGTGCCGTCCACTAATCCCCTGCTCCTCTCCACATGTCGAAGTGTCCTTGTCACGACACCGAACCCTGAAATCACCCCTAGTGTGTGAGCACATGTGTGTTAGAATAAGAGCGTCGGAAGACTTGATGAATTCTCCTTGCAGTGTAACTAGAAAAGTGATGTATCAGTGCATCTATCTAGTCTATCAAAGAATTGAGAGGACGTTACTTTGACTTACATTAACTTGCTGTAAAATTGTCTCTGACAGTAATTACTGTTTGCCTAACCTTTAAAAAAGTCTTAATCTTAGAAGGTAATGATTTAGGTTTCAACCTCATAATTCAACCGTGCAAACAGATTTAGGTCACTGAAGCATGAGTGGAATACACACACGTACACACACATCATTTGTAGTCACTGAATCAATAAGTGTTTGAAGGTGAATTCTGGAAGGTGCGGAAGGTAACCTTTACAAGTATCCTTGGGTTCCTGGTTAAAGTGCATGGAGTTTGTGTCAGTGTTTATTTAACAGGAAAGAGAAAGAAAGTGACCGAGAGACACTGGATTTATGAATTTTGCGTGCACATGTGATACATTCAGTATGTAGGATAAGGTGCCATAATTTGGGCTTAGGCCCTGATCTAAAGACATACTTTTATAGCGCTTTTCTACTCTACTAAGAGCTTGATACAACACGCCTCATTCATACAAGCACTTCTTTCTACACCTAAGAGATTTTTTTTTTTTTTTGCCACAGCGGCTTTTATCGGCAGTGTAGACAGACAGGAAAAATGGGGGGAAGACACGGGGCAAATTGGCGGCAAGCCAGGATTCGAACTCGTGCCACCCGCACCGCAAAGCGGCATATGAATGTGGTCGCCTGCTCCACCCCTGAGCCACCCAGGCGCCCCATATAAGAGATTTTTATCTAACAGTCACGCTCTGCTGAACACATTGCAGAGCAACCTGGGGTTCAGTATTTTGCCCAAGGATACTTTGGCATGCAGACTGGCGCAACCAGGGATTGAACCATGAACCTTCTGTTGGTGACCTGCTCTACCTCCTGAGCTACAGTTAAGGTAGCAATAGTAAGCCATACATCTATGCATCACTTGTTCATGTGGCTGTAGGCAGTGGATGAAACTTCCACTGTCCTCGCACAAACTCTTTACCAAAAACATTTGCAAAATTGTCAGAATGCTATTTATTATAATAAACAACTGAGCTTTAAAGACCGCTAGTAGTATATAGACTTAAACCTTTTTTAATATGAGGTGCCAGAGTAAGTATTTGTAATAAATTTGCTAATTCTGAATGCTGAATGAGGACGGATATCTGAGTTAATGAGCTTAACCATCTGTATCTGCATGCTTCCTTTCTTTGACATTCTTGGGAAGAATCCTAAATATTTTATTGCAACAGGCAGATATAAATGGGAGGCTGAAGCAGAGATTACATTCATATTGCTGTTGCAGAACAGAAGCATATGTGTATAGCTGATTAATGCATGGCTGTGATTTTACAGTAAACTGCCTTCATTGGGGGCAGCATGGTGGTTAGCACTGCTGCCTCACAGCTAGAAGGTCTGGGTTTGAATCCACCTTGGACCCCTCGTTTCTTTATTTTCTGCCAGGAAAATTGGAAATAGGTGCAGCAATTTATTGACGCATGTGCATACACACATTTCCATGTGTGTACGCATGTGCGTACACACATGGAAATACAGTATAAAAGGCAAAAACAGAGTTTGTACAATTCTGACAAGCTTGAAAAATCAATATTCGGTATAACCACCTTTATTCCTCAACACAGCCTGAACTTTCTTAGGCAAGAAGTTGTGAATATGCATCTGTCAGACTGATGAGATGGCATTGTTAGCGACTCTGTCTACATAAAAATGATAAAATTGTTCTCATTTGTTTTTCCGAATGAGTTTGACAAACATGAAACTGTCCTACATACATATCCATGTATGAGTTCAACCTTCCTCTTAACTCCCAATTCAGAAGCCAACTTCCGCATCATATGGCTACATTACATAAAGGTGAATGTATTTTAGGGACTCGAGTCATTCAATAGCTATTGTTGCCATTTGTGGATGCCAGAAGATGAATCATACCAATTTCCCCTCTAGCCGCACCTCAAAGTTGGCATTGCGTGTTTTAGGTGACAAGTTGGGGCAAATTTGAGTTGGCAAAGGGCGATAGTAACTCCCGGGATAAATTCTTAGTAACTTTGCCGATGTCTTAACTAAACAAATACATAAAAAAAACTATTGGTATGGATTTGCTACGATGCTGTAATGATGGTAAACGGAGCTCTTAAACATTATAAATATTCCTTAGTATTTTAATCATTGTGACAGTCATTGACAGTCACTGTGATGCTATTATAGCTTCACAGCCTCAACAGTTCTTAGTATGGTTGCTCCTGTTGACTTTCTATCAATTTCCACGTGTGTAAAAAGATGTATTTCAGTTACTTAAGATGAATCATAGAACTCAGGTGTCATTCACTTTGACCATCCTCTTAATAAAAAGAGATAAATCCTATCAAGAGTCCTACATAAGCTATCCTAACTTATTCTGTGCCTGAGCAAACCTGATTCCTCTGTACAAAAAGCAACCCAGGAAAACATTTAGTAGTTTTTTAACTTGTCATTCAATAAAAGAACAAATGCAGGATGAGTTCCAGCACTCTCCACTCATTCATACAACTCTAAAGCCATTAATGTGCCACTCCCAGTGAGATCGATGCTGGAAATACTGACGTATGACTCTGCCAGCAGCACTCAAACCTATAAAGCCCAAGACTCTGGTGTAATATTAGACCGGCGCTCGATGAAGAGGCATGTTCCCCACTGCTCTGTCACAGATATGTATTGATCGGTCTTTCAAGGCTTTGGGAATGGCTTCTCATGCCCAAAGCAAACATAACTGATGTTGCAGGGTTATAAGCTGTGTGTCACCAGTATGTAAACATTTTTTCTGTTTCTCCTCTCTCCAGATCTGTCTAAGAATCGGCTCACAGAAATCCCCCCAGAAGTGTGTCTGTTCGCCCCCCTCGAGTCACTCAACCTCTACCACAACTGCATCAAGTGCATCCCGGAAGCTATTATCAATCTGCAGATGCTGACGTATCTCGACATCAGGTGAACCGTTGCTAATATTATGCTTTCAGTAATGTTCCAGTCTCATTAAATACAACACAAGTGAACGTTTATGTGCGTTCAGTGTTATGTCTAAAGAAGGGCCTGTTCCCTTTTCAGCTTATTAACAGGGCGAAAACGCTCACACGAAAGAGACGTTTCCTCTTTTGCTAGAACTCAACTCCCAGTCACGGTAGTCTCAGCGTTACACGCTTCTGTGCGCTATTTTTAATGCAGGTCATTGTTTTGTCTTTCTCTGCAGCCGAAATCTCCTGACAGTTTTGCCGAAATACCTTTTCAACCTTCCCCTAAAAGTTTTGCTTGTGAGCAACAACAAGCTTGTGTCCATCCCTGAAGAGATTGGCAAGGCCAAAGACTTAATGGAACTGGTGAGCAGTGTGTATACGTCACCCTTTATATATATAGTATAGTACTGTGCAAAGGTCTCGAGCCACCCCTCACTTCTTTATATTTTGCTTCCAAGGAGCCAGAATTTCTTGTAATTTTTTTAAAAGTTGTCTTGACCAGTAGTTCTCCAGGCTTTCTGAAGGTTTTTATTCGGACATTGGCTGCTTTTTCACTCATTTTCCATCCAGTCCTTATACCTGACCATTTTAAGCCACTTAACACTGACCTATGAATCACTGAAGCACCTCAAGAGATGAACCAGTGTTGTGTCTACACATAACTGACAACTTAGCAAAGAACCCGTTTTAAATTGTATCTTTAGGCACTTTGTTACTAGCAGCCTGTCACAAAAACCCATAATTTGTTCCGATGCCCCCTTTAGTAGGATCTATGAAAAATGCCAAAGATGAAACAGCTCTACTGGGACAAAATAGTATTTTTGCACCAACAGGAATTCCCAAAGAGCTATTAGCTGAAAACTTGGCATATCTCAGTATGGTGTGCAGTTTGTCCTTAAAAAATTTGAGGAAACTGGACAAGTGGAGGACAAAAGAAGTGGCAACCCTAAAAGACTACCTACAGCAGATGAACAGTATCTTAAAGTCATGCCTTTAAGAAATAGAAAAAAATCCAGTAAAGACCTGACACAGGACCTGAGAGATGCATCTGTCCCGTCTACTGTTCACTGAAGCCTCGTCAGAAATGGTCTCAGTGGAAGGGTGGCTGTCAAGAAGCCATTGTTAAGGAAGGGAAACAGGGAGAAAGGCTGAGGTATGACACTACACAAGAACTGGACTAAAAAAAACAGTGGCAACAGGACTTAAGGAGTGATGACAATGGAACACTGTCTCCCCAGAGCCCAGACCTCAGCAGTATTGAAGCAGCATGAGGTCATCTTGTTAGAGAACAGCCAACATCCAAAGAAGAGCTTTGAATGTCCTTCAGGAACCATTCCTGAAGACTACTTAAAGAAAGGAGAGGAAAGCTGGCTCAGAGAGTTCAGGCTGTGCTGAGGAATAAAGGTGGTCACACCAAATAATGACTTTCAAACTCATTAGAATTATGCAAACTCTGCTTTTGCCTTATATACTGGATTTCCATGTATGTTTGCACATTTTGATAAATTGCTGCACCGATTTCCAGTTTTCCTAACGAAATATAAAGAAATGAGGGCTGGCTCAAGACTTTTGCACAGTGCTGTATGTTCAAATATACTCTTTATTTATAATGTCATTATATTTTTGAATATATTGCTTTTGTTAGTTTCATGAGAGCATAAAAACTGCTTCACGTGGGTGCTATCAATATCAATAAATATTTACCATTTTATTAGTGTGTGTGTGTGTGTGTGTGTGTGTGTGTGTGTGTGTGTGTGTGTGTGTGTGTGTGTGTGTGTGTGTGTG
>JAVDPK010000266.1:373283-391898 GCA_034780415.1 Cichlasoma orientale
CCGCTGTTAGCTAGTATGCGCGGAGTTGATGAAATTCAGGAGAAAATATTTTCCTTTTCCCACAAAATATTAGCTCTACTCCTTGGCTTGTAAGCCTGAAATTAAGTTATTAAATGACAGCTCAAGATCAATTTTTTTTAGCTCATCGGACTGAAGGTCCGATGAGCTTATGCCACAGGGTCCTCGATCTGGCCACAGTTCATAAGAATGCTGCTCTTCCTACAGTATTACTATCAAATTTTATGGAAACAGCTGCATCTCGCATTTTTAAAGTTGAGCTCATCATTTTCAGGGCCGGTAAACAGCAGCTTCTGAAGTCTTGCTCAGGCTAATCACAGGGCACTTCTTTAGTGTTCCCCAGTAACACTTGACTGAGATATGCAGGAGTCATGCACACAGATTTATTCTTCAGTAGTGTTTACAAAACAGCTGAATCTGTTTTAGAATGTAATAACATTTCCAGACCGTTAGTGGGGTATTGGTCACGTACAGTTTAATTCCCCTTCTCCAAATGTTTTACCCTAATCTATTAGCGTGTGTCATGTTATTTGAATGTCAAACAAAGGCATCTGATGTTATTGTGTTGTTATATCAGTGCTTCTTTGGATGAAGGAAGCAGTGGAGCATCAGTGCTGAGTGGGCAGGTACAAACATACTCTACTTCAAAGCAAACATAATGTGTTTCATGAATGCCCGATTATCCATGTTTGTCTCTGTTTAAGGCTGCGTCTCTGGAGGATGCAGAGAATCATTTTAATTCAAACTGCCTGTGTTTGCAGCCCTCTTCTTCCTGCTCTTTTGATGGCTGTTTGAAGACAGATCAGTCAGATTCAGAGCCAAAGTGGCCCGAGATCCCACCTGTCCTTAATCAGAATGAAGAGCGCAGGCGGAACAAGTATCTAAGAAAAGATTATCTGAAGGTATGAGCCTGTACGCATTCCCATAGTCGCGCTGCATCTTCTGTAATTTCCCTAAAGCAGATAAAACAAGTTTGCCATGAATATGTAGAATATGCAGGCAAGAGATGAGATTTTTGCCAGAAGTTCGCTCCGTGTAGTCTGCGAGTCGTATCAGCCGGTCACGTTTATGCCGGCTTTGGCTGAAAACAAAAACCACACACGCACGCACACATTCATAAGCAACAACCAGCAGACCAAAACATAATGTTGGCCTAAATATCTGCAGACCACAGGACAAAAAAAATCGTCTGTTACGCCCAGATGCTAGATGAGGAAATTGGCCACTGGTTTTCTAGATTGCTTCTTCTGCAGAACAAACGTCATTACTTTCTTAAGGATCAACTGTCTTGTACAGTAAATGTGCCGCTTATCTCTGTTGTTATCAGGCAATGCAGAATGTTTTGCTTTAGTTCCCACTGTATCTGTGATAGCCATCTCCAAACGTGGGAATGCCCTCGTGAATAAAGTCGCACTGATTGTGAACTCAGAAGTTAAAGGCAGTATTCGAGCATCTTAACTGCACTGGTGGTGTCTGAGCTCATGCTTTTGGATCGTCCACCTGTGGACACAGTTTTCAGGGAGTCTGTGTTAGTTACAATAAAAACTGGTGGCTGGGAGGTTTCGAATCCTCCGGAGTAACCAGGATAACCTGCTGTTGTGTTTTCTTATTCTTTGAACACTATATGTTTCATTTTTGTGTATTGGGGGTCACAGCAGAATAGGTACAGTACCACTGCTGGTGAGAGAAAGCATTGTATTTGTGGGATTTGGAAGAACTATCCATTTAATGGATAAGCATATGCTATTACTGCTGCTCGGCATGAAGGTGCTCCAGTTTTTCTGAAGAAAGTTTGATGCTGCAGTCATTTTGATAACATAACATTGTGAAGAAATGCTTGAGTCTAGTGATCTTTTTTTTTTTTTAAATCAATGTGTCATGATGTTGTTCAGCGAATAGCCGACATGCATTCCCAGGTTTACCTCCATAAATAGAACAGGAAGCGAACAATTAGTGTCAAACATTAAAAGCAAATATCTAACTTTCTCTTTTATCGACAGTACAAATGTCAGAGTGCTCGCAAAAACTCCAGTGGGAACGAAGACTCTGAGGTAGGTATGAAAACCTTATCACCTTAAAGATCGTGTAAGTGTTATCATTTTGGCCCATTCTGAATTGGGTGTGAATGTTTTATCCTCAGGAGGGTTTGCGCAACGCTGATTTCAGCACGACTCTGACAGTGTTTGGACTCAAACCAAGATCAGGTAACACACACGTCCTTGTTCTTTCAATGGCATTGTCTGAATCTCTTGGGCTGGTATTTTTCCTTTTCACTGTGGCTTTCTTTTCAATCACAAACAGCACCGTGATTAAGTACTTGCATGTCGCTGTGGAGGAATTTTGGCCCACTCTTCTTTGCAGAATGGTTTTAATTCAGCCACATTGGAGGGTTTTCAAGAATGAACGGCCTGTTTAAGGTCATGCCAAAGCATCTCAATCTGATTTAAGTCCAGGCTTTGACTAGGCCACTCCAAAACCCTCATTTTGTTTGTTTTTTTAAGCCATTCAGAGGTGGATTTGCTAGTGTGTTTTGAATCATTGTCCTGCTGCATAGCCCAAGTGCTCTTGAGCTCCAGGGCACAAACCGGGCATTTTCCTTCAGAATCAATTAAAGCAAGTCTTCCAGGTCCTGAAGCAGCAAAGCAGCCCCAGACCATCACGCTACCGCCACCATGTTTGACTGCTGGCACAGTGTTCTTTTTATGAAATGCTGAGTTAGTTTATGATGTAACGGGACTCAAACCTTCCAATAAGTTCAGCTCTTGTCTCTTCAGTCCACAGAATATTTTCCCAGAAGTCCTGGGAAATGAAATGAAATCATCATTGCATTTGCTCGGGCCACCTTTGTCTAATTTTAAAATTGGTTCGATGATCTGAAACGTTTAAGTGTGACAAATACGCAAAAGCTAAGAAATCAGGAAGGGGGTGAATACTTTTTCACAGCACTGTATAACTGCATGCTGTTAATTTATATGACTTCATTTGAAAAGATATCTGTTGATAATAATAAAACAGACTCTATTTTGTATTTTTAAAAAAGATCCCCCTCATGCACTGCTGTGTTATTTAGCAGACAATGTGTTTACCTGAGATACCTGAAGGCATCTTAGGTAAAATGAGCTATACTGCCTGAAGGCTGTCTGACACAGACAGGGTCGTTATTCATATATGTTGAAGTGTGAATGTTAAGAATGTCTTGTTTTTGTACTGAGTCACTTTTTTTTTTTAAGGTGGAGTCCCGCTATCCTTTCGTAGGAATTGGGGAAAGGTTTTCTGAGGAACTGCTGATCAGTTTTTTTTCCTCATAAGCTACATTTGGATACAGTCAGAAACACTTTCTCAGTGTGCCTATTGTGGCAAGAGATTAATGAGATGTGTTATTTATAGTAAAATAGCCTTCCTATAAAAAACAGTGGTGGAGGAAAACAGGAAGCAGACCAAGTCAAGCCCATTTTCAGCATGGATACTGACTGCATGTTCACTTCATAATCAGTTACATAAAAGAACAAATGAGCTAATCCTTGGAAAAGTGCACTACAAGTTTAGCATGTTGTAATGCAGTTAGGGCTATAATTTGTTGGACAAAGTCGCAGTTTTGCATCTGTACGCCAACGCAGCGCATTTAAAATCAAAGGATCGAGATGCGATTGAAGTGCCGATTTTCAGCTTTATTGCAATAACTGTTGCGGAATCACTTTTAATCTGTCAGTCTCATCTTTAAAATGATCCAAGAAGTTTACAAAACCCAGTGCGAGTCATAAATGTGCAAGCAATGAAATGAGTTGGGAAAGATGTGGCCTTGAAAACCTGAGTTGTGCCTGTGCCTTACGCTCAGGGTCAGGGTCAAGCTTGACCATTCTCTTGTTAGCATTTATAGAACAAATTGCTGTTTATTGCTACTATTTTAGAAAAGATTGTAGCTAAGCAGCCTACAGCTGTTTTGGACAAATGCAGCATTCTTGATAATTTTCAGTCTGGCGGCTTTCATAGAGCTCATTCCACCGAAGCAGCTCTTTGTAGAGTCTCCAATGACATTTTCATGATTAGTGATGCAGGAGAATGTGCGATTTTGCTGATGTTGGACCTGAGCTCTGCATTTGATACTGTTGCCCATCACTTACGCTTGATAGGCTGAGGTGGGTGCATCAGGGTCTGCCTTGGCGTGGTTCAAGTCATATCTGCTTCAAAGTACAGGAGCTCTTCCACTGCTCTTGCTACGGTATGCCACAGGGTTCTGTTTCGGGGCCTTTACTGTTGTATCTGCCCCCACTTCAGCACATTTTGAGTACCTTTAAGGACATTTCTTATCACTGCGACACATTCAGTTGTATATCTCTTTTAAGAGCTGTCTAAACAACAGAGATTGCATAGGTGCTTAAAAGTTGGTTGACTGTCAATTTCCTACTCATTTGTGCCTCCGGCAGATTTTTTTACTGAAGGCAATGGAAACTTTGTGCCGTGCCACATTTACACATCTTATATCAGGAACCTTGGCGTTACTTTTGGCCAAGCTTTCACTCTGGAATGCACATTAATTAAATCTTGGGTTCACACTCTCTTTGATCCCATTGTGTCACATTGTGAATTGGAAATTAACTTCAGAGTCCATTTTGAGACTCTGGCTTTGAATTTCAAAGCCCTGCACGGGCGAGCAGCAGCATTGGACAGTGAACTATTACGTCTATTCTGAGAAGGCTCAGAACTAAAGGAGTTGAGCTTTCGGAGCAGTGGCCCACAGACTCCAGAACTCTCTCCTTCTGAGATCTGTGGACTCGGTGAGCCTAGCCTAAAAACTCACCTTTTTAAGCTTGCTTTTGGGTAAATTGTTGTTTTTATATTTTTAGCATTTTTTGTGATGCACATTGCGATATTTATCTTGAAAGATGCTACATAAATAAAAAATTTACTTACTTTTTTTTTTTTACTTAGAATTTCAATGAACAGCAACCAAATACAGTTTCAACACTTGGAATCAACTGTAGGTCTTGTAGGGTTTTATCTACTTAATTTGTCATGTGACAGATAGGAAACAGGACTCACTTGGCAGCTTGCCAGTCAATTGTCAAATTCATTTTGAGCCTCTGAAAATGGGGGAATGTATATAAAAATGGCTCTGCTTCCTAAACAGTTAATATAATGGTTTTGTGGAAGCTGAAAGTCTGCACTGCAGTCACATGTCGACTGTTTTACGCCAGATGTAGCGAGACTCAAACCTTCCATAGAGTTCAGCTTTTGTCTCGTCAGTCCACTAAATGTTTTTCCCTGAAACCCTGAAACCTCGGGGATCACCGAGATGTTTTTTGTCAAACGCGAGAAGAGCCTTTGTGTTGTTGCTGGTCAGCAGTGGTTTTCTCCTTGGAACTCTCCCGCGGATGCCATTTTTGCCCAGTCTCTTTCTTATTGTTGAATCATGAACTTTGACCTTAACTGAGGCATGCGAGGCCTGCAGTTCTTCAGATGTTGTTCTGGGTTCTTTTGTGACCTCCTGGATTGGATGGCTGCATTTTGTATTTACTCTGGTTATCTTTGTCTAATATCAAAATTTGTTTGATGAGCTGAAACATTTAAGTGTCGGGAAGGGGGCAAATACTTTTTTAAATCATTTAGATATGACAAATAACCTGTCTGCCTTATTTAGAATGTTGTTTCATAATTTACCTGTTAGGCATGTAGTGATATTCTTTGTTTCGAATTGGTCCAAAGTTTTTATAAAAAATAATCTATTTAAGAAAAGTAAAGATAGCTTTCAATAACATTCCTGGGAAATGAAATCAGCCGCACTGGGCTGCAAAGCTGAAGCCAGAAGCGTCATGGAAACCCAGGGTGGTTTCTTTAAATGATGGCAGACATAGAGAGATCACTGTACTTAGAACACATATGGCAAATATGTGTTCTAAGTACAGTGCAGATTTGTTTCATGGCCATTCATGATCACACGCACAGCACATTTTTGTTTCTTGGACATTGTTGTGGTTTGGTCTCATACAGCAAGAGTTCATTTTATTTGGCCGACTTTCAAAGTTAACTCTACATTTCTCCTGTCGGCCTGAAATAAAACAGGTGGCCTGAAATTGACCTGAGCGATTATGATGTATTAAATATATCTTTGCCTGTTCTTCTAAATTCATTGTTTGCCATTTGGAACGTTACACCCTATTTGTTATTTCAGCCTTCACCAGAGGAAGCCGTCAAGAGTACAACTCCACAGATCCGAGCTTCACGATGAGGAGGAAGATGGAGCACTTGAGAGAGGAAATGGAGCAGATAGGACTGTTACGGCAGGTCAGATGCCTTGTAGCTTATTCGTGTGTTTGTGTCCGCACAAATCATAGAGTCACACAGAGGCCAAAGCCCACCAAATCCCGCTTTTGTTCCAGTGTTTACTCCTGAGAGTGAGATAATTGCATAGTGTCCTCAGTGTTCCTACTTAGGAATACAGACGCATCATAACTCCACTTGGTTTTGAAGGAGTTGAGACATCCTATGAGTCGATATTGACTCATCTATTTATGCTGGCCCTTTACGAGTGGGTTTGGAGAGTTGAAAGCTTTTTTCAGTCACCGGCTGGCCACTCCTGGCTAGACTCTATGCAGTCCTGTGAAAAACTACAACCCCAATTCCAAAGTAGCTGGGATGCTGTGTGAAATGTCAATAAAAACAGAATGCAAGGACTTATATTTTATTCACTATAGAACATAGAAAACATTAAATGTTTTAACTGTAAAACTGCACAATTTTAGGAAAAAAATAGGGATATTATGTACTGTAGATGATGAGATATTCAAAGTCTTCACAATTTTGCAAGGAGCAATATTCCAAAATTGTTCCCCAGTTTGTAGACAGATCTGTGAACCTCTGCCCATCTTTACTTCTGAGAAACTCTGCCAGACAATACCTGAGACGTGCATCCTGAAAGTGACAAGAAAACAGATATTGTTCTACTGTGAATAAAATATGGATTTATGAGGTTTGCAAATCATTGCGTTCTCTTTCTATTTACATTTTACACAGCGCCCCAGCTTTTTTTTGGAACTGGGTGTGAAAGTACACCCTTACTGCTTCCACATGAAATAGGCAGGTAAGTAGCAGCAAGGTGCTGCTAATCAAATGCACTTGATTAATTGATCATCACCAAGTGTGAGCACCTCTGTTAGAGCGGGGGTTTTTCGGTTTGCTGGTCTGGATTAATACAACGCCACAATCTTCCCAGGACAAGGTCCCAAGGTCAGATTGTGCAATGCTGAGAGAAATTGCAAAAAAAAAACAACACAAGAAAGGGACAAAGACAACATTAGGGGAACGCGAGTGATCAGGTTAACATTATTGTTTATTACTGGCCTACAGTCCTGGCAACCTGTCGTGCTAAAGTGACAGGTTTTGTTTTGAAATATCTGCTTGCAAAATATTTGTACAGAACCAGAGGTGTAACCAGCCCTCAGCAGCATGTCACAGAATGCCAGACACACCTAAAATATGTGAACTGCGCATAGTGTCGTTGGCAAGATAAAGGTTAAAAGAAAGAAAAATACATCAAGATAACTGACGAGGCTTCTTCTGCTGAATAGTATTGGAAGAGCAAAGTGAGAGACTTTTGTTTTATTAATTAGGCCAGGCTCGCGAGAGCACAAGACGATGGCAGTAAAAAACAACCTATCATCACTTGTCACAAATACAGGGTGGAGAAAGCTGGGCTATAAATTTAAGGTGTGGACAACATACCTGGTTGGGATCACTGAGATAATATCACTCTACTGACAGATGTTTCAGACAATACCTGACATGTACATACCATTTTAGTGTGTGGGCAGGAGAAGGTTTGCCCAAAACAAAGGAACTCTTTATAGAGTTTTCCAAAACAATTTTTATACAGAAGAAAAAAAAAAAAGAACTATAAACGAGACTGAAGTGAAGCATTAAAGAACAAGCACTCAAAGTGAAAGGGTGTTCCAAAAGTGTTAAAAAAAAAAAAAACACTGACAAAAGGAACAGAAGGCACACATGCACGCATGCAGTGTTTTAAGAAGAGAACAGACATTCCTTTCAGAGGAAAACACACCTTAGTGTAGGAAAAAAGACTCTACTGGCTGTTAGGTTATCATAACAGTGCAGTGAAACTCCTCTTAAAGATGTCAGTGAGATGGAGATGGGAACTCTGAACCCGATCTGTACATTTATTTCTAGAAACTAATCAACAACATAAAAGCTACGAAGTACAAACAGAGATGCGCTGACAAAAACAACACCAACAGTACCAGAATGGCTGGTGAGAGTCAAAGAAATTACTCGAACGAAATGACTCGAGCGGAGGGGAACGCGGTGCTCTACTCACACGGTATATAGTGCAGGTGGGGTACTGCTGACTTAAACTGAGGCTATAGTCGGGCGGTGGAAGGAATATTTCAAGGACCTCCTTAAACCCACTGACACGACTTTTGTAGTGGAAGCAAAGTCTGGGAGTTCCTGAAGGTTCTGGATGTTGCAGGGCTGTCTTGGTTGACATGCCTCTGCAATGTCACTTGGAGATCTGGGGCGGTGCCACTGGATTGACAGACTGGGGTGGTTGTCCCCATCTTTAAGAAGGGGGACTGAAAGGTGTGCTCCAACTATCGGGGGATCGCACTCATCATCCTTCCCAGTAAGGTCTATGCCAGAGTGCTGGAAAGGAGGGTCCGTCCGTTAGTCGAACCTCAGATTCAAGAGGAACAATGCAGTTTTCGTCCTGGTCGCAGAACACTGGACCAGCTCTTTATCCTCTCAAGGATATTCGAGTGTGCGTGGGAGTTTTCCCATCCAGGCCGGTTTGTGTTTTGCGCATTCGACTGCAGCTCGTCCTGTTGGCTTCATGGTGGCCTCCAGCTCGCACTGGAACAGTTTGCAGCCGAGTGCGAACGAGAATTAGGACCTTTAAGTCTGATGTCTTCCTCGGCCGGGAAGGGGTGGAGTGCCCACTCTGGCTCAGGGAGCAGTTGCTGTCCCAGGTGGAGGAGTTTAAATATCCCAGGCCAGCTCTCTCGGCTGGCTTCATGTTTATGTGGGAAGATTAATCAGAGATAAAGAAATCCACCTGACAGTAATTACTAACTTGGGTGATAATTTAGAATTTATGGGGAATTTATGGGAGGAGGTTTTCAGGAACAGCTGTTTTCGCATGCTGTGATGCAGTGATGACAGGGACGTAGTAATACGTGTGATAAAGACGAGAACTCAATAATGTGTTCAGGCAGCGGTCCTTTAGGGAAGAATTATGGTCTTTTACCCAGGAAAGAGTCTGACACAGTAAGCGGCTCTGCAGAAGTGCTTTTGGATAATTCCATAGAACAAATCGCAGCCTGCCTCCAGTGTCTCACTTTCCACTTAACTGATGGCAATTTAAGGAAAATTTACATGATTTCACATACTGATCTAGACAACTTGGAGCCACATAGTGAAAATAATAGTAAACAGAAACAGTCCAATCATAAATTAACGTTTAATTAATGTTCGATTGGCATAAGAAAGTGTTTCTTTTTTTGTTTTGTTTTTTACATTTTGCCTCAGGCATCAATAAATACATGTTTGATTCTAATAAAGGACAAGAGCTGCCTTCTTAAAAGTGCCCTTGAGTCCTTTAGGGCGTTTGACTCATGGGTTTGGAGGCAGTCTTGGAGTCTAAAAAAAACTCTGCTCCAGGTTATAGGTCAACAAATAATAGATTTTTTTTTGTTGTTGAACCTTACCCAGGGTTACCTTTGATGTGGTTACTGATTAGAATCCAGTTTTTTGTCAGGGGTTCATCATTTTAATTACCAAACTAATAAGTACAGACATCTGTTTATTTGCTTTCCTGAATGTACATTTTAGTGTTAGAAGGTGTGCATTTCAGGTGATATTTAAATTCTAATAAAGAAAATGAAATCAGGTTAAAATCTGTCATTATGGGGGAAAAAAACTGTTTGGAACTATTGTTTCCTTGGCTGGATTCAACCCATATAACTGGCTTCTTTCGCGGTGAGTAATAATCGTTTATCTCAACTGGCCGTTGACTGAACTGACATTTCAAGGTCTGCTAGTCTGTGCTGGCTTGAAAGCTTAAAATTGACCGTGGACACAGCAGCTCACTGTTTCAGCAGCCAAGAGATCGTTCAGTCTAAATAACAAGCCTCGTCATAACTGGTGAGAAATTGCACTGCTATGTAGTCCAAGCAAAAGTTCAAACAGAAATAGGAGGGTTCCAGAGAAGTAACAGGGAGCAGAGTGACACACCATCAGGCAGACGGAGAGCAGAACAGTGCCTTATTCATTAACTCCATGGAACAATCAAAACACATTTGATAGAGCACATAAAGCATAAAATGTTAGACAATTGACTTCAATAAAATCCCTTTTAACATCATAACCGTCAATACCAGTTTCTAGAACTGCTTGTGGTGATAAACTATAGCTGTCATATCCCACCTGAGGCAAGCACGTCTCATATAATTTTTCTGCTTCTCCCTGACTGACAACAAGTAGCTAAACCAACACTATTAGCTGGACTCTGTCCAACTCGCTGCAGGATCTGGACTTTTCTGGCAGCGGTACTCACCCATTTGTTTATGCAAAAACAAACAAACTGGTTTTGGGGAAGTTCAAATATTTAATACAAAGATAAATGACACTCTGTGGTTTATGACTTCCAATGCAGCTGAGATGCAGATCGTCTGATTACCAGCTAGTGACCTAGCAGGTGGTGATTATCAGCAAGCACATCCTCAGGTGTACTGGAAGTACGCTTAATTAAGCAACAACAGTGTTGCTGAAAAAAACAGCAATTATTATCATCAGGAGAAGGTAATATGATCACTCAAAGTTGCCTAACCGTGTTTACTTTCATTAAGTCGTGTGTAGTGCAGGCCCAGACGAATACATCAGATAATTAGCTGATTCCACTCGCATAAACTTTTGGCGCAATAATTTAAAAGAAAATGAAAAGAAAGGAACTGAGAGAGGATGGAGAACCCACTGTGAATAATTGATTATGAATGAGCAAATCGAACACCTTTTCTACCTGAAATGCACATTTTCGTTAGCGGACAGTGACATTAGGTTGTTGTTAATGTGTTTGCAGAACATCGAGTCCAGGCTGAAGGTGCTGCTTCCAGACGATGTTGGAGCTGCTCTAATGGATGGAGTTGTCCTTTGCCATTTAGCCAATCACATTTGTCCTCGGTCCGTTGCCAGCATCCACGTACCATCGCCCGCAGTGGTGAGCACTGAATCTTCAAAATCTTTTTTTTCCATTCTCATGGATTTATTGTTTTTAAAGGTGTTGTCTTCTTAGCCTTATGGATTTTATTCTGCTGTGAATTTAATTAACTAAAATGATTGACGTTTGGGCTTCCAGCCAAAGCTCAGCATGGCCAAATGCCGGAGGAATGTTGAGAACTTCTTGGATGCCTGCAAAAAGCTGGGTGTTCCACAGGTACTGAAATTAACCAATTAACAGTTTCATTCAGGCATTTCGTACATGCTTCACTTCTAACGCCGCCTTTCTCTGTATTTGTTTTGTGAAGATTTGATTTTATTTATGGCTCTCCATAGTGATATCCACCGTTGAGCTCTTGAACATAGGTTACACACAATTTCTGCAGGTTATATCACGCACACTCACTGGTCGGGTTTCTGCCTTTCTTTAGCTGATGCTCCTCCAAATGGAGAGTCACTGTCATGACAAATGACTAATATGTTATAGTTGTCTTTGATCAAATCTGGCTGGCTAGAAATCTTTCAGCAGTTAAATACTGTCAGAAAACCGCACCTATCGTTTCTTTTTCCCTAAGTAAAACTGACAAAAGACATTTCTCTGTTGACTCAGGACAAGCTGTGTCTGCCACATCACATCCTTGAAGAACGTGGTCTGGTGAAGGTGGGTGTGACTGTGCAGGCTCTGCTGGATCTCCCTACATCTAAACCCACGCAACTCTCAACTGTTTGACATGAGCCTAAATTTTGCATCTGACCTGCAGTCATGCACCACATCACTCTTCCAACCCCAAACCTGCCCCCCCCCTCATTGCCAGGGACCAGAGAGCCCAATGGGGCGAGGACCCAGTGGCCTATGGGGTCTTTGGGAGTCTGCTCTTGCCTGACTGAAACAGGAGACAGGACGCTGAAATGCCTCCGTCTCTACATATGATGTCAGCTATGATTTACTTCCTGTCCATCACATTTTCACTCGTATGCTGTTCCTATTACTGGAGTCAACCTGGAAGTGGGTGGGAAGTGTGTTTTCTGAGGTGCTGAATTAAGACTTGCCGAAGAGACACACACATGACGGTGAAAGGCTTGTGTGTTTTTCTTAACAGTTATTATTCAGTGTGAATGCCAGCACTGACCTTATTGGAAGTGGAGTGGAAGTGAGATGATGGACACATAACTCACTCTTTCACTGAAAAGGACTAGGCTGCCACTACTGAGTGACCTCATTGGGTACTTACACTTGAGTTTCCCTTCTTACTCGTGGAATTTATTTTCCCAGTGAATTCTTTTTTAAGTAGATTTTTACATGGTTTCATGTAGTTTTCATCAGGTAAGTAAGGCCTATATTCTCTTTTGAGCAGCTGAGCCAGATTCCTAAGTATAACAGTTTTTTTTATTGTTGTTGTTTTTTTTAGTAATGCATTTAGACGGTTGCATTTCCACCGCTTTTTGAAGGACGGTGCAAGCTAGGATTGGATTTAGAGTTATTGTCATGCTACAGTGGATATTCTGCCTGTTTTTCCGGTGTGGTTTCAACACTTTTAAGTGACACACACACACGCGCACACACCTCTGACTACAAGCTCTTTCTCGATACAAATCTGCATGCACCAGGGGAAGTGACACTGGCCCACTGTGATACGAGTTTGGCTACTGACAAAAGCATGATATCTTGTTTTGTAGCATCTTTTTCAGTGTTTCTGAAGCTTTTTATACTTTGCTTCCAGTTAACTCTTTGTCATTTATGTGAAATTAGCAGCATAGATTTGCTGTGTTGTTTATACTGTATGTGTTCGTGAATGGAGGCGACTGAGCAATGGCCCCCGATCCGAAAAGGGTTCAGGGCGCTCCTGCAAACTTTCTACACATGGCACGGTCTTATTTTCCCACCAGGCCACCCTGTTGTGTGTGGTTTCTAATACACTTTATTATTTCAGGGAAATTCAATTATTTATCTATTTATTTACTTGTTTGATATGTATATGTTGTTGCTCTGTGTGTTTCTAGCCTTACTACCCGTCCACATGCAGTTGAGCTCACGTCTGTTTTTTTTCCAGAAACTGGAAAATGACTAAAAGCAGAACTTTGGCGCTGTCCTGTTCCATGTGGTCGGTCTGAGAGATCAGTCCACTGCCATGTGAAAAAACACACGCAAACAGACAAAACACAAAGCAGCAGCTAAAACCATAAACTGATCATGAGACCTCTTCTTTAACTTTTATGTAAACATGTTTCTTTTTCTTACCTTACTTCTCAGATCACGATTTACAGTCATGGTAAAAAAGAAAGTACACCATCTGTCATTAATAAGGTTTTACATATCAGGCCTGAAAAGGATAAGCAGAAGAAAATCTATGAATGGACTTTATGTACTTGTTTATGCTGTAAAAAACAAACTTTGTGTCAACAAGAGGCTACCAGAAGTCATTTAACTGGTGTCCTATCAGCATGTAAATGCAGAAGCAAATAGCCTTCAGTCTATCTGTATCTAGTCTGTGGCTGTTGGTTACATGGAAATGGAGCATGAAAACGGTGTGTAAACTAGGCCATCTGTGATGGAAGAAACCTGAAGTTATTGAAGTCAGTTATCTATCACAGGTGTGATAATGCAAATCCAATATTCATCTTTGTTTGAGGCTGCAGTTTGATCTCCACCACGTCCTGAGCATAGAGAGCGTGTGCAGTCATGGTAAAAAGAAAGTACAACCTCTGTCAATTATAAAGTTTTACATATCAGGACATAATAAACAAATAACCTGTCCTCACCAGGTCTTAAAATTAGGTCATTACAACCTGAGACGAACAACGACGCATGTTACACATTACACTGTGCCACTTTTTTAACAAAAATTAAGCTAAAATCAATTTAAAACAGTGTGAAAAAATAAGTACGCCAAATGATTTAGTAGCTCGTAAAACCACATTTAGCAGCAATAGCTTGAAGTCCACATCACTGAGGAGGAATTTTGGCCCACTTTTCTTTGCTCTGTTGCTTTAGTTCATCGAGGTTTGTGGGCATTTGTTTATAGACAGCTCTTTTAAGGTCCCATCACAGCAATTCAAATGAGGTGTGGACTTTGACTGGGCCATTGCGAAACCTTGATTCTTTTCTTTTTCAGCCATTCTGTTGTAGATTTGCTGCTTTGCGAACCTAAAGCGTGCTGCCAGGTTCTTTTCAGAGAGAAGAGGTTTTGTCCTGGTAACCTTTCCAAACAAGCCACACTTGTTCAATTGTACTGTAACGAGCTTTAACATTTAACATGCTAACCGAGGCCTGCAGAGTCTGAGATGGAGCTCTTGTTTTTTTTGCAGTTTCTCGGGGCATTTGCACAGTGTGACCTTGGGGTGAATCTGCTGGGACATCCACTCCTGGGAAGACTGTCAGAGGTCTTGAATGTTTTCCACTTGTGAATAATCTTTATCATTCTAGAATGATGGATTTCAAGTTGTTTGACTTTATAATCTCCTAAGACAGCAAAATTACTTCTTTAAGCTCATTGCTGATAGCTCTCCTCCTTGGCAGTGAGTTAACACACCTGAATGCTCCACACCTGCCAACTGCCAAAACCTCTGCTTTTATAGAGGTGCTCACACTGGCTGAAGATCAGTTACTACAGTGTATTTGATTAGCAGCACCTGGCTGCTATTTAACCTCTTTCCGTTGGAAGCAGTAAGCGTGCATTTTTTTTATTTTTTTACCATGACTGCACACACTCTATGCTTAGGACGTGGTGGAGCTCAATCTGCAGCCAAACACAAAGATGAATATTGGATTTGCATTAATCAAATTGCTGGAAAAGCACTCCAAACTGATGATCCTGGGCCTGTTAAATATAAGCTAACGTGACATCCCTAACAACTTCATGAGGCCTTAATATCCAAGTCACTAATTTGACACGTGGCGTTTTTAAAAAAGACACTGCACAGAAAAGTAGCTAAACGCAAACATATTCTGCAGATATCTGTTGCTGCATTAGTTTCTTCAAATGAACAAACAGAAAACTTGGTTTGTTATCGCACACCTGTGATAGACAACTGACTTCAATAACTTCAGGTTCCTTCTGTCACAGATGACCTAGTTTGCACACCGTTTTCATGCTCCATTTTCCATGTAACCGACAGCCACAGATAGACTGATGGCTATTTGCTTCTACATTTACATGCTGTTAGGACACCAGTTAAATGACTTCTGGTAGCCTCTTGTTGACACAAAGTCTTCCTCTTTTGTTTTTTTACAACAAAAACAAGTTGACAAGGGGGTTAAAGCAGATTTTGATGTCGAATGAAGCTGTTGCAGATCAGGTGCTGCAAAAAAAAAAACAACCTTCCTTTTTTGGTGAGAATAGGCTTTAGTAGCTTAAACATCCAAGGCTAACACTGCAATCAAAAAGCAACATATCAGACTGGATTATAACATGTGAAACATGTTCCACTGTGCCTCAGAGGAGGGATAGCATTGTGAATTTTCTTTCATAAGTTTTATTACATTCAGCAGTTCTGTAATTTAGCCCATGATTTATAGTTTCACTTCTCTGTACAGGATGATTTATATTGTCTTTAACTTAAACAGCTTCCATGCCGATGAGCTGCGTCTCTGATTGGTTGCTTGTGGAGAGTGACCTCAAATGTAATGATCAAACTTAGTGAGAATAAACTGAGAGACTTGCACTTCTGGTTTGATTCTGTGACTCATGCCAAATTCCGTTTCCCTGTTACTCCTCTTCGCCTCATGTGCCAATGGCACAGTTGGGATACTCTTCATGAGAAGCTCCGCTTCCTCTGAATATGCTGGGGCTTTTTTTTTTTTTTTTTTGATGTTCTGCCACCATGTTCCAGAGAATAGATAACACAGAGATACAAATTAAGCTTCCAGGTTATCAGACCTTGAGTGTAAAATATGCAAAAAAACAAAAAAAAAATTTGCAGAATCTCAGGTCACACTTTTTACTTAAGTCCTTGGAGACCCGGTGATGTCACCTGTCACCTGGTGCGACAGCGCACTGTTACCTGCCGTGCTCACGTTTAGTCATTAAACAAGCAGCTGTCAGCGGGATCGTAAAGTATTTAATGTATGCATTCACCAAATGTATCATCGTGCAGAATGATTTATCCTGAAATAAAATCAAATGTGAAATCTGGGAAATAATCTCCAAAGAGACGGCACTGTGGTAGCCTAACAGAAGCTGGCTGGGTGTATCTGAACCACAAGAACGGCTCCATAACTGATGGTAACTTATCTTGAAAAAGATAAAATAAGAATGACCTGATACCTGAACTTACCTCGGCTTTATTTTGTCAAACCACGGAGGCGTAGCTATAAATATTGTTACAAATGTTAAAAATGGTGCAGAACTTTAACAGCGGCTGGCCTTATCTTCCTCTGTGTAAACCTCTCTGTCCTTATACATTCTGTTGTTTTTAAATGATGCAGATGCTCTAAGGTTTGAGGTCATTTGCGCGGAAAGGTGAAGTGAAATGCCCATTTTGTAAACGCATGCGTGCATTTTCATGATTTTGGCACTCATGAGAGTGGAGATACAAAAGGTGTCGGGCGTCTTGCCGCTGTATTTTGTGGCTTAATCAGATCATCTGGTCACTGGTGTGGTTTTCTATGGGAGTCAAAGGAGATTTTCAGTTAAGGGTGAGTCATACAGGTGAAGGAGCAGAACCAGATGGTAATTGTCTCTTCTGTGGGGAAAGAGGTTAAATCACCTGAAATATTACCTTCTGCTAAGGCAAGAACAAATGTGCACCTACATGTCATAAAATGTTCAGTAATTTCAAATTAAATGGTCACCACACCTTTTCACAGCAATTTTTATATAAAAACCAGTTACATCCAAGCCTTCACTCCCTCTGAAAGGTCTTTGTCCTCGAAATATTCTCAGATAAGTGCAGCTGTAAGACGGGCCTTATCCTTTGTGTATTTCTTTTTTTTCTCCAATGTCCATGGTAACATATTGTACGCATGGGTGTGTCTTATTTCCTAAGGGTGAAATAAATATCGCTTCAGTCATGTTTTTTGTTGTACAGATTTACATGGAATTGGATTAGTGTGGGCCTCCAACGCCGTGTGCAGCTTTTGCGAGTTGTTTGCGAGTCGTAGACTCTAAAATATGAATCTGTTATGAAAGCAGAGCAGAACCTCGGTCTCTGCGGTGTGTCTCTGCAGTGTGTGTGTGCCATCACCACACTTCATTTATCTGCAGCGACATGGCACGTTGCATTTTCATTGATCAGAACCAACCAAGTACCAGTGAACTAGCCTGAGTTCATTGCGTGGAGGGTCTCTTTTCATCGGAGTGTTTGTTCACGGCATGTCTTTTTTTCACTGTCTGAGAAAAAGATATACCGGTGCTGTTCTCTGACATTTGATGTATGGCTCTTATGGAAACTTAAAACCACCCACGTGTACACAGTTTTGGTTGAATACATCTCTGTGACACTGTATATTTAGTAAGCCTTTATTTAAAGGCCTTTATTTAAAGTGCTGCAATCAGTCTTTGGACCTGTTTGTACTGGCCATGAAGTAATCCTTGCTCCAACTGTTTCTGAAGTTCAACCACAGATAATATATGAGGTTTCAGCAGCCTTTGTAACAAATCGTAATAAATTAAATGTGAAGTTTCCACTCTGTACAGTTTTTGTTGAGCTGTAAGGCGTAAATAACACAAAGAGGAGGCTGCACACTGAGAAAGACTGCAGCTTTAGAAGAAATCCACATGATTCTTCTAACCTTTTAGCTTTGGCGTACCTTAAGTACTTTTTAATCCCCATTACTTTAGAAGAGATTTCTTCAAGGCAAGCACGGACTGGAGGAACTGATTGCAGGGACTGATCTCTCTTAATGCGTGTGAGTATTGCTGAATGGCAGGCTTTCAAAAAAAAAAAAGAGTGAGTGAACATGTTCTTTGAGTGGAAGTTACAGTATACCAACCTGCAACTGATCAAACTGAACAGGTGTGTCTTACTGTACTTGTTTCATTCACAATTTTCAGTGTTACCTCATAGTATTTTTTATTATTATTATTCTGGTCTTGTGTTCAGTTTTCACGGCTGTTTCCTTGTTAGGCCTTGGGACAGATTTATGTGCACAGTAATGTACAGGATATTTTTTGGAATAATGGGAAACTCCCTTTGCTGGACACTTAATGAACCATCTGCAATATGCAGAATTCATATAGCTACATCAAAAGACAATGGTGCTGATTTTTAGCTCTTAATTTGTATGTGATAAATCCATTGCCTTGCTAAAATATCTGTTATTGGTTTAACTGTACTTATTTGATTATGCTTGGGATTAAACGTCCCAGCTCGCCCCTACGAGGCGAGCTGGGATTTTTTTTTTTTTTTTTTTATAAAAAATCCCAGCTCGCCCCT
>JAVDPK010000266.1:399565-426894 GCA_034780415.1 Cichlasoma orientale
CATGCAAATATAAAAATCACAAAACATTGGACAAAAGACCCAGTACCACGCCAAGTCCAGGTTGGAGGAGGACCTTTCATTATCATGATATAAGTGCACACAGAGTTTAATCGTTTTCTCGCAGACAGACTCCACCCTGTCTCCCTCCGCTGTATTTACCTTCATCTTCCACTGAAAACAATATCGATAATTTTACCTCCGAACTTCTGCGCTCTGTTATTCATTGATTTCCATTACGTGTGCGTGATATGGGGAGGGCTACAAATGCGGCAGTCCACCCACGCTGTGCCAGTCTGTTACGCTCTCTCTGAACCTGCTGCAGCAGGAAAACAGCGCTCATAGCCGACACTCACGTAAGTATTAATTTGGGAATCTCACTGTTTTATTCTGTTTAACCTATAGGTCCAAACATATGCGTCTATATTTATTTTACTTTTATTTATGCCAGTTAAGTAATTTGGAAGTATTTAAAGTGATATAACTTCTCAGAATGCGTGTTTTTTTTATTGCTATCTTCATTAATTTTTTTTATTTGCATTTTTATTTTTAGTCTTGATTATAAACTACTGATGGCGAGAAAATCCGGACTGACTTGCACAGCTACACTGATGCTGCTTTTAATCACCCTGAAGGAGCGCATATATTGCAATGGACTCACAGGTTGGTCCCTGACTAAAGACGTTTCCATGTATTTAAACTTAGAAAAATGACAAAGAAACAAACGGAGGCTGCTCCTTCAATAGGAAATGTTTTAAAGCGTCCCTCTCTGTGCCCAGAGCTGTGGGGAAAAGCCTACCCTGCAATATAAGGCTGCCAGAGGGATTTTTACATTTGGCAGCAGTTTGTTGAGATATTCCATTTGTTTGTATTATCCTGCATGCTGTTGATGACCTGGTGATATACAGTAATGGCTTCATTTATAAACTCAAACTCTACAAATACTCTTTTTCTTTTGCAGTGAATCCTCCAGAGAACCTTGTAATAACAGACCCTGGACATCTTGGACATTTGGAGATTACATGGAATCCCCCAGACAGCCTGACTAACATGACAGAGTGCTCAGTACGATATCAGCTGGAGTATTACAACAGCTACCGGGACAGCTGGGCTGTAAGTGTTTACTGTTCAGATCTTAAACAAGGCACTTAACCTGTCTGAACTCCTGCCAAAAATAATTATATCAGAAACACGACCTGCTCTGGTAATGGGCCAATTAATAGCCATAATTACAAGCAATAAAATGTTAACTTTGGAAAAATGATGTCTGTGTAGCTTCAGTGGTACTGTATACTGGGACCTCAGCAGGACTCTAATTCTGCAGAGATATCAAACAAACTTGCTCCTCAAGCTGCTGTGGCGGGATGGGATTTGTGTCTCAGTGATGTGAAATCTGATTTTGTGGGAATTTAAACTCATTGCGCTTCCACATATTTCTTCCCAAAGAGATGATTAAACGAGATAAACAGCATACACACTTGATACTGTTTCCAAATAATGCGGGTGGATGACGCACTGAGTCACATTACAGTAACAGTGAGTTGAATGGCATTGATCATTGTCTTTCAGTGACAACAAGTGATCTTATCTGTTCTTATAGGGTTTGCCGAGGCTGGCTGTGTGCTAACAGTTGTGAGATGTCTAGACAACTATACAAAGCTCTTTCATATTTTTAGACATTTATATATGGTGACTTACTGAAATATACACATGCACAACCCAGCCCAGCCGGAGTATAACAGTATGCATCTTGTGGGAGGACATAGATGCCTGTGTGGAACAAAAATATCAGGAAGAAGAACCTTCTTCCCTCTTATTAAGAAACCTCAGCTGTGTAATAACACATTTGTGTTTTTGCAGGGCATCAGGACAGACAAAAGGACCTACAGCGCTCAGTTTGACCTTATGAAAGATGTTAGAGTGAGGGTGTACACCTTGCTGAGCGGCCCCTGCACCAACAACACTATGATCAAGAGCACAGACTACACTGAACTCATCCAGAAACCTGCCAACACAGGTCAGCCCTCCGGTGATTACAAGACTTGTGATTACGTAAATGTAATCATAGCTAATTTGATCTTTTCTTTATGTATAGGTGTTCTGGGTACTGAAGCCCTGGATTTTACCTGTGTTTTCCACAACATGGAGTACACAGAGTGCAACTGGAGGAGAAGTGAAAAGATGCCAGCCAACTCCCGGCATGAGCTATATTTCTGGTAAGTCTGGTACATCAGAGCTTATTTTGGCTCGTGACATTGGTCTAGATTAGAACAAAATACTCCCCTGCTATTTTGGAACAGATATTCATTTATTTTTGCTTTAATATGAACTAAATTCAGTTTGTCTCATTTCTTCTTGAGATACACCCAACTCAGTTTTTTATATTTGAGCAAAGACCTGCAAACATTACTGAGATTCCTACTAGCAGGTTAACTTTAATTTGGAAACAAAAATACTACATAATAATAACTAAATTAACTGTTAAACTTTGCTCCTTTTAACATAAGCTGCTTTCATCATTTTAAATGGTTTCACTTCGATGACGAAGCCCAGATTTATGAAAGAAAAAAATAATATTTCAGGTCCAGTGGTGAGATCAAACAAATCATCTGTCTTATTCAGCTGATATACGGAAGAAAACTTTAATGTGGAGCCTTTAATGGGAATAAATCTTGTTAAGACATGTACCCATGCAATTATCTGGAAAACGCCTGCAACCAACTCTTTTAGAGACATTCTGAGGAAACTTCATGCTGAAATGCATCAGTGATTCTTTTACTTTTTTTTAAGTGGGAAAATTTTCCTCTCTATTGTTACTCATGTGTTGTGCTGATTAAGATTTGATATCATATTAAGTAACGTGTGGTGTAGCTTATCAGATCTGTCTCTTCCTCAGGCACAAAGAACTGGGACAGGCCGTTGAATGCCCAGAGTACATCAAATCAGGTGGCGTCAGGAGAGGCTGCAAATTCACAGATGAATCACTTCCTTTATTCACCGATATCAACTTCTGTTTAAATGGAACCTCTGCTGAGGGGCCGCTAAAACCAACATTTACCTCCCTGCAAATCCAAAACCAAGGTAAATATAATTCCTGCTCCCATGTTTCCAATTGCTGCTTTGATCTCGCCAAAAGCTGCGTGATCTGGTTGCCTCGCTGCATGCTGTCACAGTCATTGATTTGTTCTTTGTTCTTAATGCATTTACAGTAAAGTGTGCAGCCACAGAAAAACTGCATCTACGAACAGGTCCAGACAAGTTAGAACTACACTGGGAACATCCCGATGGGAAGGTTCCTGGCCACTGCCTGGAATATGAGGTGGAACACAATCAAGAGGGACCTGATGGAAAACAATCATCGGTATGGGTTAGATATCAGAGGCACGCCATCACTAGAGCTTTATTCCCAGCAACCTTGCTGTGGTTTGAATGGGCTAAAAGAGATGCAACAGTGAGGAAAGCATTGCAGAAAATTAAATAATCGCAAATTTTAAGACGCTTGCAAGCAAAAGTTTCTGTGTTACATAACGTGCGTGGTATTTTATTTCAATATTTTTTTTCTTTCGCACTAAAATTATTAATGTCGACTCAACTTATCCGCTGTGCTTTTCAGCGCTGTCTGCAGCTATTAGCGCCTTGCTGATAATTTGAATAGCTTGGCAGGTCACGGTACTTCATTTCCACTGATGTGAATCAGACAGTGATGCCACACTCGACTTTAACAGCTCAAACGGAGCAAAATGTTTAGAACGCCTCGACATCACCAGCATTAAAGTGATAACCTAGACAAAACACAGAGAGCGGAGAAGGTATAGATTTTTTATTTATGATATTTTTCTTTGCTGTACCCTGCTCTTTGCAGTTGTATCAAAATAATTTAACTTGTTTTAGCTGTGCACACTTTCCTGAAGGTTTGAACATGTTTGTTTTTGTTCAGTATTTTATCTTTTTTCTCTTTCATTTTGCCCCAGCTAACGTCTAATAGGCAGGGGTGCCTTTAGGCTCTGCAGCAATGGACCACTAATAACTGCTGCTAATGATTTGACTTTGTTATTTTATGGATCTTTAAAGACTGGAATCTGTGGTTTTGCTATGCAATTATTAAAAAAAAAAAACTCTTGTAGTGAAAGATCAAGAAAGGAATGATGGATTTCTGTTAGTAATGAAAAATAGATTAAAATAGAATTAAAACAATAAAAAACCCTCAAATTTCAAAATGAATCCCTCATGGCTGTAGATTACTGAGGTTACAATGTGCATTTGAACGCACCATGTAGTGCAACACAATATAGATTTCAGAGTCTTTGAGACGCAGCGGGAAACTTTCCTGCCTGAAGGAGCGATGCAGACTCACGATGTATGTTTAACCTCAAAGGAGAGTTAACAAATTATTCACACCTCAATCATACTTGGTGGTGTTAAGCTGCTAACGTAGCCACAGCTGCCCTGGGGCAGTCTGACGGAAGCGTGGCAGCCAATTCGCGCCTACGGCCCCTCCAACCACATTCATACTTAGGCAACGTGGGTTAAGTGTCTTGCCCAGGGACACAATGACAGCATGTGCACAGACAGGGACTCAAACCAGCGACCCTCCGGTTGCGAGGTGAGCACCTACCCACTGCGCCCCCAAAGAAATAAAAGAAATCCACCGTGAGTCATTGGATTCACTCACAACTTAGATGATTAATGCAGCTTTAAGTAGGTTTTAAGCCCTGGGTGTGTTAACTTTATTGTCACAGTGATTACTTTTTTTTTTATTGACAGAAAGACTCTCTGGCAGATGGACAGACGAGCCTGACTTTGTCCTCCATCGACAGCAGTAAGAGACACTGTTTTAGGGTCCGGTCCAAGGTGCATAAGTACTGTGCAACCACGAGCTATTGGAGTGACTGGAGTCATCCAGTATGTCAACCAGGTAAGAATGTTTTACACAAAACTCAGACGGCTCTTTGTAATACTGGACGCGTTCAGGTTTTCAGGAAAATTATGTAATTTAGCCTCTATCTTGATCAGTTGCTAATTGATATTAGTGCTCATCAGGCTCGTAGGTGAATGTCACTCTTGGTACAGTAGGAAAGTTTGATGATAATTAAACCTACAAAAGGCTGGACCACAGAGGGAAGTCTGCACTTTTTTGAGTGCTGTAATGACGGGATTTTAAAAAAAGAGCCTGCACTTCAT
Source organism: Cichlasoma orientale (assembly GCA_034780415.1). Lineage (NCBI taxonomy): Eukaryota > Metazoa > Chordata > Actinopteri > Cichliformes > Cichlidae > Cichlasoma > Cichlasoma orientale. The sequence goes on from JAVDPK010000266.1 coordinate 404,744, forward strand.
CTACACTTCATCCTATCTCGGAAAGAACAAAGACCTTCATCTTTAAAACAAAAAACAGCGTCTTTAGACAAGCCCAAAAAGAAGCATATAAACCAGATGACAATTTTATATTATACAACATTTATAAAGAATAGAATCTGTTCTATAACATGCCAAACAATCTGTCAGATACAATAGGAACATTTTATGATTGTATTGTTTTTGTTGTTGTTTGCTTGCTAGAGAAAGTCAATATCTGAGGCAGACCGACTGCTAACACTTTGGTCCATTGTTCTAAAAAGAAAAGCATCCTTACCTCGTCACGCTTACAAACAGTAAATAAACTGAACATTTCTACTCAGTACTCAAAGCACTTTCTCACTACAAGCCTCCACACACACTGCACACATTCATACAAGTGTTTTTTAAAAGTATTTTTCCTAGTATTCACACGTCATGCTGCATCAGGGGCAACTTGGGGTTTAGTATGTTGCCCAAAGACTAGGGGAGCCGGGGATTGAACCACCAACCTTCCAATTAGTAGACTCTACCTCCTGAACCACACAGGCATGAAGCATCAGAAAACAAATCCAACAGATTGCCGACCGGTTCAGCACTTTTGGTTATATGTAGTTATGTTGTTACAGTTATGCAGTTATGTGACAAAATAACTTCCTTTCAGAAACGTTATTATGGCTTTAAATGAAATGGCGGGTTCAAATTCCTGAATACAGCACTTCAGCTCATATTCCTGAATGATCTGTTCAAAGTGTACTTTCTGTGAGTAAAGGATTAATAAGCTAAGATTCTAAGATCTCTTTTGCTAGTAACAAGTCCTGCTAAGTGTTCTTGTTGATTTCAACCTGGAAGACCCCGATGCCGTCAAGAACAAGTAAGTTTTAAGCTTATCTCATTAAAACGTGTAATACATTTCAATTCATCTCACGACAACCAGCATAGCTGAATATGTATGATCACTTTCTGATTTGTCCGTTTTCGTGCTTTTTATAGTCGCAGACGTCGCCATGATCCGGTCCTCCGGAGGAAAAGCTGAAGGATCATTTCCATCCAGGCTCAACATAATAATTTGCAACACGTTTGACAAATTAGTGTTGGAGAAGCATTAAAGCCCAAAGAAAATAAAATTTGACGCTCTCTAATCTAGTCAAGTGGAACAAAGAGATATTTGAAAATATGTAGACTGTGTTAAATGCACTGTACTTAATACTTCTTATTTTATTTTTTTGCTGTTGTTGCATTGTATGGCAGTTATAGAAAATGGCATAGCAAGTGAGACAATATGATTAAGTCTTGCCTGAAAATCCTAGCATAGCAATGGCTTATTTATGGAGGCTATAAATAAAATATAACTTGTAAGTTGCAACCTTTTTCTACACGTGAATGGCATTTTAAAGGCACTGGTGAACTGTGTGGAGGAACGACAGTTTCTGCTGTGTCCTCTATAAAGTAAATGGTCACTAAGTCATGCCTAGCTCATCTATAATAAAATGGGCTTTCCACTATCCCGTCTTTTATTTTAACGGTTTTTCTTTTTCTTCCAACTGCTACAGAGAAAACTGAATGATCTGTTCCGACTGTGATTGTAACCACGTATCCAGGGTATGATTGTAATTGTCCCACATTTCACAGAATAAAAGTTTTTATTGGCGTGCCGGTGTGAGTCTTTCATTGAAATCTGGATGGTTGGTTCAGCCACTAACTCACAAAGACATTAGACACTACTATTACTACTACTAATGATTATGATTTTCAAACAGAAAATTCCAGCCATCAGTCCATTTTTTTCTATTTATCCAGTTCAGAGTCATAGGGACAAAGGCAGGGTACAGCCTGGACAGGCTGCTGGTCCACTGCAGATCTCAACAGAGCATCTTTAGTTTAAGTTCACGTGTTGGATATTTCTCATGTACTGAAGGTGTGAAGTTTTGCATTTATTTATTATGCATTTTTCCCACTGTCCTTTATTTTAAAAAAAATCTCAACAGGACATTATATAAAGGATAAATGAAATGCATTTTAAAATAAAGTTAAAACTTTACCTGTGATAGTTGTAGGTGTCACTAAGTATCTGGACAGCAACACGTTTACTGTTGTTTTGGAGACATGGTGCAGGGTGCCTGGATGTATATATTTGCTTTGGATGTACAATTTGCAGTGCACAACAAGTCGGGCTTGTATATCCATACAAGGTACTCTTAATTTTTGGACAATACAAGAGGAACTTACTCTGTCTGCAAAATGTGCATATACAGATCTTATATAGCGGACAGTTTGTCCGCTATATAAGATCTGAAATAATGGGTTATTTGTAATTACACAGACATTTTGTGATGTTTTTTGTTAAAGTCGTGTGTAAAGCAGCCGAGCAGCTGTTCTCTAACCTGATTGTACTTGTGTGTCCTTATTTTTGCTTTAGAGGAGAAAGAAGCGCCACCTGAACCAGAATGGGATGGCGTGCCTGTCTACGTCTACATTGCTGTTGCCATTATCGCCATGCTGGTGCTGTCTTTGTGCGCGTGGGCAGTGTTCAAACTGTAAGTATATTCACATGCACATTATAGCATGTGCCAATGTGCAGGTAAACAATGAAATGAGAACTAAAGTGTATCTTCGTATCTTAGGAAAAAGCCAGCACAAGAAAAGAAGGTGGAGTCTCTGCTTACATCCCTGTTTGCCAAAAGTCCCCTTCTTGGACCCACGGAGGTCTAAAAAGGCAAGAAAAACCCTGCACCTTCAACCCGCTCAAAGAGGACCTCAGTTAAATATTTCACAGTTGCACTCTTCATCCGTCACTTCATCCGGGTTCTGTAGTTACAAATCACACAATGAAGCTCTCAAAGATGGCATAGCATACAGACAGTGAGAATGTAACCATGCTAACACATTCCAGAAGATATTACACTTAGACTGAAGGTTATAATTTGTATGTGTTTTTTTTTTTCCACTTCCAACATTTACAGAACCATTATATTATTCCAGTATATTATATTTTTGTATTTATCTTTCTATACTAATGTTTGAACGTACATGTATGATTTCAACTGTCAGGTTAACTGGACTGTTACAGTGTACCACAAAGTATCCCATCATTGTTGTCCTTTTTTTTTTTTTTTTAAAAGCAACACTTAGACACTGATTAAGCAAGCAGAAAGTACTTTGGGGTTTTGTTTTTAATGTTTTACTACTTGGCAGAGTTCTTGCCAGGTTTCACATGGGTTTATTTGATTTTGTGGAGAAATAACAGTTTGAGTGAAATCTGTTTTTTGTTTACCTCATGCCTTAATTCTTGCCAGACAGCTTATACAATAAAGACTTTGTTATTTTTTGTCTAAATGCTGTTTAATAAATGTTAAATGGATTTCAGCAATGTTGCCACTAAACACTTCAGGTCAAGGAAGTTTTCAGACACCTTAAGACGAGTGAAATGGAAGAAATGAACATGTTAGCTATTAGTTAAATGCCACACGTCTTTGCCAGTTTTAACTTTTTTTTTTTTTTTTTTGGAGGTTTGAACTATAACTAAACAAATCTGCAACACGTTTTTCTGCAACACTTTCCAAACACAGTTTATTGTGTTAGATCACAGAGTTAGCTTGATGTTTTAATGAACTCTGTGCAACATAAAAAGTACTTTTTGGATGCCATTATTTGTTCCTAATAGCTTAAAAATAACTGAAAAAATACACAATGAATGAATGTATGATTTTATAAATGAATGGCTCACATATATCTTTTTGATTTCATATCCTGTAGGGGCTGACGGGTTTTAAAAAAAGCAATTGAACATTTAATGCAATGAAACTATGATATCGTGATATATTTTTTTAAACCATAACCTTTTTAAAATTGGTTTTCAGTAATTGGGAACTCTTACCAGCCTTCATAATTGTTGTTAAACTACATGTTATGGAACCATAATTCATGTAATTAATGTATTTTATGCTTTTCTTTGGGTTTGATGTATCTAATCACATTTCACTGGGTAAATTTGAGATGTGCTTAATTATAATTAAAATAAAGAATCACATTGAAGATCTTTTCCTCACATCTTGACTCGAAGATGTAGATTAAAAAAGAGAAATGATTTTTTTTAACAAAATGTAAGTTTATATCAATCAGGTCCAAGTAAAGTAGTTAAATATAGGTAAAATTTATCGATAAAGCAGTGTTAGCGGAGAGGGAAGTAACAATTAAACATATTAGAGTATAACTGCTGTATGGTGAAAAGACTTTGTTCTGTATAAGTAAAAAAGTCACACCTGAGAGTTTATACATACTTTATACATGTCTTTGAATTTTGACTGTGTAATGCAAACACAGATTGTATTTCTGCTCATTAGCAAACATCACTGTGGTGTAGGAGAAAGTTTTACTGTATCATTATTTGCCCTATCGCAAATAAAGTGTATCACTAACACAACTATGAGCTGTGCTTTTGCAAATTAGTTACAGACAGCTTATTACTTTTTCCAAGGAGGTTGTGTTTTTGGGAGCATTTGCGTGCGTGTGTGTTAATCTGTCTGTAAACGTGATAGCATGGAACATTTTGAATGAATTCTGATAAAAACTTTGTAGGGGTGCAGAGCCAGGTCGTGTTAACAACCCATTAAAATTTGGTTTACATCCACCAAGGTCTCTGAGGTCACCTTTATCATTTACTGGTCAAAAATTGAGAAAAAAAAGGCTTGTAACTTAGAAAATATGATTCTTGATATGATGAATATATACAAAAGAAAATACTGCCCAGAGAGTGAGCATAATAACTCAGTCAAAGAGTCTCCCTCAGCTACTGGAGCTATGAGTCATTTAGGACAAGGGAGAGGCTGCAGCTAAACCTGATAACATCAACTCAACATCCTGAACCTTGTTCAACTCAACATGGGCCCCCTCCCAGCAAGACAAAAAAACCCAAAAAACAAAAAACGCATTCAAGTAGAACAATAAAACACTGCATGCTCTATGGACCCCCTATTATGAAACGAATTATATTTCCTTAACTTGACAGGAGTAAACATTTTGGGGTAATTAACTCCTTAAAATGAACATGGTTTAGTAAAAATATAGATAATCTCGTCTGTCATTACAGCTCCATCATCTGTGTCATAATAAATTTTTGCATATCCATCCTCTTATCACGGGATGTGGTGTTGTGGGATGGTGGTAGTGGGAATCAGTGGAGCAACTTGTGATTCAGGCCCCGTTTACACAAGAATGTTTTCAGATGAAAACGGCAAAGTTTTGATGTGTTTCGACACGAGAGCGGCGTGAAAACAGTACTTTTTGAAAACGGGCTCCAGAGTGGGAGCGTTTTCATATAAACGGGCAAAAACGCTACTTCTTGAAAACGGGGGCACTGGCACATGCGCACTGTGTTTTCAGCTCCTGTATCCACACCCCCAACTTGTGGCCTGGCAAACACCCCACTGCAGTGTTTTCAGTGTCTTGCGTTTCTGTGCAAACGGAGATCGTTACTGAAACGTTTCCGTGTGAACGCGCTACTTTTCGAAAAACAAAAACGGCAAAACGACACCGTTTCCACTGAAAACGGTCTCATGTAAACGGGGCCTCAGATACCACATTTCCACCGACGAGGTGCCAGTGCCGGTGCTCGTGACAGTGCTGGTGCCGGTTCCAATGAACCGGGGAACCACTTAAGAATGGGCCTGCATTTCGACCATGCTTAAGAACTGATCCTTTACGCATGTGGGTGGTTCCTGTGGGCGCAAACATGGCAGAACACGGTCTCCTTTTATAAACTGTGTTTCTTGTTCTGGGAACATATTTTACCCTCCAAACACAACTACATCTGTGTGCAGCGCAGAGAGAGGGCCAGATAGCAATTATGAGCAAGACGACAGGTATGCACTTTGCTTCCCTTTATCTGTTATGAACTGATACAATGCAGCAAGTTCAGCCTTAGGGCCAAACCTAATTCACAGCCGTGAAAATTGCATCGCTTTTCTCATGTAATACACACCTTGCAGTGAAACAGCGGTAGAAAACTTTACGTCGAGATGGCAGAATCACGCCCTTCTGCTCCTTGCGTCACGCTTTCTTGGTTCCAGACCAGCTAGTTTGCACTCCTGGAGCGGAACCCCTTTTTTGGCCGAGCACCGAGTGAGTTCGTCGTGGACTGAATGAACAGTTTGAGCATTTGTCACCGGCACCAGGACCGGGTTAGTGGAAAAAGGGCCTGGGAACTTCACTCTTTTCCAACTGAGCACAATGGCTTCAGACCTGGAGGTGTTAATTCTCATACCTGCTGCTTCACATTTGGCTGTGAACTCCTCCAATGTGAGCTGGAGGCCACTACTTGATGGAACCAACAGGACCACATCATCTGCAAAAAGCAGAGATGAGATTCTGAAGCCACCAAGGCGGCAGCCCTGGCGGAGTCCAACACCCACAAGAAATGAGTCCAACTTACTGCCAGCAATATGGACCAAGCTCTCGCTGCAGTTGTGCGGGGACTGAATGTCCGTGACAACAGGTCAGACACTCCACACTACCACAGCACCCCTCACAGGGTGCCCTGAGGGACGCAGTCGAATGCCTTCTCCAAGTCCACAAAACACATGTAGACTGGATGGGCAAACTCCCATGCACACTTGAATATCCTTGAGAGGATAAAGAGCTGGTCCAGCGCCTTGTTCCTCCTGATTCTGAGGTTCAACTAACAAATGAACTCTCTTTTCCAGCACCCTGGACCTTCCCAGGCAGACTGAGAAGTGTGATCTCCCTATAGTTTGAGGACACGCTCCAGTCCATCTTCTTAAAGATGAGAATCACCACCCCAGTCTGCCAATACAGTGGCACCACCCCAGATCTCCACACAATATTGCAGAGCCATGACAACCAAGACAGCCTTACAACATCCAAAGTGTTCAGAAACTCAGGGCAAATATCGTCCACCCCAGGGGCCCTGCCACCAAGGAGTTGTTTAACCAAAGTATTCCTTTCACCACCCAATAAGACTCCTTTTTCAGCTTAATGGCTCCCTTAACCTCTGGTGGGGATTTGGGGATTACCACACGGCAAGCAACAACCACCTTGCAGCCACAGCTCAGCGCAGCGACCTCAACAGTGGAGGTGTGGAACATGGTCCATTCAGACTCAATGTCCTCAGCCTCGGAATGCTGTTGAAGTTCATCTGACATGGGCGTTGAAGACATTCCCAGCTCACCCTCTCTATACATTTATATGCACCAGGTCTGTCCAGCACCAGATACAGGAGATAGCCAATAGGATGCTAGGAGGGTAAAATCTCAGAAATCAGTTGACGTGTTTTGTGATTTCAAAAACCAAGGCCTCAGCAAAAAAAGGAGAAAACACTCAATTTAAACTGTTGTCCATCTTTTTCAGCTTGACGTATTACTTCAGAATAAAGACAAAAAGTTCCAAAAAGGAAGAATTAAGATCCTTCTGCTTTTCATCAAAGAGTGAACGGAGGGCAAAATCTAGTCTCCTCTCGGGTCACACCCGAAACTATGATGGCGCTACAAGAGCTTACAGGCAGGCTCAAAAAGTTTCTGAAAACAAGACTTCTGCTGAATGTGTGACTCAGAATGTTGGTGTGTAAAAACAGCTTTCTAAAAGCAGTCTGCAGAGTGGTGCTTCTGGGAAGCCTGGCTGGCCCAATCTGGTCTGCTCAAACTGTCTATATTCCCTCAGCTCCCATGTTTTCTGATTTCTTCCCAGTTATCATAGATTGAGAGGCGGGGTAAACCCCAGGCAAGTCATTATCGTAAGTTTTTGTTTAGGCAACAGAAATTATGATAGTGATTATGATGATTATGATCACTGCTGCAAATTTATGTAACACACATGTAATGTATTCTCTAAATGAACCTCAGAAAATGCAATACCGTATCATTTTGCAATATTCTCGAATATGCTGATATATATATTTTTTTTATCATATTTTCATCATAATTATATTTGCTTTAAACTGATAAAATGTAATATGTGCAATGGGGTGTCAGTAAGTACTGCAAGTAAAGTCAGAAAGTGCTTCACAAAGCAAAACAAGGGTTAAAATGATATAAACAGATAAAAGTAAATGAACACAAGCCTGCACATGTGGCTGTTAAGCTGCTTTTTTTTTTTTTAAAGCCTGTCTTGTCTGGCAGATTTTGCAATCAGAATTATGATCAGGCTGAGCGGTTGCACCAAACATATTTACTTTTCCAAGATGGGCTCTGTAGATTCTCCCATTCTTCTTGTCACTGTTTTTTTCTTTATCTTTTCTTTATTCATTTGTGTTATTGTTCACACACAATCCAGGGATGATTTGCTCAGGCAACGGAGTAACAAATTAAAAATAATTGATGTATAATTATTTCCATTTCACAATAATCAGTTTGGCTCATTGTCACAACCTAGGCTCAATGGGAAGGACAAAATACAGAAACCTTATATGAAAAGTGAATTTGTTTTGTTTGTTCAAAAACCTTTGGTAAAATCCGGCCATTCAAAGGAAACTCCAGAATTCCAAAGTTTCAGCAATACAGGGAGTGACTCCCTTCAGACATTCTTCCCATTTGCCACTACTGCATATGTACCAACACGCCATCCTAGTACAATGCATAACACTCCAGCCCACACCCCACTTTATTCTTCAAATGCTGGAACATAGCTGGTGCATTACACTGTCCAAGTGACATGCCAGTGGAACAACATATACTTTACACTGCCTTTGCATCAAGCATTTTGTGTTTTCCAAGAGACGCCCTCCATCTATACCATGTTCTGTCAAATTTGTGAGAGTTAGAGTGTCTAAAAACAAGCGTGGGTACTTATGAATGAGCTCAGTTGTTTACATGTTTTGCCATCTCAGTGTCCCAGTGTTGCATGTAGCTTTTCTAATCTTTCTAGGTTTTTAACAACCTTTCAGACCTTCCTCTCCTTCCTCTTATGCTGATGTTGCACACAGGTTAATATAAGGTTTACGGACATCATCGTGGGAGATTTTAGTAGGTTTTCTTTCATCTGGCATTTTGATCATGTCTTAATCACTCATTATTTTTTCAGGAGTCCCCAATGCAGATAAACTGGATCATGGCCTTGACTCCAGATGTTGCTGTGATAGAACACAGCTGGAAATCTATTTGATGCATAATTCTTAAGAAATAAGAGCAACCCAACTTATCCTGAGAAAGGGGGACCCATACAGTCAATAACCAGATGTTCAAAGGGTTCAAGGCAGGTTTTGGATGTAGAGGAGCAGGTGTTGTTTTTTTATTGGGCTTTGCTTGTAATCTGACAAACTTGGCAGCCCAAGCACACCCAAGTAAAGGAGCCATACTATACAAAATACCCCTCATGTAGACAATACTAAGCCAACTATGTCTTTCAGACTCGTTCTCTCTCCTCAGGACCACGTCTTTGTTTCACCACTGGGTGGTCAAGCACTGGGACTTTGTGCTCATTAATATAAGTTACAACGCAATCCGGCACAGACTGTTTAAATTCTTTTACAACTATCAAGTCACACAATTTATTACAAGTTTTCGCTCCACAGCACCAGCAATTAAAGTGTAACTGCAAATTCCACGTCTTTTGCCATCCCCTGAAACTAACTCACATGCCTTCAGAAAAGCGGCTTTTACAGTATCCTAAACTCTACAGTCCTCTGCTCATAGGGAGGAATAAACCTCCTGTGCTTTACCTGTGAAGACAGGCTGAAGCATTAAAGTTTGCTCCACTTGAACGGGCTTAAAAGAAGCAAAACAAAACTTTTACACCTAGAATAGGGAAGGCAAAATCAGGTCTCCTTTCTAAAAGTAGTGTGCGGAGCGGAGCTTCTGGGAAGCCTGATCTGGCCCGCTCAGTCTGCCTGATGCTCCTTCAGCTCGCACATGGTTTTAGAATTTGTTTAATATTTCACTTTCACATTCTGACATGTGCTAATCTCAATGATTTTATTTATTTTTTTTTACACCTCATTACCCGCCTGTCTGTCTCCCTCCTTATTTATTACATTTATAACATGGCATCTGTACAGTGTTTTTGTCTGTGGCATGTGGCTCAACACCAAAATCCATTATGAAATAATCTTTTATGACGTTCATGCAGATGATCTGCCGTATATGCTATGCGGTCGGAAAGTGGTGACTCTTCACCAGCTCTTGTTGCCTTCTAGTGTAATCTGCAGCAAATGCCATGTTCATAAAATAAACAGGTTTTTGGATATTTCTCAGCTGATTCTGACTGAATGTACAACAAATATTTGAATTGAACTCTCTTCAGATTGTGTGTGCGTGTTTCTTGTTATACACACATAAAAATCTGCCTTAGAAAAACTGGAGCTGTGTTGAAAAATTGTCAAATATCTTAACATGCTCTATTTCACTGTTTTGTTAAAGCTTAAGTGTACGTTACAGAGCTCCCCAAGCTAATCAGGCTACAGCAGAAACATAATTAAATTGATAACTTGTACTGCAGGATATCTGCGTTTACGTTGGGAAAATAACCATCTGGCTCCGGGCTGAATGCAGCTCGCAGTGTTTGATCCAGCATTCGGTGACACCCACAAGGTCATGTATGCAGCTGCCTGCTTCCCATAGATAGTTGTGTCTCTATTGTTTACTTAATTAGCATGATGGTAAAGTTCAGACTTCTTAAACACTTAATGAGGGAACCCAAAAGAAACTGTATTAAAGTGTGTGTTATTTTGTGTACGCATACACACTTTCAGTGTAACCTGCCCTATGGCTCATCTAAATGCTACATGAAAACAAATGAGAACATAGATGGTGTTCAGATATAAAGATTTACGTCAGTGACTCAGCTGCTGAGTTCACACCAGGTTTTCCCATCCGCGGTGAGAGGCTGCAGTATTTGTCGTGGTATTCGGTCGGCTTTGTCGCACCAGATTGTGTTTATTGTTGGATTTCATGTTTTTCAGTTTCCTCTTATTTGGTAGCAGCTGTTTGTGTTTTGGTTACTCGCTGTTCAAACTTCATTAGTTGGTTTTCTCATGTGTCTTGGTTTTGTTTTACTTCCCGTCTTTGTCTTCGCTCCATTAGCGATTGTCTCACCTGCCCTGATTGTTGTATTCAGTTGTACTTCAACTGTGTCTCTTTCAGTCAGACTTTTGTGTGCATGGTGCACATGGTGAAATTTAGAAGGAGCTGATTTTTCTGTGTTCAGACTGCAGTACCTTGTGAATGCTTTGTGCTACTGTGATGCACCAAACATCTCGCCAGCTCGCCTTCTTTTCTTTCCAAAACCACTGGAAGTTCTTCTCTAGGACAAACGGTAAATAAAGGGCTAAACACCCTGTTGTGTCCTGTTTCTGTCCTCTCATCACATTCTAGCGGTATCTGGATTTAGTGGGAACCTAAGAAGTTGCAGAGCAGCAGTGATAACGGAGAGATGAGCGGTTTTTGGGGTTAATGTGTAATTTTGGTGGAGCCAGTCTTAACAGAGAACTTGGAGGAGGGTAATGTATAGCCCGGCTGTTACAGTTCAGTCCATTTATCTGACCCTTGTTTGCAGGAACTTCCACTGCTAAGGAACACATAAGCCGGACGACTTCAGGTTTGACTTTAAAATCTTCTCAGGTTTTTAGAACACCTGTCGCATCAGTAAAACAACTTTCTTCCTCAGGTACAACGGGGAAAACTGTTAAATCTGACCCCCAGGCTCAGTAACTGGAATCTGTCCCTGCATGGTAAAAGTGTGCAGGGCCTGGCTGGTTGCTGCACCCAGGGGCCAGGCTACTCTCCGCAGGCCAGATTATCTTCAAAGCAGTTGCAGTCAAACTCACACAAACAAATGTGATCCCCGTGGCTTCGGTAAAGTGTGTTTGCATGTGGATACTCCTTTAGTTATTGGACTCATCTAGCTTTGCTGTAAATGATTCAAACCCTTGAAGGTTTCAAGCCAGTCTTGAGTAGTAAGTGCGATTTTCTTGAAACAATTTATTAATTAATAAAGGGGTAAAACTCTGTAAAATCTATTGCACCTTTTTTATTTTTGCATAAATGTTTTTAATCAGCATTATGACTAAACATGCCTCATTATGACCCTCCGAACTCTGCAGCCCCAGATATCAGCATGACCACTAGGTGGGGCAAGATGATTAAAATTGAGACACTGGTTAACCATAATCCTTATGAAAATGCAGCAAATGTGGAGGAGAATTTAATATCTGCCACTTACGGTTTCCAAAAGAGAGATTTGAGATTTTATTTTCTGCTGCACGTACCTGTTTGCTTTACAAAAGCATGTTGTGAAAGAACAGCAACTGTGTGGGTGGAGTGCAGAGCATAAAGACCTACTGGCATTTCAACTTCTGACCTCAAACCTCTAAAACAAGTTGAGTGCATATTTCAGAACCACCTCCTCCCAAAGCAAAGGAAACTTGATCTAGGAGATAGACGTGCATATTGTCTGGAACAACTGAAATATTGTGGGTGTATATCTCCCAGTAATGTTTAAAAATATTCTTCTACCATAGCATTTTTTTTTGTTTTTACAAGTATCCTGAGTCAATATTTCACTTGCTCAGCATCAAGTGCCTCTTTGCCCTCCTGGCTCTACTGCTAAAACGGTTTTCTTTGGTTAAAATTAACTTTTAACCAAAGAAAAAAAGCTTTACATGAATGCAGGACATAAAACTGAAACAGGGTCACACCTGACAGATATTTTAGAAACTTTGTGTCCTCTCCTTCACCCCGGCAAAGAACCGCCTCACCTCTCAACCTGTACATCACATCAAGGATTCCTGGGAGTTAACGAGACGAGGACAAATCTTCCACCCCTCACAGCTTACAGGAGCAAAATATCAGCTTCGCGTGATGCAATGATTTGGATCTTTTCCCCATCGGAGCTGTTGATTCCGGTATACGAGCTGTCCACAGCTGGGGAGTTTTCATGCTGCTGCAGCTGTGGAGAATGTTTATCCATTTTTCTGGAGTCTTTAAGCAGCTGTTGCAGTTTGTATTCTGCAGGGTGACGGAGGCTGTTCAAGTGTGGCGGTGCCTTCTGTTTCGAGAAAAAAAAACAGGACTTCTTCAACTTGCTTTTCATAAGCACAAATAGCACGAATGCATGCACTGTTAGATACATCGAATAAAATCAAAAATATTAAGCTTTTCCGCACAAAACTGCACATCTGGAAGCCTTCAAGCACGTCGCCTATTATCAGTAAAATAATAAAGCAGTGCAAATGTCTGGCCTAGTGCAAATCCAGCCCCCAGACAACTGTAAATGTAATTGCAAAAATGCATCTCATGGATAGAAGTGCAATGCTAAAAGCTGCCCATGTCTCCACCAGTGATTAATGCCTCCACATACATGTAACCTGGCGGCGCCTCTTTAAATAGCAGGAGGTGTTTTCCACTGAGGAATGTGTGCTCTGGATAATGAAAGCGGTTTGCATTTTTGTCTCCTTGCTGTCGAGTCTAAAAAAGGGGGCACCCACCATGGTTCCGTCTTAAAATCAGTCAAAGGTCAGCGTGTGAGGCGCCGGTGTCCGCACGTCACTTCATGGTACTGAAAGCAGCAATTTTCACTCCAAATGCTCCCAAAAACTACAGTTATTTATTCAGAATTCATGTAGAAATATTTTATACACATTTACACTTTTCATGTGAGACAAACTGCTGTGATTATTAAAAAAAAAAAACTAACAAAAAAATAAAAAATAAAACTATGAACACTCAATAGCATATCTCAAAGCTGAGTAATTTACAGTTATTAGATTTTTTTGGCTAACACATGGGAGGAGGTGAGGGTTTCAATATTTATAAAGTGTAAAATGATGCCATAAATAAACTGACGAGCAGCTTAACCTCACGAAAAGCTACGAAAAAAGGAAATGCGATAAGTCAGTCCCATTAAATATTCAACCACTGCACACTGAGGTCTGTGAGGAGCTGCTCTCCCGTTTCTCTCTAACAACAGAGATTTAGTGGAAGCGTCCAGCGTCGGTGGCTCGAGCATGTCCAGAAAGCTCTCTGCGCTTTAGTTTTGCCACCTCGCCCCCGATACCGGCAGGGCTGGGAGACCTACTGACTGCATGGACAGTGGGGGTGGGGGTGGGGGGGGCAATCTACTCCTACAGCCCTGGCCTAAATTAGGCCTTCACAACCTACCTAAAAATAACAGTGAGAAAAACACAGCAAGGAAAGTGGACACACAGGCTCTGTGTTCTCATATGCTTATGTTTCTCCAGCAGAGCAGCGGGTTCACAAAGAGTTCAGTACATCGCATCCTCGTATATGTCCGTCCGCAGGCAGAAGAGGATTCCTCCACCCAGCATGAAGATGGTGGCCCCCCAGCCGAGCCCGTAGCCCCAGTTGAACTCGTGATAAGTCTGCAGGACCGTTCCATCGATGAACTTAATGGGGTAGAGGACCAGAGCGCAGGCCTGCAGAACCACTAAAACCAGAGAGAATCACAAGACACAGTTTCTTTAAAGCTTTTGTTTTTGAATCGCTGATCTTTAAATTCTATTAAAATAAACAACCCTCCTTTTAATGCATTCTATTTCGTCACTTTCAAAAAGTGCAAGATATTTAGTTTTACCAAAATTCATGATTCGAGTCAGAAACACGGCATTAAAGGGCTCGCTTGAGCTGAACCCCAAATCTGACAGCTGAGAGACGCCTGTAGAGGCAAAAAAAAAAGAGGCTTAAGTGTAAGCAGTGAGGAGACAGCCCATATAGGTAAGCAGAGAATAGTTACATAAAGTGATTATCTTCTTCAAGTCTCCCTCTCTGTTCCTCGAGTTTATTTCGTAACATAACTATAATAATAAATGAGTGCAGGCTTTAGGAGCCTTCCTGCTTGTGTCGGTACCACGTTGCTGTTTATTCCGTCCACCTTTAAGTGAAACAGCTGACAGTACATGTAGCCTCGATGCATGTGTAACAAGACTGAACTTTTTATAGCACTCGCTCACCAGGCGAGGATCAAAAAGTGCTTTAAGAAGACAAAAAAAAAAAAAAAAGCGTGTTAGAGCGTTGATGTGCTTCTCTGTTCTCCATCCAGTCTGACATCTCCATAAATAGAAGCTTTTTGAGGAGAACGATCTTTGTGTGACACCCCTCCCTGTGGGTTTCTTGCTCATTGGAAAGTGGAGGCTTTTTGAAGTGGCCTGTCTTTAATCCCCTCAGAGTGATTGACGTTAACGGCAGATTCTGCTTTTAAACTAGAACCAGTATCCAGCTCTCTCTCTCTTTTTTTCTTTTTGTTGTGTGTGTGTGTGTGTGTTGGGGGGGGGGGGGGTGAAACGTGGAACAATCATCTTTACTCTTTTCATCTCAATGAGACACGAGGTATCACACAAGGAAACTGCTTTATTGCTCACGCTGCCGTGAATCATTTTCCCTTTGCATCACTCAGGACGTCAGTGTTTTAAAGCGTACTGTGTGTACGCTTCTTTTTCACGCATGCTAGGTGACGCCTGAGGAAAGGTCTTTGTGCGAGTATGACTCCGCCTTTCCTTCCTAAGGGAAGCAGCAGTGGGTGTGAAGGAGGAATGGCTGTAGCTTGAGACTGTGGTGCTGCTGATGGAGCCCAGACTGAGCCTGCAGCCTGCTGAGGTCATATTTCTGGACAGAAAATAAATACCTCACAGTCACAGTCAAGCCGAGGGGCATTTAACAGTCCAGCCCTTCTGCTGTTGCTCCGCTGAGGACTGCGTGCCTGTAGGGCAGCCGTATTCTTGCCAGGCTCTTAAAGCAATTACACACAGGAAAGGATAACACAGCATTCCCGGGCTTTTCCGTCAGTGGCAAACAGTCAAAGCCACAGTCATTAAGTTGACCACAGTGGTCCTTTGTGAGCGAGGTTTCAGATACAAAACAAGACAAAGATCCCTTACAGTCCTGCTTCAGTGGCACACTGTTATCTCGCGCTGTACTTAAAGATAATATACACGATTTGTACTAACAGACGCCTTGGGATTTTATGTGGATTTATAAATATAAAAACTTAATAAATAATAATCAATAAACGTAATGTTTTTGCACATGTCATAGGTTTGATACAGTGGACACACCAGAGGGAAACTGGAGCTGAGGACGATCATCTACTTCATCTTTCCTTTAAAGAGTTTGACATTTTCAGCGTCTCGGTTACTTTAAAAGTTGATGCCACACTAAATATGAATGTGCTGCTGGCCGGGTCAGTTCATCACAGAGGCTGTAACAAGAGGAAACGGGTAACAAAATCCACCTACCAGCTCATTTAAAGCCAATTTAAACGGTAGCATGCCTTATTTGCTGACGTGCTGCTTTTACGGGGAGGTCTGTGTGCTAAGCACAACCCCAGTTCCAAAAAAGTCGGGATGCTGTGTAAAATGTAAATAAAAACAGAACGCAATGATTTGCAAATCTTGTCAACCCGTATTTTAGTCACAATAGAACATAGAAGACATATCAAATGTTTAAACTGAGACATTTTACTGTTTAATGAAAACTATTACCTCATTTTGAATTTGACGGCAGCAGCAAGTCTCAAAAACGTTTGAACGAGGGCAACAAAAGGCTGGAAAAGTAAGTGGCACTAAAACGAAACAGCTGGAGGAACAGAGAGAGGCAGAGTTTTGCTTTTCAGAAGTAAAGATGGGCAGAGCTTCACCAATCTGCAAGAAACCGTGGAACAATTTCAGAATAACGTTCCTCAATGCAAAACTGTGAAGATTTTGAACAGCTCATCATCTACAGCACATAAAGTCATCAAAAGAACCTGAAGAAATCTGCGTGCAAGGGACAAAATTTGAAATTCTTTTTGGGAAACATGGATGTTGCATCCTCCGGACTAAAAGCCGTCAGCGCGCGATTCAAAAAGCCTTCATGTCTGACGGTATGACAGCGTGCATATTTGGAAAGGCACCATCAGTGCTGACAGCAGCTAGAATCCTCGATCAGACAAGAACGGGACAGCATTCCTCTCCCAAAAGTCCAGCAGCTGCTCCCCTCGGTTCCCAGATGTTTAGAGGCTGTTAAAAGGAGAGGGGATGCTACACAGTGGTAACATGGCCCCGTCCCAACTTTTTTAAAGATGTGCTGCTGCCAACAAATTCAAACTGACCTTATTTTTTCCTAACATGGCACATATTCTCAGCTTAAATATTTGGTCTCTTTTCTTCATTTTATTACAAATAAAATGTGTTTGTGAGGTCTGCAAAACATTGCATTCTGGTTTTTGACATTTTACGCAGCGTCCCAACCTTTCTCCAACTGGTGTTGTAGATTTCTTAAAACGTGACAGTTATTGCTTTAAGTTTGGTCTACAGAGTGACGTCTGCTTCTTATGTAATTTTATTCTGCAAACTGGAAAAACATGAACTTGGCATGAGCTAACGTAGGAGAAAGTGGTCGGTGTTTCATCACCGTTTTTAAAGTAGAGTAAGAACGATCTATGAGTCACTTATTTCAGTGCCTGTATGGCATTTGGAGCAATATGCTCTGACCATTCACTTTAATTATATGTGTTTTTTTTTTAATTTATTTATATTCCATCTCATCAGTGTAAGAGTTTAGTTTTACCCCGAGGGCCCTTCTTACAAAGCATGCAAGAAGCAGCAGTCCAACTATGAGGCAGTTATGGGCGAGGAGTCTGTGGTGACTCTTTTTTTTTTCCTCTCAGCGACTTCACTTTGTTGGTAAGTCTGCAAATTCTGTGGCTGCTTTTTCTTGGCACACGAGCCTGCAGGTCTCCAGAGGCAACACCACAGAGAAAACAAGCTCAGCCAGGAAGGCTCACTCGGCTGTGTCTTTCCTTCTGCATGCTTCTATTTAATGCGAGCAGTGGAACACAAAAAAAAACACACAACATATGGAAACTATTGCAGTGTTAGCAAAAATGCACAACCTTGATAGACTGGATTATTTTTCATACATTGTTTAAAAAAAAAAAAAAAAAAAGGAAAAAAAAGTAGATGCTCCAAGAAATTGTGTGGGAAAGGTGACGTACCTGCAGTGAAGAGGAATACTGCCACGGTGCGGTAGTGCTGTCTCTGTGTTCCCCTGCAGAGGGAAATAAGGGCCACTAAAAAGGCCACCAGAGTTGCGGCCGCACCGACACCTAGCAACACCAGGGTGGCGATCTGCCAGTCTGCAAGAACAGGACACATGCAGGTAAAGAGGAGCGCACGACTCATCAACAAAAGCTTGATTCATAGGCGAGCGCTGCTGAATTGAACCGCTGTGTTGACAAACACAAAACAAGAGCTAATCCTACAGAGAGAACTGAATGAAGCAGAGCGCCATCAGGCCTGCATCAGGAATACAACCCGCGAGAACGTAATTAGTCTCCCAAAACTCACAGTAACTAGGATTAAATACAAAATGCAAGCCTGAACCTCATGTTAAAGCAAGGTATTTAATCTCAGTTGCCCATATCAGGATTATATTTTGACCTATTTTTCTAGCTATTTATATTTGAAAGTGTTTTTATAGCTGTTTAATTGTATTTCTGTCTTTCGTGCATGACAATAAACTACTACAACTGAATGCCAAAAACTGCAAACCAACAGACTCCTGTATTAAAATGCTCAACTTTACAAAATAAATAAACCCGTTTTTAAAGGCTTCAAAACATAGGTGAGGTTGCTCTAAGTGACGCTGACACTGGTGGCTGCAGACTCCACCTGTCTGCCATGAGGCACCTCACTGAACTGCATGGTTAATTAACTAACAGCGCATCCAAGATGCCCATGCTCTGATTCTTAATTCGTATGTTACTTGGCGTCAATTAGCAGGAATCTGTGTGATGCACCCAAATGGTGTATGGATACAGTGTGTAAACCAAACTTCTAGTATCAGCTGATAACTCAGCACTCCTTCTAAAAGTGGTCCATTTCAGCCTTGGCCTTTGTGCGCAGAAATTCCTCCAGAGTCACAGAATCTTTTGATGATATTATGCACTGTAAATAATTTTTCCACAATTTGTAGATGCAGCTTTTTGTAGATTGGTGAACCTCTGCCTATTTTTATTTCTGAGAAACTCTGCCTCTCCAAGATGTTCTTTTCATACCCAGTCATGTTGCTGACCACTTGCCAATTAACCTGATTAGCTGCAAAAAGTGCCTCCATCTGTTTCTTTTTAGCACCACTTACTCTTCCAGCCTTTTGCAGACGTGTTGTTGCCATCAAATTCAAAATGAGCTGATATTTTTCACGAAAAGTCTCATGTGATATGTTTTCTAAGCTCTTGCGAATAAAACGCGGGTTTATGAGATCTGCAAATCATTGCATTCTGTCTTTATTTACATTTTGCACAGCATCCCAACTTTCTTGGAACTGTGTGCGCAA
The DNA here is from genome assembly GCA_034780415.1 of Cichlasoma orientale. Lineage (NCBI taxonomy): Eukaryota > Metazoa > Chordata > Actinopteri > Cichliformes > Cichlidae > Cichlasoma > Cichlasoma orientale. The sequence goes on from JAVDPK010000266.1 coordinate 424,015, forward strand.
TCAAATCTTCACAAATCAATGGATGACATGGTGGTGGCTACATCCATGTTTTATTTAGATTACAGTCTATGGTTTTGTATTGCTGCCTTGGAGGTTTTGGTCGATGAAACAAGAGTTTCTGATTGTGAATGCCAGCTTTTTCCATCTTGTTGCAGCCACAGTGGCTTTCTTTAATACTACATTTACTCGATATATTCCAAACAAACTGCTCGTGGTGGAAAAATAAAACTAATTCCTTCCTGCGCGTCACATTCTTTCCTGGACAGACCTCCACGACACTTTTAAAAGCGGCACACAGCCTTTTTTGAACTGAGCTTAACTCTATTCAAGCAAAGTGTTGCTACAGAGTCTGATAGCGGCAACATATTCAGTAGAAAATCTTTTATTCTTCTGCTCGACCTTGATTGTGCATTCTCTCTTTGATGCCCCGCTCTACCTTAAAGGACTAGACTCAAAAGGAGAATTTGCATGTGGTTAACAAGCTCAGCGAGCAATTTTCACTGGGTGTGTCTCTTCCTGAGCTTCTGGTTCACTTGTGTTCAGACGGTAAAATTAGATTTTTCAGAAACTGTTAGTTAAAAAAAACAAATAGTTTTAATTAAATGAAACAGATGATCTAAGAGTCTTTGTACGAGCATGAGAATTCGTGCTTAATTGGTCTGCTTCGCCGCTGGGTGAACTGCACCTTTAACCTCAACACACCCATCCATTGTTGCTTTAATGAGCTCTGCAGACACCCAATGCAACAAACCTCAATCTTATTCACCCCAACGCATTCCACAATATCAAAGAGACCTCAGTCACACCGAGGGTATGTGTGCTAAGCCCTGTGAAAAATGATCAACAGCAAAAAATTTGAAGTATTTTAAATGCGTCTGAGCTGCAAAGTGAGGAAGCCATTCAATGCTACGGTCTGTTTTTATCCCCGAAGCCTCACTTTATTTATTCACATGGCAACAGTCAGCGACTGTGTGCTTAATAGAGATGAAAGCTCCAGCTAATAATCCTACTGTACAGGACAAAAGTCAAATGTTCCCAAATCTGGTACATTTAATGCGGATTTGCTTCCCTGCTGGGGGTCGGGGGGGTTGGGGGGGACACTCCTGCCATGGCTTTTCTGCTTGACAAAAGACGACCTAGGGGGTCCGGGCTTGGTGAGGACGATGAAGGGGAAGATGCTGAATGCGCCTCTTTAAATCCACTAAAAGCCTTCTGGTTGCTGGGGCGGGTTAACTCTTTGCATGCCAGAGGGATTATGCATAGGTTTCTATAGCACCCCCCCCCCCCACACACACACACACTTTACCTAAGCACAGATACTTTGAAAATAAAGTTAAAGCATTAGAAAACACAAAGCACCAGCCCTTTGATAAATAATTAACATTCAGTTGTCACAAAGTCAATCAGGTGTGGCATGCTGGCTGAGCTGAGCATCACAGCGTGTCTGTCACAGTGAAACCACGTCACTGATCTGGTATGAAGAGAGGAAATTTATCAGCAGCACGAGAAGTCAGAATGCCTCAGATACTGACCAGCAGCCAACTAAAACAAACTCTGCCTAGGGGATGGTGGTCAGAGCTTCCAGTATCCTCTTTGTTTATTTCAAAACAAGCTGCTGCTGATAACGCGTGTAAATAAATAAATAAATAAACCAAAACTTAAATGCTATGACATGCTTGCTCACTCAGTAATCACACATCACTAAAAACACCCTTTAAACTGTACAACAACAAAAACTTACTTGTGCCTTTTTTATTGTCTCTATCTTTAACAAACAAAACAGCATCCTGACTTCAAGAACAACAACAACAACAACAACAACAACAAGGCACTGAGAAACAAACCACAGCACTGCTCCCCTACCAGATGTGAGGGTGGAGAAGCAGCTCCACGGAGCCTCCTCCGTCGGATGCCGCGGCTCGGACTGGGAGCACGACTCCCAGAGAGACAGGGAGAAATGCTCCGCGGTGACCCAGGCTGGACTGAGCAGAGCCACCACGTCCAAGCACAGCGCCAGGAAGACGCAGAGCAGCGCGATGAGCTTGAAGGGTCGGAACACGTACACCTCGTTCACGGACATCTTCTCCTCACGGGATACACGGCAGCACGTCGGTCACAGTCGATTAAACTCGCTGGAGGCTCGTGTGCTTCTTCTCCCACCATAGCCTTCAGCGCTCCGCGCGTGTCCAGCTGCAGCAGTTTCACAAGAGACATCCGGTTACATCAGCTTTTCAAAATAATCATTCCTATGAAGTCATATTATATTATATTATATTATATTATATTATATTATATTATACTATATTATATTATATTATATTATATTATATTATACTATATTGGTTTTTAATCACTGCAGCAACAATTTACTATTATTGAGCCCAGTTATCTGTGAATTTAAATTTTATTGACGGCATAACAGTATTTTTGCTACAAAGATAACACTGCATTATTATTTTTCGATTAAACATGTCGTTTTCTAAGCTTTATTTCTGTAAATGCCCCCAAATAAAAGCAAGACTGCAGTGTGAAGTGGAAAGTCATCCATTTATTTGACTTTAAACAAAACAAAAACAAAACAAACAAAACTATTAATAAAGTTTCAGTTTGCCATATGTTATAAACAAAACGGAAGCTAATGTGCCTTTAAGCAGATTTTAAATCAAGAGTGAAGTATTCCTTATCCTAATCCTTGAAATTATATGTGATGGTCATTTGGGGAAGCTTTAGCTGAAGGAACCTCCTTAAAGGACAAATAAAAAATAAAAAATAAAAATTTAAACCATGTGTAGAAACAGACACATAGGCTACGTTCACACTGCAGCCTGAAGTGACCCAATTCCGATTTTTTTGCCCTCATGCGACCTGTATCCGATCTTT
>JAVDPK010000266.1:429072-468155 GCA_034780415.1 Cichlasoma orientale
CACACACACACACACACACACACACACACACACACACACACACACACACACACACACACACACACACACACATCAATCATGTTTTCAGTAATGCTTCTAAATGGCTCTGTGAGCAGTCCATGATGGCTGCCTCAGTGTTTTGACATATTGCCTCTCTTACAGTGCTGGAGCAGGGGGCAATTATTCTAACATCTGCTTCCAGTGTCACACCAACAGGAGATGCTACTGTCCTTACATGCTGCTGAGAGCAAATTAAAGTTACCAGTCTACTACCTGATTCCACAAAAGCAGCAAAAAGAAAGAAAGAAAAAGCAGCAGATATGACTAAACTTCCCTCATCAAATAATTATTAACTTTTTTTTTTTTTTTTAAAGATTATAGGTCTGTGCCATCAACATGAGTGGAGACAAACCATCATCTCTTCTAAGAGTCTGACCTTCTCCACAGGTTTCTGGTTGAGCGATTTATTGTCCAAAAACTGTTGTGCGTCTGCCTCACAATAATTACATGATAACAAAAGTGGCAAACCAGCTGTTTTAACCTAAGTTGGCAGAATATGTTTTCCTTTGCTCTTTTTTTCCACCTTGATGTGATTTTTTTTTTTACTTTCTTGCAGTACTGATTACATTTGTGTAGATCTTTATTTTTCTTCAGTTTTGCCACTTGAAGAAATGCATTGATGTCCATACTTTGTACATCCGAGATACAGCATTTGTGTTGTAGCAACACATATAGGATGTGTAAATATTCTACAAGTACATGATTTTTTTTCCTCTCAGAATAAAGTTGCCTAGTGTGAAGAACAAACAAAACTAATTTGAATACTTTGAATTACACCTCTGCTGCCTTCCTGCCCATTTGGGTTTAATTCTACCCCTATCATTTGTGGCCTGGATTACAGGTTTTCAATGTATCTGACATAATGAGAGTTTCAGACTAATGCCACCCTTCTCAGTCCTAATGGTGCTGCCAAGCTGCCAGCAGGGCATCTGAGTAGGGGGGATCTAGTATTAGGCATATCCATGGACAGAGTGTTGCTCGTTTCCTTTAAACGCCCCTCCTCCCCAACCGAACAGGCAGAGTGCTCTGTCATCCTCCTCCAAAAGCCCCTCATTAGAAAATCTGCCGAGCAGACAAAGCTACTTGAGACAGCACAATGGTGACTCCTCACATGGTGATTTAAATGAGCATAAAGGGAATCCAGGTCATGTATTACTTTTTTTGGATCCTCTCTCCCTAATTGTAACTTGTCCACCCAGCCACCCACCTATAAAAAAACTAACAAAACAACCACCCCACCCCCACCCCCGTGCTTAGTTTAAATCACATTTTAAACATTTAGGCGATATTGTTTACACTCCCACGACACAGGCACACATCACATGGCTGATCAACATATTTTCTATATGGTCATACACCCATCTAATAAACCTGTTAAAATAAAGGAAAAAATAGGAAAGGGACAGACAGAGCATGGAAAAAGAACACCCATGTGTCATTCAGCGTGCTATAATTTGTAATAACAGCAATGCTGAAAGTAACATTGTGTCTCTGGAAAAAAAAAAAAAAAGCTTCTTTAACTGTTTGTCCCATGATGTCATCGCGTATTGCTCATCATTGTCTTCCTGGAGTGGCTGCAGCTGATTAGGCTCAGAATAAGCCTCTCAGAGTTTTTCTGCCTATGAATAAGCTTCTATGGTAACTGACGAGGCCTTGTTTAATGATGCTGCCATTACTAAAGAAGTCCGCCCTGCTCATCTCTCCCCCTTTACCGCAACAGCACCATTAAATCATCAGGAGTCATGCTGGAGTCAGACTGTGAAAGCAGATGTGTATAAACTGTTTGACTTTAAGGCATCAGGGATTTGAACTCTGATACAGTTATTAGTTTATTCCTTTATTGTATGGAGGATTTTGATTAGTCAAATCACTTTGATAAAATAATGTGTCAAAAAAGTAAAGAAAAAGAAGGCAGGAGGTCCCCTGACCACGTCATAGGGATTCATCCTCCTGGAACTTGATGCAGGATGTTTTACCTACAATATATTTTTTTATTGGCCATTCAATAGCCTAATTCATTCATTTATAGGTCCAGATGCTTATCCTGTGGCTCCATCGATAATTCATCCCCTTTAAACTGTGTATCTTATTTCACTCATCACTGTCCCTCCTTGCTGAACCTAAAGCACCAGGATTTGCTGAAAATCACCTTGAACCTCTCAACCTGATGTCACACTGGTTGCATTTCCTTCAGTTCTGCAGCGAGTATTTTATTTATTTATTATGCCACACCGGTCAGATCCGGCGCACGAGTGCGTTTCAGAGCAGCTGGGTTTGAAGTGCCTTGCTCAAGGTCATGTTGACAGTTAATGCAGAGGGACTCGACAGCGTGTCTCCTTCACTTCATGCGCTCAGATTTAGAAGCTTGCCAGGGGATTTAAACTGATGACTTTCCGGTTTCAAGTCTGCTGCTGTGACTCTGCAAAACTGTGGGAATGGTTTATAGGAAGGAAGGTGATAGATTAGTTAGCGGACGCATCATTGCATAATATCAGGCTGCCACAAATGTGAAGCGAGGGCAAATGGGATCAGGAAGACCAGAAAGATGTGGTGTTTGGTTGATTAGACTCATCAGTCGTCATCAGATGGGTGACGAGTTTGACTTGAGATTATCTTAGTAGGTGCTTTGATGTTTGGGCTTTACCAGATGGAATTATTATGTATGAGTACGATGAACAAAGACTTGGTGTCACAGTGAATACTGCAGTTCAGTAAAGCAGGCTGTGACAGATTTATTTGTAGGAGACTCGGATGTTTGTGTTCTGTATGGAAAGCCCTGCTTGACTTCATACTCAATCTGTAGTCCCACTGTGTTTCTGGATACCCACCTGTCTCTCAGTGACTTGACCACTTTGGGCCTGGTCTGCCAGCTTGTGGACATCTGTTTACTTCCTCCTCCATCAGTCGTCATGGTTGCAACACCCCCCCCCCCACCCACTGCCACCGCGCACCCCCATCCTAGCCGTCCGGCCTTCTCCGCCCTTCTCTCGTGTTTCCCCCAGACACCAGCTGTGAATCACTTATGCTTATCCTGCAGCCCACCTCATTCAGCCTTGTGATAAGGACAGCCAACGCTGCACTGCTTTTGAAACGGGCAACGTACCCTGCTGTAAGTTTGCTGATCCAGAAATATCTTATCCAAATAAGCACACTGAAATTCAATATGGGTCCAAGTAGGTGTATAAAAACAAATTAGGCACTGGAAATTGTGCATATGGTAAGAGACAGGAAAATGTAGTCTTGAATACTTCTCTCATATTTGTTTACTCCACTGCTGGCCAACCAGAATAACCTTCGGAACATTGCAGCTGGCATCCATACATGCTTATATGCATGATATTTCCTCCTGTTAATTTATTTATTGTGTTAGGATGTTCCCATTTTCATTTCTCTCCAGGAAAACACTGATAAAATATGAGCAGGCAACAAGAGAGAAGTCAGATCTATTCAGTGTGAAACACTTCCTCTTAACATTGAATTTAGTAGTGTCACAGAATTGGACAATAGTATTAATTAGATTTTCCCAATCGGCTGGGGACAGTTGTAGCATATTACCTATTGGGAGTAGAGGGGGAACAGGATGGGGTGAGGTGTTGAACCCTGAGGGACGCCACATGAGATGATGGCTGAGGATGAAGAGGAGTTGCCCAGTGGTGCACTGAATGAAAAAATAGGCAGGAGTGGTTTCTCTCACCCATTGATTTAACTTGTGAATTACTGGCCTACAATACTGCAATCAAGCCTAAGATTAAGACGATGGAGCGGCCTCACGAGTCAGCCTCTAAACAAAGGAACCGAACTGGAATTTTTCCAACACGGCATAACTTAGGGGCCCTATTTCTTTAAAGACAAATCAAGTCAGACAGCCAGACACACGTCGATTTAATAGCCAAAAAAGGAATTATGCGACCCGATTTGGAAAGTCGCTGAGTACATGTTCACTTTTGGCATGTGGCTCCGTGTGACACAGCACCCAGCTGAGAGCCAAAAACCCAAATCTGCTCCTCTTCCCATATGCCCACAACCTAATAAACCACCTCCTGCATTGACGCTTTCTCCCTTATCCCCCCTCTGTCAGGCTGCAGGCAGTGGCCCGCAGCCCTTGGAGAGCTCACTGAGGGAGGTGTGGCGCAGCCAGTGATCAGACTGAATTAGAGTTATGTGTGACATGCAAAGGAGAGGCTCCAGAATGTGACAACAGCTGAGTTTTAAAGTGAAGCCTTTTCCGCCTGAGGGGAGAGGAACAGACGACAAAGACACTGAAGCCTGTTGAGAGAGGAGTCAACTTCTTTTGTTGGCTCTTTAAAAACAGAGACCTGTTATCTATTGGTCTTTTCATTTAACGCAGTGGGGTATTTAACAATGTTGTTGGCATCAATTTGAACATGGCTGCCACAGTATAAAAAAAGCCATCCTTATTTCCAGGCCTGATTAATATCCTGATGCCTTGAGCAGTTGAATTCCCAGATGCAAACAGACTGACAGACTGATTTTAAATTGAAATCTGTGAAATCTGAATGTGCAAAATTTGACAGCGCTTTGTGCAAAACAGATTATTGCTAAATGCAAAATCCAGTGAAAGTTAGATTTAAAATGTACCCCCCAGGGGTCATTTTGAACCTCTAAAATGAAATAAAATAACCCCAGATTTGAGCAGAAGAGGGTGTAAAGAATGTAACTTTGAGGACTTCAGAAAGATGAAAATATGTGTATGAGTAGCCCGCACGGTTCCATATTAAGATTTTTGGTACCTTTGCACATGTAAATAAAATATCACGAGTCCTTAGATTGATACTTAGAGGTGCTGAAAATTCAGCATGTTTGAGCATTATAGCAAAAATGCCCTTCATGGAACCCAAGACACTTGTTTTGTGCCCTACACTTGAGCCCCAGAAGCAATTTCTAGCCCATAAAATTTACAACCAAGGAGCTCACTTGTTATTTGAAGTTTGGCTTGATATTACATTTATTCCCGTTTGGAGTATTATGTGACATCTCTGAAGCACTACATCTCACCTTTCCCCCGTTTATAACGTTGGCCATGAACCCCCTACAAGGGTTAAAACTGTTCACATGCCAGCTGATATCACTGTTAAATAGTTAAGAGTGGCTTTATAGTAACGGCTTTCTTCAGCGTCAGTTCCTCTTTGTGTGACATCTTTACAGTGACAGCCTCATTCCTGTGTGACATCACTTTACACAAACTACCTCATCAGCAAAATCAAACTTTTGTTCCATTAGGGTCGTCATACCCATTATCAGGTATTTTATTACGCTAAACGCAAACATGAGACTGAAAAGTGGAATTCAAGTCAGAAGACAATTACTTTTCATTGAAGCTGTGGGAAATGTTCACAATGCACATGCTCTGCAGAAAGCATGCTGGCTGAATGTAAGCCGCCCTTTTGAACGTGGGCAGCCTTGATGTTTAATCAACTGTTGGGATACTAATGTACAGTCGGCCGACAATGAAGTCCTCCTTTAGGGGAACAAAAAAAAAGAAAGAAAAAAAAAAGCCAAACACAATCACTGAGAGGTAGTCAAGCTTTTATCTGCTCCTAACAAAGAGCTCCACCAGACCAAAAGCATCAGACTGTGGTTTGTCTGAAAGGGACACACACTCGTGATGCCTTAGCTTCAGCGAGCTCTCACAGCTCACTCAAAAAAAAAGCCACAATCTTGAGGGCAAAATGAAAAAGAAAAGAAAATCAATAGCTGAAATTCTTACAGGAAAAAAAAAAATAAACAAGAAAAGTCCCTTCCCCATCTTGACAGAAAGTCTGCCTCTTACTCGCTTATGATAAAAGTCTCTTTCATCTTTCAACCATGAGTGTAAATAATCCCCACCTTTAATTCTTGCTCATTTGCTCGTTAGGGCTACCTTTGGTGACCCTGAGCTCCACCCCAGCCCACACTGACTGGCACCTACAGTTTTTTCCGTAGTGGGCGGGTCCACTGCTCTCTAGGACCCAGTGGCTCCTCGATTCAGGCAAGCAGCGACTCGGCACTCAGACGGAAACAGACAAAGGCGAGGGGAGAGACGGCGTGCCGCTATCCTGCAGCATCGACTCACATACTCACATCCACTCCCCCACACACTCCGCAATCAGCGACGCAGGTGAGTCCGCTACTGGGTGGGATAATCAGCAGACTTTACGGATTTAAAAATAAGTAATTAAATAAATTGCAGTGGTTTTGACGCTGAGGGAGCAACTTTGAATGTCACTGTAGTAATTTTTGGCATTTTGGAAGAGACTGTATTAGGCTTTTTTTTTAGATTTAGGTTTGAGCAGGTGGATTGTGGCGTGCGCACGCCCAACCCTCCCCCCCTTTCCTTCTAAGAAAAACTTGCATTTTATGCTGCTGTCTCTGCCATGTGGCCGCACTCCATCCATCATAAATGAGAAGAGTAGTGTCATGAAACTTTTCCCTTCGTGGCTCTGATTTTTCTTCTTTTTTTTTTTTTAACTACCTTTCCGTGGCTTGGTGTGAAAGATGCCGCACGCAGATCAATTTTCATGACGAGGACTGGAGAGTCATAATGTGGTGCTGGTTTGTCAGGAGTGTGTTGTGTGGGTGGCTCAGTCAGGAACACAGAACCAGACAAATCTATCAATGACACCACACAATGATACTGCAGTGCTGCTTAATGTCCAGGTCTGGATTTAATTTTGGGGAGGGAAAGCGCGCATGTTTTATATCACATCTATTGATTAATAACCTTAGGTGTATCAGCCACGCAGGGAGATGATCCTTAAACAGCCATGTCATGCAGTTTTTTTTTTATACTAAAAAGCAGTGGGAGGATGTAGTTTCTGGACTTGAGCAGGAGAATGAGCCGGCTGCAGCAGCGATGGTGATGTCACTCTGAAGGCAGGCACCCTGTTTGAGACAATGGACTGTCCTAGTGGTTGCTTTTCTGGGGAAGGGTCACTGCTTGCTCTGCCTATTAGTGCAGCAGATGGGCTTGAAACCTGGCCTTTGTCAGCTGAGGAGCACCCAGTCCAGTGAAGTCCCACCCCTGTCAGCGTGCTTATCATAAAACACCAGCCAGCAGATCAGCCAGAGGTTAGCATGCTTGGAGGGGCCTGCCACATGGATGGGTGGTGACTGCATTTCCCCCCCTGTTTGTCAGTGTGGCCATCTATACAGTGCTGTATATTCACACGCATCATATGTGGCACTGAAGGAGGCAGGATGGTGGAGGATTACAGGCTATGACATTGTGTCATTCACCGGTTTGTGTGCAGGCTTTGAATCATTATTCTAAGGCTATTTTAACTGGAAAAGCAGGACTTGCAATCAATAATCACAGCATAATAGCTTATCGTTCCAAAATGGGGCCTCAAATTGTTTTTTGTTTTTTTTTTCTCCTCATTTTCATAATGATGTCAGGCTTAGTGAAAGCAGTGAGCCGTGTTTTGTTGTACACCAGATAACTCACGTGTGAAGAAGGAAGTGAAAAGCTTAGTTTTAGTGTGAGAATATTACAAAAACAGTAACGCTTTAAAAAAGAAACTTTTCATATCCTCACCACACACATCCACTTAAACACTCACTTTTGGTTTGAAAGATACCCCCCCCCCCCCCCCAATGCTGCAGTGCGAAATTGACTTTTAGTGGCAGAAGATGCCAAATGGTTGTTAGTCTTCAGTGACTTGAAAAATATTTAAAAGACAAACTGAGTTGTTAAAATGCCACTCAGAGTAGAGTTGTGTGACTTTTTGGTCAATAATGACCTGTGAGATCGCAAGGCCTGTAAAAGTGAAACATTTCTACTACCTGTAACATTTTTGGAGCTCAGTCTTGTCAAATGCATAAAAAAAAACCACTTGCCAGTGGAGCAGATAACTTCCTCTTTCATATGACTGGGCGTGGGTGTTTGGGTGTGTGCCAGTTTTTGAAGTATCATTTTGAAAGATGAGCTCCAATGAGTTGGGTTTTTTTTTTTTGTTTGTTTTTTTTCAATCAACCTCATTGGATAAGTGGTTTATTATCCATTGGCTGAACAAGTGCATAACTTTCTAAGAATTTCTAAGAAACGGGAAGAAAAAAAAAAATCCCAGAACACTTAAATTTCTGCTGACCGTTCCTTTCAAATGATGAGAATATTTAAGGAGACATGATGTCTCCTTAAATATTAAGTACTCTGGAGAATCCATTACGTTCTACAGTGTACATGTGCTAGAGCCGTGACTGAGATCTAACACGTCCATTTGGTACAGGTCACAAGGTTTTAAATATATTATACACAGCTTGGTGTTGTCTCAGTTTCATTTACTTTACCCAATCAGAAGTAGCTTATAAATATTAAGTACTAGTATTAAACAGCAGTTCTATAATTGTTGCCTATGACTTGTGCACAGCAGCACTATTGCACACAGATTTTGTTGTTCAAATAATCTCAGATGTCCAACAGAGTAATCTACAAATTAATATTCTCTCAAAAGATGATTTCCAAAACCGTGCCCATTGTGTTTTAATGGTTAACAATTTTCCACTTACTGATTCATCTGGCCAAGTGAGACAGCTGCACAGAGGTGTTTGTAGGCGGACTACAGAAGAGGAGCTATCATATGTGCTACATGCCACATAAAGCAGTTTGGCTTTAACAGTCGCTGCAGACTCATTGGCTCTGCAGCAGTTGAGGGCCATACTATTCATGTGGACAAATGTCCTTATTTAAAAGACCCCATGTCATACACATTTTTAAAAATGTTAATGCAAGTGTGACCTGTGCCGAGAATGTGTCTTCAAAGTTTTAGCTCAGCATGCGGCACAGATTGGTGATTGTACCGTGCCTGCATAGCCCTGATGTTTGTCCCTGTTCAGAATGAGTGGGTTTAGTGTCTGCAGCTTTAAATGCACTCGTTTGGTGCTACCCACGCCTCTTTCAGGAAGAATGCTGTGCCTGGTATTGCAATGGAAGCCTCAGCAAAAAGAAGGCCGAACCAATATGGCTGCTGTGCAGTTAAGACATGAATAAATGTGAGAAAGCGTTCTGTTGCTTGTAACCTTCAGTCTGAGTGATTATTCTATGTGTAAATAGAACCTGCAGCTGTTGTCTCTAACTCATTTGTATTGTAATTTCCCAAATGTCACAATAAAAGCAGTACAGAGTGCTAGCTTTGGAAATGGCTTATGAATGACAGGTGGTTAACATGTAGCCTTAATGGGCTCCGTGTGTCACTGTTTTAATGCTCATTATGTTGTTTGACTATTCAAAGGAAAAAAAAAAAAGAAAATTATGTAAATGAACAACTTTATTGAGAATTTGACTTTACTGAAATTGAGTATATGTGAGCACAGTGTAGGAGAGAAGAAAATGGAGGGAAACATTAGCTTATTAGCTGCGCTCCTTGCTAACAGTGGGATAAATACATGATGGATGTTGCCACTGTGATGTCACCCATTAGTTTTTCCAAGTCCCGTTTTAAAGCCTGAATATGAACGTTTCCGCTGTCGCCATCTTGGTTGCAACAAATGGATGCGACAAAGAGGGGCGGATCCGACTGTGAGACTGTAGGCTCATTGGCTAATGGTTGTGATTGGCAAGTTAACAAATGAGCGCGGGGTTTCACATCGCAGATAATTCTCCATATTGAAACATGGTGTTACCTAAAATGAGTGACTGAGCACATAAACTCACGGAGTCGAGTCAAATGGACTTCTATTGGACTGGAAGTCTTTGCAGCCGTCTTCTATCAAACATCTTCTGTCTTGTCAACCAGTCTTTGTCAGTGAAAAACGAATATGTACGATATAGTCAGCTAATCATCTTAATCTCATTCCTGTGTATAATCCTATTTTGAAATGCCCGTACCTCTGGATTTCTGATTATTTAAACATGGTATTGAAGGGATTTAGTAGTTCTAAACTCATTTACCTCTAAGCTAGTAAAATTACTATTTTGGGAGATTTATGAATAGTAATCCAGTTAAAATCACAGAAATTCAATGTTGCTCAGTGAAGTGTAACAAACATAAGACTATTACTACTAATACTACTACAGTATCTGGTGATGCATTACAAGCACTGGTTTTCTTCTGTTCCTAGACTCTCTGGAGCTGGTCACCACCACCACAACACATCTGTCACAACCACCATAACTTTCAGGCATCATGGAGCTAGACTTTGGACATTTTGACGAGCGAGACAAGGCCTCTCGTACCCCACGGGGCGGGCGCATGAATGGACTCCCCAGCCCTACTCACAGCGCCCACTGCAGCTTCTACCGCACACGCACCCTGCAAGCCCTCACCAATGAGAAGAAAGCCAAAAAGGTGCGCTTCTACCGCAACGGGGACCGCTTCTTCAAGGGCATTGTGTATGCAGTTGCCAACGACCGATTCCGCACCTTCGACGCCCTCCTTGCTGACCTGACGCGCTCGCTTTCTGACCACATCAATTTGCCACAGGGTGTGCGCTTCATCTTCACGATTGATGGCGCACGCAAGATCGGAACCATGGATGAGCTAGAGGAAGGTAAGGATGTTTTAGCAGGACCCACCAAATATGTAGTATACCTGATTTAGTGGATCTCCATGAAATATCGTTGGATTGTGAGGTTTTGGTAAAGGTAGAGCTGCTGTGAAAAGAAAGCATCATAGGCCATCAAGATATCAGTTTCAAGTCAGTTTCTCTGCTGAGGAGTGGCAGAAACATTAAACTGAGTTTTTTTTGGTTTTTTTTTTTTTGAGCTTACAAGTCTAATCTCTTCAGTCTAGACTTCTCTAATCTCCCCTATGATGTATCGAGTTCTAATCTAAAGAGTTGTGTTGGTGCAGTTGACTGACACTGGTCTACTATCTCAGTAGTTGGTGCATTTTTTTAAAACTTGTTTTAAAATGAAACTATTTTGTTTTTGACAAAGGCAAAAAAATAATCCTTAACTGTAAATTTGGGTTCAGTGTCTTGCTGTTGGGGAATTCCTGTTGCGGTGAATAAAGCTGAAAGCGAGTCTTCCGGCTTGATCTTAATGGGATTCTGTGTTGGGGTTAGACTCTCAGAGGGCTTCCTTCTGTACTTTAAAGTTGGATCTCTGCAGCTCAGCGCGAGAGAAGAGTTCGTTAATTGAAATCATTAGGATCTTAACATTAAAGAAACCTTCGGGTACTTTTTTTTTTAAATGCATGTCAAACCTTTCCATCAATACCCATAGCGACAGTGGGTGGAAATCCAAATTGAAGCGACACCTCTGCACCAGTTGAGATATATTGGATGTTTTACACCGTGATGTCTCTCGGCTACTTTACTGTTTGTGAAGCTGATCAGCTCGTGTTTCTGTCTGATAGATGGAGTAGTATACAGTCTCACGAGCAGCTGCCACCGTGATTGATCTTGTTTTATTTGGCATCAGAACACCGGTTAGGACAAGAAGTGATTCGTTTGCCTCCAGAATCGTGTCGTGAAAGTTGCCAAACACGATAACTGAAGGAAATCTTCGCTCAACACCAGACTGGATGAGCCATGTGTTGACCTGGTTGCTGCAAATTCCCATTTCAGTCAAACTATTGCTTATTTGCAGCTGCATAAAGCCGAATTTGGCGACATGGGCTGTGTCAGAGGGATAAGACTGAACAAGGTTTTGCAGTCTGGAAGGGAAAAAAGTCACAGATGATGATTTGTGAGGGATATTTATTAAATGCTGCTTAAGCCCAAGTCCTCTGTCATTTTTGAATGATCAGCTGTTTCTCAGGTGTAATTTTAAGAAAGTTAAACGACCCAGATTTGAGGGTGTGTGTTTTTTTTTTTTTTTTTTTTTTTTTTTTACTCTTCACACAAACAGACTTTACTCTGAGATTCTGTAAAGGCTGCTGAGGGATGAGGTGGACAGGGTGAGTTTGGGGTAAAGCTGGAAGATAAACTGCAGCTTAATTTGTCTAAAATGAGGTGATCATCTCTGCTGCTTGAGCTGCTTAGGAAAGATAGGAGTGTGTGTGTATTTGTGTGTATTTTTATGCTGTTTTGTGTAGGTGTGTGTTGAGTAGGGGTGCAGAGTAAGCACTGTGGGTGGCGGGGGTATTTCATTGTGCTTCCTCTTATGGGATATAATTAATTGCTCAATCTCCTCTGCACAGTGTAATCCCGTTTTGTTCCTTTGTCTTAGCTGCAATTTCTCCACATTTGGCCTAATTGTTGCCTTCTGGATTCCCTTCTTTCTGCCAGACTTTTTCTTTCTCTCCATCTTTCTCCCCGAGCAGCCTTTTGTCTTTTGAGGTACAACCTGCAGTTAAAAACTATAACTGATAATGATGAATACAGGAGATATTTTAGGAAAATGTGGCAATAAATCAGGATATATGAAGCAATCATCAACATATAGTTATTAAACAGGCTGATCACAGCAAAAATCAGATGCACTTTTAACACTCTTAATGTCTTCATTTATCTTTTCACCTGGAGTTTTCAAGCTGAAGTTTGTTTCTGTCCTCAGAGGAGATATTGTCTCGAACTCTAAACCCATATTTTTTTTTTTTTCCAAATCACAAACGTAGACTTGCGTTTCCTTTCTTTCACATTGTATCCAACACATCTAAATGCTGTTTAAGTTATGAATCATTTAATCCTGACAGCTCTGCCAGTAAGATGGGGATTGGTGGAATTAAGTTTGTGGCAATCCAGTGACCAAAACGCATGTTTGGTAAAGCTCTATGGCCACGTGTCTCTTTAGAAACAGTCTGGTCATTTCAAAGCCCGACTGTGAACTTCAAACAAGACCTCAGCCGCCATGCTTTTGTCTGCAGAGTCATTATTAGATTCATGAATTGCTGCATGTGAAAGCTTACACCAAAATTTTCCCCACTGGTCTCGATGGTCCCTGAAGGTTTCAGCGTTTGAGTGGAGAGACCGCTCTGGGACTCTCAGGTGTCAAAGTTCAATAGCTAAGCAAGTTATGACACACTAACCCAATTTTTCTTTTGCCTCGACAGGGGAAAGCTATGTTTGCGCATCAGAGAACTTCTACAAGAAAGTTGACTACACAAAGAATGTCAACCCCAACTGGTCTGTGAATGTAAAGGCCTCAGCAAGCCAGAAGAATATGCAGTCCTTAGCTGCCAAGGCCGCCGGCGATCCCCGGGAGGGCAAGGACTTTATTCGACCCAAGCTCGTAACGGTGATGCGTAGCGGGGTGAAGCCGCGCAAAGCTGTCCGCTTCCTGCTCAACAAGAAAACCGCGCACTCCTTCGAGCAGGTCCTCACCGACATCACGGAGGCCATTAAACTGGAGAGCGGCGTCGTCAAGAGGATCTACACGCTGGATGGCAAGCAGGTATCGTCACTTTACGTCATGCTGCTCACATGTGCTGCTGCAAATCTGAATTTACCGAGTCACTGTGAGCATATGAAAATGTCTCACCTCCTAAAATTCAAATGAACCAAGCTGCTGATGGAGTTGTGTCTGCGTTTGTTTGATTTGGGATACAGCCATCTGTTCTAGAAACGAGCGAAATAAAGGCAGTACAGTACTGTATGTAAACAAAGTCACACAATAGGAAAATTTGTGGTCGCGATTGAGGACAGTATGCCATTCATACGTCTGCCCCCACACTGGCAGGGATCAAGAGAAAGCGGGAAGCAAAATTTGCTCAGAAATGTAAAAACGGCACAAAACCATCCTGTTGCCTCATCAGCGGTTTCCTTTTAACTTTTTAACAGTGACTTTCAAAAGCAACACACAAGATGCAGGACAAAATCCTATTGTTCTGTCACAACCTCACTCAGCTATGGCACGGCAGGTCCGTGAGAACTGCGAGCATCTGTGGGAACAACCTCTACGTGACCTTCGCTGTCAGCAGTTTTTATTCTGACTTTTTTTTCTCTGATGTTACATCTTCACCTGTGTTGTGGTCACAGACATCAGAGTCCCGTCTGCCGACCTTTTGTTGCTCAACTGGTTTTTAGGCTGCTGCTATTTGAGCCCATCAGTTGTTGAAAAGCTTGAAAGTCCTGGGAAGTTTGGTCGTCTTCCCACCGTGGTGTGCAGAAAGGGCCCGGCCCTGCATTGTTGCCCTTTTGTTCCTATTTGTAGGCAAACATTACAACACGGAATGACCATTGTTTGAACGTCCAGTAAAGGCATCCCGTCATGCTTGCAGTGAAAACTGTGCTGACATCCATCTGCGTTTGTTAAATGCTCAGCATCCTCACTGGACAAGAGGTTTGCTGTTAATGAGAATGTTTTTACCCTTTTTCAGCATTTAGGGAAAAAAATACCAAATTCCAGCACATAGTAAGTGTAAAGCCACAAATCTTCATGCTCTGACAATCTTATCATACTGACCTGCTATTTAGCAGCAATCCCTATGTTGTAAAACTGTGGAGATGTGGGTCCAGACCAACCTGAACACTAACAGGGAGATTAGCTTATCTCAAAGTCTGCGTGTTGGTTGTCGTGTACCCAAAAATATTTGTGCAGTATGCACCCAATATTCAAGTCAGACGTGCCAGCCAAATATCTCTTTAATGTGCTTGCTGAGGCGCATCTGTGTTTGGATGGGTAAAAAAATAAAAATGACTCCCATCATCAGAGTCCCACGGGGGAGTGTAATGCACATTTTGTATTTCGGCTTTGAATTCCTCATTTCTGGTGATGCTTTAGTTCAATATTAAGGTTTAAAATGCAAACATTTGTTTTTAAGTGCATCAGAGTAAGCGGGCTCCTGTCCCTCAAAGCCTTGGAATTGATAAAAATGCATTTCTTCAAATTTGACCACACTTTAGCATAAAAAAATAAATAAAATAAACAGTAGGCAGCTCTACCTTTTGTATAAATAATTCAGTTGTTGAAACTGCGGACAATAGTGAGTGAAATGTTTATCTTTAACACAATTGGGTGCTGATTGCGGGATAATCCATTGGATTGGGACATGGCTTCTATACCAGCAATTATATTAGTTATTTTTGAATGTATCTATTTCATATACAGACTAGTGCTTCAGGAAAGTTTACCAGGCTGGAACACAGCTGCTGGTTAACTGTATGAATTTACCTAAAATGAACAAAAATGTGCGCATGAGACGCCCACACACGTTTTAACATTGCCTAAAAGTCACTCCCCCGGGATTGCTATTGTTTACTCAACACCAGCTAAGCTAAAAGGACATAATATATTATTCATGCTCACACTTTGTTGGAGTAGTATTAAAGCGCGGCCATAACTATGCAGGGTCACCCAGCTGGAAGGCTGTGGGAAGGTTTGCGAGATGATGTGCTTAACTATTTCCTTAATATCAAGATGTGTGTCACACTGTACAGGGAAGAATAGTGTGTGTGTGTGTGTGTGTCCCTACAAAAAAGATGGGGGAGCCATTTGAGCATTGGGCTATAAGCGTTCTCTCTGCAGAGGTGACCTTTTTGACTCTAAAAGCCCCAATGACAGAGCTGATCTTGCTTTTCTCTTGATAAATTCACTCCTGTCATCACGGCTGCATTAATCAAATACCTGTGAGCTTCAGATTATTGTAAATCACTGCATATTAGCAGAGGCAGGGATGAGGAACAAGCCTGAAAGAGTGTGTGTGTGAGAGCGTGTGAGAACATCTGTTCCTCAATCCTCTCTTTGATACGTTTAAATGTTTGCCTGTTCTTTGGCACAAACCTTTTTCCTGTTATTGATTACAGATGTGTTATTGACTGAGGTATCTTACGTGTTGTACTGTCTGGTTCATTTTTCCTTTGTATTAATAATGCTGGAATCAGATGCGTCTTGGAGGAGGGGAGGCACTCTGAAATGATAGATGGGAGGCTATTTGATTTTAATGCTCTCTCCCTTGGGTGCAGTCTGGCTGCCCCAGGTCTTATTCTGGCTTTCTCTAGAAACTCTTGCTGGAGATGGTAATCACCTTTTATCTTTTTTTTTTTTCTTCTTCTCCCCTCCACTTCTGACATGCATAGTGATGATGATGATGGTGTGACCACAAAGTGAATTTAACAGCCATCATATTGCAGGCATTCCAATCAGTGCATATTGATTCTGTCATCACTGCAGATCTAGCGTATCTCACAATTATCGCCCATTGATCTGTTGCTCTTGCCCCCCCGCGACTGCCAGTTTCACATTAATGCACAGAAATGCGAGCAGCCCTGTGCACGTTATTGTGGCGTCTTTGTGTGCAGAGGCACATTGCAGCTGCTCTGTGGTGGAGGTGATATGGTAGAAGCAATATTGATGCAGTGCCCACCCCTCCCTGACTCTGCGCCGATCCTCCTCTTCCCATTCCGCTGCGATAGCTGCTGTGACTGGTTGCTAGGAGACCACATCCCAGGCACAAAGAGAGCCCAGCTGGTGTGGACCGGTCTGTCAGATACCACATCCTGAAGTGGGTGTGAGAGTTTACTATCAAAGCAGCCCTTTGGTATTAAAAAAAAACACACATGTCATCTTTACCTGCATACATTCCATCATTGGGCATGAATTGTACAAGTGGACTCTTGTGTGTGTGTGTGTGTGTGTGTGTGCGCGCGTTGTGGCTAAAATTAAAAAGGTGTTGCAGGTTTTGTTTCTGGCATTTTTAAAATGGCTGCTTTTCATGCTTGACGCTCCTCTTTTCCTTTAATGGACTGTGCAGCCAGCCTGCTCCTCTCTCTTTGCAAGTGTTGTGAACAAAATCGCTCCCATTTTTCCCTCAAATGCTGCTGCTTTTCAGCCCAATCAGGAAGGGTGGGGCCAGTGGCTTCAGGATTACCATTCTTACAGCAAATTAGGATCATTTTATTTGCACTGATGGGGGTAATTATTCCCTGAGTCTATTAAAAAAAAAAAAAAAAGTGCGTTACTTCATTTGCCCTCACTGCTTCTACATTAAGTTGGAGAGGGTATATCTAATTGCTGGCAGCCATTTTGTATTCATTCCTCTTTGATAGAGGTGTCTGCAGAGGAGAATAGCTCTGATTTGCATTTAAGATTCACTGCCTGTTCATTTGAATTGCACTTAAGAAAAGGTTATCGTCTAACAGACGCCGAATCCAAATATGATTTGTGAAATGTCTTGATGATGCATTATGCTGCTGCTGTTTGTCCTGATGCATTCTCTCCAGCCTGCAGCATTGCAGAGGGCTTCATAAAACAGATCCGGGTGTCTAATATTCAGGCCTGGCTTTAAAATGTTTAGGTTTTAATGTTTGCTTGAGATTGAGTGCTTTCTTGAGGAATATTTTAATTTCAAAAATACGCTTAAAAAACCCCCAAAGTTGTCTTTAGAAAAACAAGCTCATGCATCCTTTACCACATTCTTTAAGATGCCCATAAAGAATATGTGCATAAGTTTAGATCCTTCTGGAAATTAAAGGCATTCAGTGAGGCTGCTAAAACGGAGCAGGCTGCGTTGCATTTACGGTATCATTGCAATCAATCACAAGCAAAAAAAAGTTGCTTTTCTTGGCATTCAAAGTAATTCTGTTTATTTTTAATTTAAAATTAATTGAACAGTGGGGGGGGGGGGGTGGATGCATCAGGCACAAGGTCGCACTGTTAGAACAAAAAGATTCCAATTTGCTTTAGAGGTTAATAACTATGGTAACGAATTATCCACTGAATGAGGGATGGATGGATGCTCGGGTTCAGGGCTTCTTAACGACTGAAATACATCTGCTAAAAGGCGAAAATCGGGCAAGAAAAGCCTGATTCTTCCCCTGGTTATCAGGGCTCTAGCAGCGTGCCTCCTTTTGCCATACTGCAGAAGCAGTTGTCATGGCAATAAGCTCCGCCGTGATGGATTCAGTTTGTGACAATGGCTGTAATACGCTGAGTGTGCTCTTTACGCTGGGTCTTACCTGCCCTGCCCCTCTGCTCTTTATCCGTCAACAGCTCGCTGCGTCTGCATGCACGTGCCCACACGTGCATGCAGACGCTATGAAACGGAGGCAGACAGTCAGGGTGACAGAGGGGCGTGGTCCCTCACGATGAGGCATTGCGAGCAGGCATGGAAGCCTGCGTGCATCCCTAATGCCTGAATCCCCTAACAGCCCCGCTTTCCTGTGTGAGCACCACATCAACAAGTGAGCATGACCTGGGGGAGAAGAGGAGGAAGCACAGTTTAATAATGTTAAGGCCACATCAGTCAGCCAAATGGAAAGCCTGCTTCCTTGGGGTTGAGGAGGGGTGGGGTTAAAACAACATCAGGCACCAGCTGGTCCCCATGACAGTGCAGATATTACTGCCTAACTGGCTCATCTGTGCTCCAAATGCATCCAGAGCACCTATGGTAACACACAGACAGTATGCTGGTGCATGAAGGTCATCAATGGGTCAGAAAGACAACTGGTAGTTAAAAAAAAAAAAAAAAAAATCAGTATTGTTGGAGCAGCAGTTTCCTGCAAAGCAATTACCTATTTTTTTATCTTTTTTTTTGCCTCTTTTTAGTAGATTTGTCCTGAAATTTCTGAGCTGTGGTCATTAAATGCAGTAATCTGACGTGTTGCTTTTTAAACATTGCGCTGTCTGAAACCTTCGGCTGAAATGAATAAAATGGAGACATTTTGTGTATTTTAGAGGAATATTCCTCTCAGTGGTGAGGTACCAATATTGATCAGGCCTGTGTGCTCAGTGAAGGGAACGGCGTGGGTGTTCGTACCCATGGGCCGAAAAAGCAAGGTCTTACTAGCTTTTTTTTTTTTTTTTTCTTCAGCCTTTATCTTTTTTAGACTTCTGACAAAGCTCAGTAATGCTTGGACTAGACAACAGCTATTATTCTTTCACAGGCTAATATGCGATTACCTTGCAGAGCACAACAGATGTGCAATCAGTTATACGCTACTTAAAGCCAGTGTTTAACCTTCTATTGACTCATTAAAGCTTGTGTTGAGCCTTTACTATTCATCAAATAAGTACTGATCAGTGAAAATGTTGTAATGCAGCGCCGGACAGCTTTATTTCTGCACAGAGATCAGTTATTGAGGCTTTGTCGATTTACAGATGAGATGGGTGCCGGTCCCCGTCAGCAGCCTGTTCAGTTCTGCTCTGACTGTGCAGCCGAATGGACGAGCTGAAGTCAATACGAACCAGCTGCCTTTTAAAACACAAAGGATGCATAGCTTTGTTTGCAGATGCTCCCTGCTGCTTCGCACAAAGGCATTTTAGTTACACCTGAAATGACTGCCTCCACAAAAATGTGCGGCATACCATATGTTAGAAAGCCGAGGCACCGTTCACCCCAGCTGTGGTAACCGTGGCTGTGCTGCTGCACAAGTGCTGCACTTGCTGTCTTATTAATAATAGACATTTTGTATTTTATGATGACAGTGGAGAAAATTGGTATCCTACAATGCGTTTATCAAGTTTTCGTGGCGATCCCGTTGTTTTATATGAGAGTCGAGTTTCTCGTAAACCTCTAAGAGGTATAGCTTCTGCTCACCCCGGTAGTTTTCTGTTCTGCGATTGCCCTTGCCGAGTTGGGTTAAAGGAAGTCTGAATAATTCAGTTGTTGTCACTGGAGGTTCCCTGCATGGCTGCTGGTGGTGTTGATAGGGTTTTTTTTCTGGGGGTCATGTGGACCTGACAGCTGGTGAGGCAGAGATTAGGGATGGGCTTGGTGGGACAGAGGGTGGAGGGCACCTGGAGTCTGTAAAGAGCCAGTTTTTCAGAAAACCCCACCCACGTAACCCCGGCAAACGCAAACATGGGTACGCTTACCCTAATGTGTGCATTGTGTAATATGTATAAATTCAATATGACAGTGCTTTTGATACATTAAAGTAAAATGGCATCAAGTCTTCTCATTGTCCCTCTCGTGGACCCCTTTGCCAGATGGGTGAGGTTGACCTTTTCAGATTGAGAGAGGATGCTTCTTAACCTAAATGCTCCCAAGCTGGCCTGCACTTTCTTCACATATGCCATGTTCCAAAGGGACTGTGACATTTTTACATTTGATCTAATCATGTGCACAACAGAGCAGGTTTTTCCACCAAATTTCTGCCAATATTGTAGATGGATATCAGGCCAACTTTATGGAGTGTTATTCTGTAGAGAGCCTGATGGATCGATGCAAGGTGGCTTAATGATAGATGGAGGAGTGGTCAGAGATCAGCACAGATAACGTGGATTATTAGGACTGCTTAGAAGGAGTCAGTATTTTTGCTGAGGGTGCAGAAAAATGGTTTAAACCTGGTTTCTGTCACATCATGCTGTTCTTTTTAGCTTTTAAATGTTCTCAGTGAGTGCAAAGCTCTTGGCCAGATAGAAATAGTTTTTGTTATGGAAGCTAGAGAACCACAGATGCCTACATTTTAGTGTCATTTACAGTGTGGGCTAAATTCCTTTCAGCCTCTGATATGAGAGGGTGAGAAATTTTAGATTTGGAAGCCAGTGATCAGTTAAATTTCTTTGCAACGGTACAATTGTTCAGATTGTTTTATTGTTCGATCCTATTCAGCATCTTTGTTTTGAAGCACTTTTTATAGTGAATTCAGAGATTAGACACATTGTTGGATGTTAGTGGTCTTGCGTGCCAGGCAACCAGAATCTTAAATTTAAGTAGAGATCTGTTAAAGAATAAAGTAGCAGTCTATAGGATTAAAACATTATCCCTTTAATCATCTCTGTCCTTAAAGCTATTAAAAACATGCACTAGCGTCTACCCACCCACACCATTTCAGCCCATTTTCATCTCCTTTCCTCCACCCACTCGCCTTAGGGGAACAAAAAAAAAAAGAGCACTTCCTAATGTTTCCATATCATGATTAACTGTCAGGTGCCCTTCTTGCCACACAACAGTTTAACCTAATGAAAGTAACATGTATCTAATTTCCTGATAACGAACACTGAAGAGAACCCAAATGTGTAGCCTGTAAATTAGCCCAAGCTGAAAAAGCAATTAGATTTTGATCCCTGGAGTCGAAGCGCCATGCCTGTAGCTCGGCAGGGCTCTGAAAGGCCTGCATGGGGGGGGAATATTGTGGGGCACAGTGAGGGTACAGCTGTTGGATGCCACGCCAGCAAGTCACCACCACCACACTTTTAGCTTGTCTAGCAGGATAGAGAACCAACAGTGCAGCTGCTGGGGTGGTGAGATCCCAAATTATCCGCAGCTCATAGTTTGAATGTGTATCAGAGGGGCAACCATGATGCGTCTTGACCCTGGCATGGGCCCCAAAATGGGGCTGTCTTTCAGAATGTGGGTCTTGTGTTAGTAAAAAATCAGTGTGTTTTTTGTTTTTTTGTTTTTTTCTTTAAAAAAAAAAAAAAAAAAAAAAAGCAGCAAATTAGCTTTGTAAATAATGGGTAAGTTACCTGTAGTTCAGTCATTATACTGCCTTAATCCAATAATTCAAATGAGAAGAGAAAGATTTCAACAGATGTTGAAAGACTGACTGGAAATTCGACTGTTATGCTTTTATAACAAATCTCATCAGCACAAGAAAGAAGGGCAGTTTTTAGCCTGAATGGCTTTAATAGGCGTGTCTGAGCTGGTAACAGAGCCCATATAATGGTAAACGGAGGAGAAGGTGTGGCGCAAAGACATCTGTCCACTCAGTAGGCCATATTGTGTCAACAGCTGCTTTAGAGTGAAAAGATCCTGGGGAAGGAAGTCGAATCACTTAAAGATTACAGTAAAGGTGTAACGTCGTCTGTCGGGGGGCTTTTTGTGCCTTTTTGTGTGCTGGTTTTGTTACATGAACCTGAAGGCATGTAAACAGGATGAGCAAAACACACAAGCGGCCTACTGCAACCTGCTGTGTGGATTTGTTGGTCCTGTGTAAGCATCTCGTGGTGTTTTTCAAAGTGTATTGTAATATTATCAAAGAAATATGATTTGATGATCCTCTCGTAGATTCTATAGTAAGTTTGTTCACATTTTTAATCGTCCTTTTAAATTTGACTCTTGCTAGTGACATGGTCTTAGATTGGGTCTGTTCATCTTTTAGACTGAAATAGCTGTCAGCAACCACTGGATGGAATTGTACAGATATTTGTGCTTCCTAGGGAGAAAACACCAAGGACTTGGTGGTCCCTCAAGTTTTCCTTATATCTAGAATCAGGTTCATATTTGTGTATTTTTCCCTCCAGGATAAATGGAGGGAACATGAGTACATTTGGGAATCCCTTTAATATTTTATGTAGTGGCAACAGATCAATTTCTTCAATGTTTAGTTGAACAAATTATTACAATGTAATTGACTAAGTGCCTGAGCCTTAATGGTTTCTCAACTGTACTTTGTTTATTGCTATTTAGTTGGGCAAGTTAGCTAGCTAAAACCCAAACACTGTACTTAACATCAGAATGTTAGCATGTTAGCATGCTAGATGATGATAGCGTTTAGCTCAAAGCGCTGCTGAGCCCGAGCATGGACAGCATTATATAAACTCAGCAGGAAAGCGTGTATAGGGGTCAAAACAGAAAGCAGTTTTCTCACAGACTTCTGTTGGACCGGATGTCTTTTTGCAACCACAACTATCACCATCTGGTTAATGCAGGTTTAAAGCATTTTAGCATTGGCTTCATTTTTCCAACCCGGAAGCTACATCCATGTTTTATGCAGTCTGTGGCCAGGACTGACTGGGCAGTCTTCAAAGGCTGAACCGTATATACACAAGGAAGGTCATGCAGTATAATACCCACAAATTAGCAGCACACTGACTGTACCTTGGAATCTGGGATTTGGCCCCGAAATGAAGTTTTTAAAAGCACTTTTAATAGTTGCCCCATACTTTAAGCTTTGTTGTTGCAGAATTCCCCATAGATTTAAATTAGTGTGTCTTTGAGTGCACTGCGTCCTTATGTCTCTAGACGCTAACATCATGGTGTCTGTATTGTGCCTTCACAGGTTACTTGCCTCCAAGATTTCTTTGGTGAGGACGACGTCTTCATTGCATGTGGACCAGAGAAATTCCGCTACGCACAGGACGACTTCTCTCTGGATGAGAACGGTTAGTAGGCATTAGTCTGTATTGTACATCACAGTATAAGTGTCAGTAGCCATACACTGTATCAGCTGTGAAGAGAGTGAACCTGCAACTGCAAATGACCACAATATATTTGGCCGTATACATGCAGGGATCCTCTACACGGCTTTATTTGCACAATTTATGGCTGCATTTTGAGTCATATAAGCGTAATAAATTATGTATTCCTTAAGTTGTGCAAGAAGGAATTAACACTGCTCTTGAGCACCAATAAAAGTATTCTCTGTGTGTGTGTGTGTGTGTGTGTATCAACACAGAAATATATCCTTTTCAACTTGTTTCATATTCATGTACAAAGCTCTGTGGATGAAATTGTATATGTGTGATGGAGGCTAAGAAGGAGACTGAGAGAAAAGTCTGTTATCTGCAGCCGGCAGCAGGGATGGGAAAAGGCAGGAAAAAGAATAACCATTAATCTGTCCAGTGACAGGTTTAGTCCAGCTGATCTGTTGGTAGCGATACTGCTGAGAAGTCAAGGAGAGAAAATGTAAAACCAACCCTCACAGAGTTTCTTTACTCCCCACAGACCTGAAATCCCTATTTTTAACAACCTACTTCCACCTAATGTCCTCTCCTCGAATCATTCAGTCTGCCTTTTAATGCTAACGCAGCGCTGATGCAGGGTTCATAACCGTCATTATGTTACCTTCGTCTCTTCTGTTTGCCTGAGTTTCTTGTAAGATTCTTGGCAGGATGGAGATGCCAGCTGGTTTATAATGATCTGGGTCCTTTCCTATTAGTGTACTCCCCCCACTGAACTAAAGCTAAATTGTTTCATTCAGCCTATAATAACCTTGGGGGGCAATGCTAAATAAAATGAGTCTCAAGCATACAGGCATTATTGAATTGGCCTCAGTGGAGCAGAAGAGGAGCCTGGCTTGCCTGTGATACTTCACGGTATAGGTGCCTGTATCTATAACGCATCATAGAGATCATCCAGAATTATTTCAAGGTATGAATCTAAGGTTCTATATGGGCAAAAAAAAAACATGATAAATGTGTTGTGAAATATTCCTTTGTTTTTCCAGGCTGGAGATGAACTTTGAAAGAAATAAATGGGGGAGAAATGTATTCAATCACACGACTACTTCACTATTTTTTTCTTCACTCTCTGTTAAATGTGCAGATGGTTATGCAGACTGAAAGGAGCGCATGTGTACCTGCAGGTCTGCTTAAGCAGCCACAATATTAACAAAAGTCAAAAAGGACTCTAATAGACTCTGGCCTGTTTCGAGACCACTGAGTAGACTTGACAAGCTGCCAGTCTGAAGTAGTATCAAAGGCGTGGTGGCACACCTTGCAAACAATAGCACATGAATGTGCGTCTGTATCCAACAGTGTGTGAAGGTTAAGAGAGAGAGAGAAGACAGACACGGTGAGATCTCAGGAGAGGAAGGGAGGACAGATAGTATAATTAGCATCAAAAGTGGTAGCGAGGAGGGAGGGGGAGGGAAGAGAGCCCGACAGTACAAACAGAGGGGGAGATGCAGAGGGAGGAGTAGCAATGTCTGGAGTCTGTCTACCCTGATTAATACAGTGACCCAGAATGGACTGCACATTCCTACATGCATACTGTGTTCAATATAACACCAAATTGTTGTGGAAGGGAAATGAATCATAATTGATTACATGCGATTTTAAAAATGTGAGGCTGGCAGCAAAGGGAAAAAAGCTGCAGGAGCAAAAATGAACTGCTTGAACTCGAATGACGCTTCAGGTACTTTGGTAAACCTTCAGCTCACGAGAGCGTGCAGCTCAATCATTCAGTTGGGAGAAGAAGAAAAAATCATAAATCATTATTTGCTTTTTTCCCCCCCCCCCCCCCTTCTTCTGCAGAATGCAGGGTGATGAAGGGACCCAAAGCTCAGCGAGGTTCAGCCAAGAGTCCCGGTCCCATCAAGCGCAGCAAGTCTCCTGCTGAATCGAGTGAGCCCGACATTATCTCACCTACACTGTAACCCTTCCTGTTTAAAAAAACAAAAGCTGGCTGCACCTTACAAAGCTGGTGGAAAATAAAAACTAGGTCATTTCTGTTGCTTTAAGGGAATGAAAATAGAAGAGGTGATATTGTAGCAGATTCATGTAACTGATCTTGACCTTTGACTTTAATCTGAAGGGAATGGTCCGGTGGTGGGGGGGTTAGTGAAATTCTTTATCACACCTTTGTTTTCTTTGGATATAACCTGCATTTTATGTGTAATTTCATGAAACAAAGGACAATAAAAATCTAGCTTTTCTTCATTATAGGTTTTCTGAGCTTTAGTTTAATCTTTCTATTTAAAAAAAAAAAAAAAAAAAAAAAGCATGAAAAAAAAATGAAAAGTAAAAAAATACAATTTAAAAAGCTTTACGCGGTTTGTTTGACGATGAAGCACTTTAACATTTAATAATATCCAGGAGGCGATGGAGCATGGAGACTCATCTGCTGGTTCATGCTTAAATATTAGATGTGAACAAAGGGGGGGGGGTATGCTATATGTTACAGTGCTGTCTGAGTTTATGTAGCTGTACCATTCAGGGCCTCCACAGTTTAGATTTGGTGTGGGCGTGGGGGGAAAACACACTAGATATGGTAGAATATGTTTTTCAAAGACTGAGCAGTCAGGTTATTTTATACTGGGTTGAGTGTAAGAAATATGACACTCTCGGAGCTGGCGGTGTGCTGGCATGTTGGGCAAAGTCTGTTTTTTCACATAATGTGTGAGGTGGAAACCTGTAGAGCAGGAGGCCTCAGTCCTTTGGCTGTCTTGGATATTTATTGATCTCTGAAGGTTAACCGCTTCAGTCACGGTACAGGAGTTTGTACACACCTGCGTACGCACTGACCGAAGGGGCTCACATCTGGACTTTAGGGCAGCAGGTGGTGGACCAGCATTGTGTGGAGGCAGTAAACTGTTAACCATTGAGCACATTTATAGTACCCATGAGGTCAGCCTAGTGATAACGGGATGTCAATCAATAGAGCTGATGAGCTTAACAATCAAATTATCCATGTTTTTGCAATTATTATGCTTTTTCTGCTCTACACCTTTTACTGTGGGTATATAACAACCATATAAAACCAAATATAACCACCCGTTAGCAGTAATGTTTGAGCTTCAGCCATGGCTTGAATAAAAGAACACACACACGTAGGTGTTTTGAGAAGTTGATCATTCTCAGGGATTTGCCCAGAAGTCTGTATACTTTAAATCTGCACGATCATAGCAACACTCCCCAGAATTCATATCCTGAAATGTCTCATTTGCAGCCGGCTTCAGTATCAGCGCGTTACGGTATTTAGAAACTCCAAAGGCAGTATTTTTAATACTGTCAAAAATACAGACTCTGCTCTTTTCATTCATTGAAACGCAGGATTGCTGTATTGTAGTGCACCCTGAGGGACTATTGCTTCATCTCAGCTTTTTCCCCCCCCCTTCTTTAACACAAATACGATGACATGCCGGCTGGTGAAATGCCAGGAAGGTATGAAAAATAGCCTCCTAAGCCTGATGTTTTTCTGAGTATTTATTCAGCTTAATGGTGCTTTCTTCAACCTCTTGTATTAGTGTGTGTGTTTGCTGTTGTACTGGCAGGGAAGTACACAATGACGTGCAGTAATGTGCAATTAAAACAACCACACAATGCAAGAGGTGTTCTACTAAAGTTGAATAAATATTCCAGATGTAGAAATCTAGAGACCAAACCGTGGCAGTGCGGGCAGCTTTTGTTAGTCTATCTCTGGCCCTTTCACAGCTGTGTGTGTGTATGTGTGTGTTGTCTCAAATATCAGAACATCTCAACACGAGCAGCTCTCCTTCACAGACTGACCAGAGCGCGCGGTTGTTTTATTTTAAGAGTCTGGGATAATGGGACTTGTGATTTCTCTGTTTGGCTGTGGGTTTTCTCTCAAAGTGTTGAAACGGCTTCTTTTTCTGTCTGTTTAAATGAAACCGGCGGCTTTACAATGACTCTTTATCCACCTTGTGTTCCCAACAGTCGCTGGCTTAAACTTAGACCAGCCATCTGGCTCACGGTCTTCAGGACTCTTTTCATCTCTTATAGACAAAAACGCTTTCAAACCACTTAACACTCACGACTACATCACATCACACTGCTCTTAGATATAAACACAATGTTCCACACAGAGGGAATCCTAGCAACATTGCGGCGACGCAGAGCGAGTGAATAAAATGTCACCTAACAAACAAAACTCGTCAGCCTCCTAAAACCTGGACCAACAGGGTCCCTGTACACTGCAGCCAAATGAGGCCACAGTTCAGGACTTACTTTTCTGCCTCTCTTGCAAACTTTCTAATCCACACTACTGTGTACCTCTTTTACTTCTTTTTTTCCCCCTCCTCCTCCTCCTCCCTTATCCCTCCACTCTCTTCACTGCTCTGTTGGCTCTCCCAGCCAACGGGACAGGCTCCAGCAGCCAGCTGTCCACCCCGATTTCCAAGCATTCCCCCACCTCCACCCCTACCAGTCCAGGCCTCAACAACAAACAGAAGGTACCCTAACCTCTCTTCCTCTCCTGACCTTTCATCTTGTTGCCCTATTTTCTTTTATTTCTTTTTGCTCTTTAGTTTAAGTTCACAAAAGTAATTGTGCTCCTCTGGATCTCTGCAGGATCTCTACCTGCCCCTATCTCTGGATGATGACGATTCTCTTGGTGAATCAATGTAGACTCTGCTCCTGCTGCCAGCCTCCCTATTTTTTTTTTTTTTTTTTTTTTTTTGGTCAGATACACAGAAGTTTTATACCTCTGCTGCTTCACTCACAGTGCCACCTGTTTAGTAGAACCACTCTCTTATTAAGGCCTTAGCCTACAGGGCTATGACACCATTTGCTGCTTGAGAATAGCACAAACTTTTCTTTGTTTTTTTTATATAAATCAGTTTTCCTGTCACAATCGGCTCACTGTTTCCAGGTTTGTTTCTATGTGGAGGATAGGCACTATTTCTTAAAAGGTTGCACTGCACAGATCACCGTCATACAGATTTCAGTGTTTAGAAAAAACAAAAAAAACACCCCGAAACTTAAATTTTTCAGTCACAGAATTCCAAGCAGCAAATGGGTACTTTTCTTGTTTTGTTTTGTTTTTTTTCTTGTTTTTTTTTGTTTAGGGGTATTGATCCGAACTGACTCAACTTTTGTATCACTTATCGTATTTGTGATGTTCCGCCATGTCCTCCTGTCCTTCCGCCCGATAGTTAAAGGTGTGAAAGGTTTCTTGTCAGAGGAAGTCTGTTAAGCCAGTTTTAGTCTTTCTAACCTGCTGTAAATACTATGTATAGCTATCCACCATAACATCTCGCCCATTGTCCATTGCCGTGCTTCCGTAATGTCACTACAATGTCTAACATTTGCTGAACATGATACAGGGTACGGTCAAAGTAAAAGGAAAAACCATAACCTTACTCGGCGAGGACGTGTGGGATGCAGCCCCGTCTGCACCTCCTCAATGACGATTCATATTCCCAGCTTGATGTATGTATAGAAGAGGTTATAAAACACTCAAAAACCTCATGCCTTTTTAAATGCCGTTCATCTCGTCCAATCAGATAAAGCGTCCCGCAACGCTTCAAGTTGGTGTTTCCTTTATTTTGACCCTCTACGTAGACAGTGGGCTTTACATGGTGCATACCCCTCTGTGTTCTAGATTGTCACAAAGCGGCAGCACATGATGTTGACCATGAAACTTTGGGCACTTAAAAAAAAAAAAAGCTGTTTTTTGAAGGACCTAACTGTGCATAAAAACAACCAAAGGAAGATCCAACAGGCCCTTCTGAAAAAAAAAAGCCAACGCACAATTGGTATACAGTTTTTATCGACGGTCTGAAGAATTCTTTTTTTTGAACCAGTTTATCGCATTTTACAGTGTACTTATTAAAGTGATTTCACAGCAAGTAGTGGTGACATTTTATAGCTTGATTGAAATACTAAATAAATAATAAAAAAAAAAAAACTAAAGGTCTCAAAGCCAAAGTTTTTTTTTTTCCTTTTCTTTTTTTTTGACCAAGACTTATAAAAGGAGGGAGTATGTCATTTTAGCAGTTATAAAATATTGTGTAAGAAGCACACCTGGAGTTTTATGCATGTTACTTTCGAAAGCATCAAAAATATGTCATGCTTAAATCATGCTCATCTGAGGCGATTAGTTTGATCAGGGCGCTAACGGTAGTGGGATATCTCCCTTTTGCATGGCTCAGCATAGTTCTCCAACTCTTTGGGGGTGTGGGGAGGGTGGGGAGGATGAAAACTTAACTGTTGTCTAAATCTATGTGTGGGTTTTAAATTTTTATAAAAATTAATTTATATCAAGGGTACTTGTGTAGGAGTTTTTTTTTTTTTTTCCCCTAGTTTTACTCGCTCACCTGAGCTCTAAACACTTCTCTGTACAAGCTTCTGTGTGCAATTTATTTTTTTTCTATCGCCATATTCCCTTTTTCTATCATGTGGACTCGCATCGTGTGTCGAGCAAATCTGCTGAAAAGGGTTTTCTCAGATTTTTTTTGCAGGGAATCGAGCCTGAGAAACCTCTAAATTGGACGATGCTGAAGCACAAAGCAGGGAGCTACTTACCCACCACAGCAACAGACACTTTACTGTCTACTTGCCACCAGTACGCGATGTGACTACAATTAATTTCTCAATATACAGGTGACATGCTGCACATGTAGCATCCTTTAAATTGATATCTATGCATTTGGAATTAAGAATGGTTTTAAAAACAAATCTTTTTTTTTTTTTTCTGTATATGGCCTTTTTATACCCGTAACAAGAAAACCTTTCCGTACAGTTATTCCATAGTGATGAAGTAGCAGTCTCAGAGTTGCGTGTCTCCTGGAGTGATCCGGTGCCTGCCCTCTGGATGAGCTTTAAATAGTGGCTTTATATCAGCCACTTGAACGCTCGAGATAAAAAAACACTAATCTGGTGCTGTGACCTACACTTTTCACCTGCAGGGAGCGCTGTTAAACCAGCACAACGGCTACTGTAACACTATCAGCTAATCCAACAGCAGGGACACCTCACTTCAGGCGTCATTTTTGTACAAAAGACCCCGTTTGTTGTCAATCTTCTCAAACACTTAGTTCTGTAAAACTATACATGCTAATACTGTTCTTGTCAGCTTGAGTTTTCTACGGTTAATACGACGCCGCAGCATACAAAACATTAATAGACAAGCGTTGGTCGTCTCGTGTAAACCAGATGCCGCCATGTAAGATGGATGGTGCCTTTTTTTTTTTCCTTTTTTCTTTTCTTAATTACCGTCTTTTGATAGAAAAATTTAAACTGGGACATCACGGACTTGTACTCTGTTAACAGCTATTTGTAAAACATTTTTAAACGTCTTAAATGAGGAGGCCTCCGAACACACTTTGTTTTGTAGAGACACGGGACGCTCGGTCGTGGTGTAAATACGCTCCCTTCCTGTTCTCTCTTTCATATGTATGCCTTTCTGATTGAATGAATGACTTTATTTTGTTTCTCTGAAATTTTACAATGTCCTTTTTAGTGGTATTTTGCAATGTCACAGTGGCTTGTTTCAGTGCTTCATTCAATGTATTAACCGGTATCCTTTTTGCAATTAAAACAACTGTATTTCACCTTCAGGCTGTTGAGTTTCTTTATTAAAATGACAACTGCTTAAAAAAAAAAATTCTTCATCTCAAACTAACATCAGAAAACCAGTGAATAAGAAATATGAAAAGTGAAGTCGGTGTGAAAGTGTGCGCCAAAGCTGTGAGATGCATAAAAATAGATAAAAGCTTGATAGTATTTGTTCTCACTGTGGAGGCCTCTATATAACCATCTTCATCACCATAGGAACAGGAAATCCCTTAGCTGTGGTCAGATATAGCAGGCAGCAGCTGATCATTTGCCAGTATATCAGTCTGGTAAGTTGGTATATATGTTGTAGTTTACATGATATTTTCAATCTCACCCTCTCACAGGCCATTTCATTAGTTACACTTTGGACGCCCTTTTACCTTCACAACTGCCTTTTATTCTTTGTGGTGCAGATTTAATAAGATGCTGGAAACATTCCTCAGATTTTGGTCCATGTTGACACGGCAGAATTACATGGTACCACCACATCCTAAAGCTTCCCTTCTGGATTGAGATCTAGTGACTGCGGAGGCCATTTGAGCGCACTGAACTCATTGTCATGTTCAAGAAACCAGTTTGAGATGATTTGAACTTTGTGACATGGTGTGTTATCCAGCTGGAAGCAGCCATCAGAACACTGTGGTCAACAGTACTCAGGTAGGCTGTGGCAATTAATACTTAATTGGTACTAAGGGACCTAAAGTGTGCCAAGAAAATATCCCCCACACCATTACACCAGCAGCAGCAGCCTGAACTGTTGATGCAAGGGAGGATGGCTTCATGCTTTCATGTTGTGTATGCCAAATTCTGACCCTACCATCTGAATGTTGCAGCAGAAGCTGAGATTCACAAGACCAGGCACTGCACAGTCTTGACCATGTTTACATGCCTAAATGCTTTGAGTTGCTGCCATGTGATGGGCCGATTAGATATTTGCTTTAATGGTGTACCTAACAAAATAACCAGTGAGTCTGTCAGGTTTTAATAACTGATGGCCATAAATGAACAGTCTGGGTTTACACACAAAAATTACTGCATCAGCTGTTCATCGCTATTCCCCCATTAGTACAAACATTTTACAAAATACAGAAAAAAAGGTAATCACCCCATAATTAGTCACCATCATTGAGTGCTGTTCATGCATCCATTATACGTGCAACACCTACATCTAAACTGTGAAATATATGATAGTGTTGTACACTGATTGCTTCTTCACATTAGTGCACGTTTAATTTTTAATCCACGCTGTAAAAATGTATTCAGTATTAAAGATTTTAGTGTAAATCCATTACAGCACTTTCTCTCTGGTCCATGACTGCACATTTTTATTGTGCCGTGTGGAGAGCGTGGCCTCCTCCCAGCTACAGCGCACAAAGACTCACTGCTGTATCTGTGGCGCTCTCTTCTGTGAGACTCGAGAATGGACCTACTAATACTGATCGTAACACAGCCCACAAAGATGCTGGCTCCTGTTGCCATGTGAATGTCCTGCCATCTGCTGGCTGTACTTTGCTTGTGCTCTAATTTGGTATTTCGCCCTAATGAAGTTCATCAAAGGTTCAACAGGCACGCCGCTAAAGTAAACATCTGAATTCCATTCTAACCACAAACAGAAATGTAAACTTCTCGTTCACTATCATCTCATAAAAAAAAAAAAAAAAACTGTAAATGTTTAACGGCAGCGCTGAAAATTGCACGTCATGCCAAGCATTCCAGGTCAGGTCAAGAAAGGTCTTTAGCTTTTTAAAAGAATTTAAAATATTTAAGACATCAACAAAAAAAGACATTTTTTGTAATCACACTAAATGTTTCCACAAAAGTGAGGCTGCATAATGTGACAGGGTCTGTCCAGGTTGGTCATTGTTCAGTTCAGACTAAACAAGAAACTCTCCGTCCTAAGCAGCTTCCTTATTAGAGAAATGGTCATTCAAACTTAGAAACAGTGGTTTATTTTATTTAGAGTAAAATGCTAAACAATCAGCTGACTGGTCGTCATGCCAATTTATAATTTACCAAACACGTCATTTTAAGAATTGTGGTATTTGAAGAGAGAATAGAAGAAAACTGTTAAATTCGCGCTAAAGTCAAGTTCTAGTCAGCGTAGATTTGTAGACTGTAAACAATCTAATCTCTGAGAACTTTATGTCAAAAAAACAAACAAACATACAAACATGGGGTTCTGGGATGTGTGTCTGTGGGGTGAGGAGGTTTGCAAAAAGGATGTTTATTTATGGTATGTGCTATATCAGCGTGGGACAGATCTATTTGCTGGAGTACCAGGAAAAAAACTGTTGGTGTGCTTGGAAAAGTACAAGAAAAAGATAATTTTAAGAAGCTTCTACACTTTATAGGCTGGACAATATTAATTTACAACATTGAAATATGTTCTGGAACTTTAGCAGTGGGGTTGAAAATGTGAAGTTTATCCTCCGGGTGGTGAACGCGATATAAGGTTGGTAAAATCTTTGCTACACTAACTACACTTAGCATGCAAGTGTAGTTTTGCCCTTGAGTTGACTGAAAGTAAAATGCTTCTTTCTCGAGAGCATGATTGCACTCAGCAAATATTTTAAAATCCTTTGTGTCACATTTGTGCTTTATTATGATTGTGAAACGAAGTTTCAGGAGGTCAGTACTCCTGAGAGGACTGTGAATATCAGAAACAAGCTTCATCAATAATTTAGCTTCTGACTCTGTGTGCAAATAGAGCCAAGAGTCTTTGTATTAAATGACTAAATATGTATGGAGCCCCCAAAGGTTACGTCAACTCTCAAAGCTGAGGTCTTTTTAACAAATTTCTTTGTTTATAACTTAACTATTATTTGTGCTTTAAATTTGAATTCTTTTGTTTTTGTTTTTTTAATGTCTCTTACTGTTTGTGTAACGGCAGACTGACAAAGAATTTGACTGCATGGTTTGAATCACTGTTTGTTTTCAGTGTGCATATGACAATCTCCTCCTCCCTCCTCATCCTTCTTCTCCTCCTCCTCTGTAAGATATTCACTATATTGCTGAAAGTATTCACTCGTCTGCCTTCACATACATATGAAATTCTTAATCCACGGGGTTTCATATGATATCGGCCCACCCAACAGCTTCAACTCTTCTGGGAAGGCTTTCCACAAGGTTTACGAGTGTTTATGGGAATTCTCCCAGAAGCACATTTGATAGGTCAGACACTGATTGCGGACGAGAAGGCCTGGCTCGCAGTCTCCGCTCTAATTCATCCCAAAGATGATCTATTAGGTTGAGCTCAGGACTCTGTGAGGGCCAGTCATGTTCTTCCACACCAAACTCACCACTCATCCATGACTTTATGGCATTTGCTGGTGTGCAGTCATGTTGGAACAGGAAGGGGCCATCCCCAAACTGTTCCCACAAAGTTAGGAGCATGAAATTGTCCAAAATGTCTTGGTATGCTGAAGCATTAAGAGTTCCTTTCACTGGAACCAAGGGGCCGAGTCCAACTCCCGAAAAACAACCCCACACCATAATCCCCCCCTCCACCAAACGTTACACTTGGCACCATGGAGTACTGTTCTCCTGGTAACCTCCAAACCCAGACTCATCCATCAGATTGCCACACAGAGAAGCGTGATTTGTCACGTCTCCACTGCTCTAGCGTCCGGTGGCGACGTGCTTTACTTTTACTGCATCTGATGCTTTGCATTGAGCTTGGCTTGGATGCAGCTGCTCAGCCA
The DNA here is from genome assembly GCA_034780415.1 of Cichlasoma orientale. Classification (NCBI taxonomy): domain Eukaryota; kingdom Metazoa; phylum Chordata; class Actinopteri; order Cichliformes; family Cichlidae; genus Cichlasoma; species Cichlasoma orientale. Next base: position 463,336 of record JAVDPK010000266.1, read on the forward strand.
TGGAAACCCATCCCGTGAAGCTCTCTACGCACTGTTCTTGAGCTAATCTGAAGGCCGCATGAAGTTTGGTGGTCTGTAGCGACTGTTGTAGTGGCCCAGTCAAAGTCCAGACCTCAACCTGACCGAACTGCTGTGGCCGGACCTTAAGAGAGCCGCGCATAAACAAACGCCAGCAAATGAACTGAAGCAACTTTGTAAAGAAGAATAGGCCAAAATTCCTTCACAATGATGTGAGAGACGAAGTCAAAGAGAAAACAGTTACTTCAAGCTGCTCACAGCCAGAATGTGAATACTTCATTGATCCCAGAGGGAATATAAGTATGGGCAATAATGTTTAAATAAATACTCCAAAACGAATCAACACAACATGTACAATATGCTATTTTCACTTTCAATATATACAACGCATGGAAAGCGAAAATCGTGCTAGTGTCATAGGGGAGGAGTTGCAACAGGTAGGAATGATCTGCTGTGGCGTTGATGTGCGTTACAGTAGAATGAGTTGTTTGCTGAATGTGCTCCTGTGTGACTGTCCAGTGTGTCATGAAGGGGATGCGAAGGTTTGTCTGTAACTCGGACAGCGTCACCATTTGTGTCACCAAAACAGGACTCGTCACAGAGTCCAGCTCCACACCCACTGCTGCTAAAGGTGCTTTTACAAGGCGTCCTGGGCTAGTCCTCCGAAAACGTATTTCTCTGACGTGACTGTAAGTCCGAGGACATTCCTCCTCACTACCACCATAAAAGGGAAACAAAACTGTTTTTATTTTTAACAGATTTTTATCAGAGTTGATTATTTCATAATAGCTTTATTTCTGTTTTTTAATGTCACAATGTAAGCATGATATCGGTAAAACAAATACATTTAAATAACTATTTCTTTAAATGGTCATATTGAGAGTATAATATACATAATTATGCTTTTTACCATGTGGGAATTCTGTAATTACTCCACACATGCATGCATGTTTTATGTGTTTATGTCTCACTGGAATACAATCACACATTCCCAGGAGGAAAAGGCCTTTGATGCTGTGACTCGTTTGCTTCGCTCATTAAAATGCCGCCTATTTAAGCTACAGCAGTGTAAGTTGGCGCCTCTGCTTTTACTACAGGAAGTGCCTCCTCATTTTCAAATAGGTTCACGTCACATGGTGTGTGTCTAGATATCGCCCCCCCTCGCTGAAACACTTATTCTCACGATCTTCATTGGTATTTTCTCATATCGCAGCTAATCTCGATGATTTATGGTTATTTTGAAAATCTGTTCAGTTTCTTATTCGGTCTGTCTGCGTAACTCCTTCATGGATTTACCTTATTAATGTTGGCTCAGTTTGTCCTGAGTTTCAAGCTGGATTGAGTCACTGAGGATTTTTCTCAGTCAGGAGACGTCAAAGTGCTTTTTGTGTTCTTTAAGGCCAGAACACTGAGCGCCTGCCAATTTGTCCTATTAACACAGTTCACTTAAAGTGCAGGGATAGCATATGGCTTATTACTTATGTTTATTCAATTAGACATGGTAAATGTTAAGAAAAACAAAGCAAAAGTTTTGTTTTTTACCTGATCTATGCAGCGCGGCATTAAGAGCAAACAGAGAGACAAACGTGGGTGTTCATTTAATGTCAGTTTTATGTTTTTTGGGGGGACAAAACAAACACAACAGGGCAGGTTTTTACTTGCTTCACCTTAATGTGGCTGGCTGGTAGGACTTGAAAGCATTCAGTTTCAGTCTTCCCTTCCCTCCCTTCTTCTAATCACCATGTCAGCCTACCACCTCCTGCTGCAGAGGTGCTCGTCAGACCAGTTTTCAGGCAGTGTGCTGTGTGTTGATCTTTGGGGAAGCTCGCAGTGCCACAAGTTAAAACTCAGGAGAGCAGATTTGGTTCTGGAGGGGGGAAAGAAAAAAAAAAAGGTAAATCAGACTGTGCCCTTTATGAAACGGATCTAATGAGTTGTGTATCAAGCTTGGGATTGATTTTAAACACCCCTCACAGGAGCTTCAGGGGACGTTTGAATGCGTTTGAGCCCATCACAGGATAAGACGTCTCACCGGGTGAGTGTTTCTCTGAAGATTTTAAGCACTTAAGTAAGCCTGTAGGCTTAGTCTTCACTATGGATTAATGGGATTTACTGCATGTGTGTTTTAACAGTTTTATTTGACTGAACGCCTCAGATTCATCTTTGTTTTGCCAATAGACCTTTTAACTATCTGACAAGCTCTGACTTAACATTTAGTGCTTTGCTCAGGCACAAGTCAGCATAAACCCCTGATATAAAACTGCTGTGAAATCACTAAGAAGACTAAAACGCTTTGAAGAGTATCTCTGACATCACTGCCCCGTGCCAGCATGTATGCCGGATATGTGAGGAATGTTATTGCCATTATTATATTACATAGATTAAACAGATAATATTAGACCCAATATTGCAAAGTGTTGTTTAGACACAAATGTATTAGACATGTAAACACTTATCGTCCCTTAAAAAAAAAAAAAAAAGAAGAGGAAATGAAATAACCAACCAAAAATAGCCTGCATGGGCACATTAGCCAAGAACTCCCAACCAGATAACTCTCACACAAGCACAAACTCACCGACAGCCCTCTCTGCTGCCTGACCCAGAGTCACACAATGACTTATTAATCCAAATCAATCTGGTCGTTATGATATAAAGTATTCAGGTCAAACAGTAACACTGGAAGCTGATAAAAACCAGTAGGTAAGAACAATAACAACTGGGGTGTGGCTCTCGGTCACAGGCAGGTACAACACCTGGAAACTTCCTTATTGTAGTCCAGGAAGTAATAAGTGCGCTCCTGCCGTCTGAGAGGTACAGTACAGTGGATATACGTGTTTTCTTCTCTTCTGTGAGCTGTAATGATTTCAAAAAATCTGAAACTTCTCATTAAGTTTTGGAGTTCGTGCCTTTATATTTCCAGACATTTTCTTCCTTTGCCTTTAGATCTGTGCACGCTCTAAATGCCTCTCCCAATCATCAGTTTTCCTGATTTATTTATTTTTAAACTTGTTTGGCTTCGAAAGAAATGCACGTCTTCAGGCAGTTACAGAGTTTTTCCTAATTCAATGATTGTTGCTTCCAGTAAAGGATGTTTGGTACACTGTGACGTGTTGTTCTTGGCACAATTGAAATCTCAAGTTGTATCAAAAATAATTATTTCGGCCCTTTCTGTCTAAACACAGCACTGAGAGGTCAGTGAGTGTGGGGGGAGTTCAGGAGTCATTCCCTGGAGAATACAGCTATTCTCATATCAAATCTTTGGGTCACACACGCTGTGGTAACCTTTGTTGCAGTTGTTGATCTGATTCAGTGTATAAAGCTTGCTGCTATTAGAACACTGCAGCTCATTTGCCAATTAAAAATACTTTTACATCAAATGTTAGTCTGTGGGCTCTTTGCATTACAAAACAGTGTGAAGTTTTCACTGCCTGTTTTAGTAAAGATGAACTGTTTTAGAGTGCAATTAATAACAATTTACATCTTGCCATACAAACACTGTAGGCTCATCAGTAGACCTAAAGTGTCCGGAGGGACTTTGGGTCAAAGGTTTGTCTGCTGTGATCTGGAAATGAGGCAGAGCTGAGATTTACGAGGCCCGTTTCAGCTGGCTTTTCCCAAAAATGATCAGAGTCTGAGTTTAGCGGGAACTTCCTGCCTTTATATAAAGTCTGAAAATGTCTGATGTTTATCATCGATCTGCAGCTGTGAGGCTTCAGCATTTGGACCATGGTTTCCTCTGCAAAACCGTACAAAAACCAGCGCTATGCTAGCCTGAAGAGGGACTGTATCAGTAAAAAGACACTGTTTGAGGATCCAGAGTTCCCAGCCACCAATACTTCGCTCTATTATACCAAACCACCTTCTGGCAGGGTAGAGTGGAAACGACCTAGGGTAAGTGGCCATGACTAATTTCCATCAGGGAGTCCGATTGTTCTTCTGCACAGACACATTTTATTGTACAAAGCAGCGTGTAAGACGAGCTAAACCTCGAATTTAATTTTATTCAATATTGGCGAAGTCTTTCAGCTCTGTCATGTTGTTGTCTCTGCTGTAGGAGATAAGTGAAAATCCTCATCTGTTTGTAGACGGCATCAGCTCCCATGACTTGAACCAGGGAGTTGTGGGAAACTGCTGGTTTGTCGCTGCCTGCTCTTGTCTGGCTTTGAAGCCAAACCTCTGGAAGAAGGTGTGTTAACTTTGTTGCTTTATTCTTAATGTGCGAGTTGAGGGGCTGGTGTACTTAACATTGGTAACTACACATTAATAAAGCATAAAAATTGTAACTATAGTAGCAGTGGCCTACAGGGTTAGTGTTAAAAAATGTGACAAGCAGAGAGCACAATTCAAATCTTATTTAGTTCAAAGCAGCGGCTTCTCTCATATTTCAGGCAGATTAACACATTACATCGTATTCTATCTTTGCTATTAACAGCAATGGGCAAAAGTAAAAAAATGTAAAACCCGAGTGAGACTAAAATATAGCAATTTAGAAAATAGTCTATGATATTTAGGCTGTGGCTGCCTCATCATTTTAAAAAGTAAAGTTACCAAAAAAAAGGTGTTATTTGCAGATTTAAGATTCAAATTAAAGAACAAGGAAAAGGGGGCAGGTAGAAGAGGAACTTAATAATAATAATAATAATAATAATAATAAATGTCTCTGTAGAAAGTTTTCCCCTTTTCTCTTTGAGTTTAGAGAAATGAGCACTGAAAATAAGCTTCTGTGCAGTGTTGTTTTTGGCAGCCATTTTAGTTTTAGTTTTAGTCGTAGTCTTTTGGACGAAAATGCTTCTTAGTTTTAG
>JAVDPK010000266.1:477011-502946 GCA_034780415.1 Cichlasoma orientale
TTTGGTCTGGGGAGCGACCGCCTCCCAAACAGGACATACGACACAAAGAAATGTGCACAGTTTGTATATGCGCACGCAGGCCCACACACCCACACACACTTGTGATAGACTGCTCTACATGTACAGAGTGCTGGAGAAGTAAACCAGGAGTCTTTTCAGCAGCATGGGCCGAGAGGCTGCAAGGCCAGATGTCCGTCCTACATATGAGGCCTGGGGGTCTTTTGTCCTTGTGCTGTCACTGTAAGTCACACAAACCCCTCCTTGTGCTGTCACTGTCATGTCACCCGCCACCCGTACACCCAAGCCCCCGATGTGATGAATGCACTCATCGCAGCCGGGGCTCCAGCCTCGGGTGCGGGCAGAGAGCACATCCTAGCGACTGCTGTTCTTTATGGCTTCCTTTGCAGCTACAATCAGGGGCGTCAGGCTGGATAGAGGCTTCGCCAGCTTGAGGAAAGAATGCTGCAAATAAAAAGAATTTTAAAAAATGTACCTATGATTCCAAAAGGGGGCTGCAATACTATAAATATAAAACTATGACCATTAAAAGAAGCAAAAGAATAGATTTAATGTAGTAAATGATGATGCTTGTCATCATTAACGAATGAATTCAAGAGTAAATTCAACATTTTTCAGTAGAGTTACATGTATTTATTTACCAGATAGAAAATTTAACTAAAAATTATTTTATCTGTTTATCTATTTTATCTTCTTATTTTATCATAAAACCTGATTATTATTTAATCCGGTTTTACGCTGGCTGTGCAGTAATAAGAATTACGGCTTGTTTATGGCACGCCGCCCTCACATATCTGCTGAAGTACAACAGATGGCCCAGTGTTATCTGCATACTGTGTATTTTCTCAAGTCTCAGCTTTTACCTGGAGCAACTCCTTGGCAGAACCTCTGCGGTCCACATCCATCTCCAGGCAGCGGTTGAGGAAGTCTCTGAACACAGATGACAGTCTCTCTGGGTTCTGCAGCTCCGGAGTCCCGTTGGTTGCTATCAGGTAGAGCGCCTGGAAAGACGATAGTGGTTAAACATACAGATACCACAGAAAAAGAAGTCTGCGTATTTTATCTCCATGTATATTTTAAGGCTACTGGGCCCCTTGTTGTGGCTGCGCTTTGTCCCTGACCCTGAGTGGATTTTCATTCAGATAAGGCGGTTCTCCCTCCACCATCTCTATCGCCATGATTCCCAGAGACCAGATGTCCACTTTGGGGCCATAAGCTTTCCGAGTCACCACCTCTGGAGCCATCCAGTAGGGCGTTCCCACCATCGTGCTGCGCTTGTTTTGCTCGGGAGTGATCTGGGCACAGAAACCGAAGTCGGCTGCAGAGAAGTGTGTGAAGAAGAGGGAGGGGGGAGAGAGATGCAGGGGTGTTTTAACATTTAGTTGTGTGTTCCAGTACGCTGTCATTTAACACAACACAATACACAGATCAAACGTAACATTATGACCACCTGCCTAATATTGTGTTGGTCCCCCTTTTGCTGCCAAAGCAGCCCCGACCCATCGAGGCTCCACTAGACCCCTGAAGGTGTGCTGTGGCACCAAGATGTGCTGGAAGCTGTGAGGTGGGGCCTCCTTGGATTGGACTTGTTTGTCTAGCACATCCTACAGATGCTTGATTGGATTGAGATCCGGGGAATTTGAAGGCCAAGTTAACACCTCAAATTTGTTCTCCTCAAACCATTCCTGAACCATTTTTGCTTTGTGGCAGGGCACATAACCTTTGGATCGGACCACGCGGGCCAGCCTTCGCTCCCCACCTGCATCAATGAGCCTTGGCCTGAACCGTGTCGCTGGCTCACCACTGTTCCTTCCTCGGACCACTTTTGATAGATACTGACCACTGATCAAATCCTCACGCTTGCCCATTTTTCCTGCTTCTATCACATCACCTTTGAGGACAAAATGTTCACTTGCTTCCTAATATATCCCACCCACTAACAGGTGCTACGATAGGTGTTATCAACTTCAGTCAATCAGTGGTCATAAAGTTATGCTTGATCAGTGCATCTCTAACCCTGATCATGCTCCACGCTAAAGCCAGAGGTACATTTTAATGAATAAAAAAGTGAAGCCTTACTCAGCTTGACGGATCCGTCCATACCCAAGAGGATGTTGTCACTTTTTATATCTCTATGGATAACTTGGTTGGAGTGTAGAAAGTCCAAAGCTTGAAGACACTATGAAGAGAGAAAAATAAAAGGCACATGATTAAAAACTACACCCACAAAAGGAAAACTTTAGACAGTCTTTTTCTCTAAGCTGGGTAAAATGTGTGAACGTGTCTGTGTGAGTCCACCATAATATTAGGGTCATCTCATCATAGCCACAGATGTGGTGGTACTGCTGATCTGAACTTGGCTCCTTACCTCTCTGCAGACTGCTGCAATCTGGCCTTCATCCATGCAGGTCTCAGTCACTACATCTGTCAACGAGCCTCCAGCCAGATACTCCATCACCACCCAAAGCTCATCTCCTACCAGGTAACTAATAAAAAACAAAACACGTATTTGATATTTCTTAGACAAATCAAGTCTTGACAGTTGGACAGGAAATGAGATGATAGAGCCGTCTATGACAAGAAGCAGGTGCTCAAGCGTGTTACCGCTAGCTGTGGACAACGGCGCAAAGAGCAGCAGAAAAATGAAGCTGAGTGGAACAGATGCCAGAAAGCTGATTGAACTGAGTGCTCTTGTTGAATTGTTGTGTTGTTTTACAACAGCAGGTGGCAGTAATGCAGCTTAAGATGAATAGAGACGACCATTAAATTAAAAAAAAAAAAGAACACCAAGAAGAAGGAGCAAATGAAGAAGAAAGGGATCTGAAAAGGAGGCTGGGAGGATTTCTCAATGTCATTATGGCAACAATCATACATGCTAGGCCAAAAATCGCTCTACAGTCCACTGCAGCTCCGAGAGGACTCTGCATTAACCTCGTTCTGACCGCAAATCAGCTGCTATCGGCAAATTTACATTCATACACTCAGATCGCTGAGTGAGTTTACTTGTGTTAGTAAGTCTTTGGAAAAGTTTACAAAATGTTTTACATGCTGCTTCAAAGACTATAAAAACTATGCCAAACACCTGTTAATTTTGTGTGTTATGTGGGTGATATAAAGTAAGAACCTTGCAGTTCCCATAACATGTAAGAATCAGTTCTTTCACAGTCCCCTTATTGCTAAGTACAAACAGGGAATCCAGGGTAAATTATAGCGTATTGCTGGTTTATTGCCGCAAGCAAGATAATGTAGCAAGCAGGTAATTAACAACAAATTAATAACAAGAAAAATGTCCACTATGATCCATCGTGTCATCAGGGTACAGCCCAGCTTTAACTGTGTCGTACGAAGAAATTAAGAAACTGCTGAAAAGATGAATCAACACCCTCTGCTGTCATGGTTATTCTTCTTACACTTCCATCATTTCAAAGGTAAATCTGAGTAATTATCAAACGACATCAAAACTGCACTCTCACTGGGCAATAGTGGAAGACTGTCTTATTATTACATCATTAGTTTCTATGGATTTACACACTCATTACCAGTTATCCAACAATAAGCTATAATTTTATAAGTATTTCCCATGTAAAGACTTGATGTACAGTAATTAGAGGATGTGTAGGGACACCAGGTTATGGTGTAAGTTAGGGGGTAAGGTTTCAGAAGGGTTTGTGGTTATGATGCACCTACATGCAGATTTAACACAGAAGCATAAATCCCGCTTAACTGAACACATTTTCTATCCATTTCTGTGACTCTGCATATGAAAACGTACCTGTCAAGGTAGTTCACTATGTTGGAGTTTTTGTTTTCCCTCATCACCAAGATCTCATTGATGATCAACTCTTTCTTGGGCTGCTGCTGCAAGTTCATCTGTTTAATGGCCACCTAAGAAAACAGACGAGACATTCTGGGCTTAGAGTACGTTCCCCTGATGGCGGAGGAAAGAAAAAGAAAGAATATGCAGAACGTTAATGTTGTAAAAGACAATCTGTCGTACCTCTTGGCCCGTTGCTATATCGATGGCAGTGTACACAGTGCCAGACGCTCTGTGAGACACAAGCTCAAAATTACATCAACAGTCCAACTCTGAATGCTTTCCACATTATTCGCAGACACCGAGAATCAAAACATGAGGTGTGACAAAAAGCTATCATTCAAGGGCCCTATCTGCAGAGTGGTTCTGGGTCTGTGGTGAGACTGCACCACGGTGTCAGGGCATGACTAATTCATTTTAAGTTTGGGTCAGTTTGAAAGAGATGCTGATGTGTCCTCTCTGTTGAGGTCCATGTTGAAATCACAGAGTGGTCACAACACGACGTCCAGGGAGCGATCTAAAGGTAGCAGCTGCACTGGGAACTGTCTGGATGTGCCAGCGTAGAGGATCGTAATAGTTTTACTGAGGTGACAAGTTAGTGTGCTAGTATGACCAAATTGCCTTTATTCTTTTGCTATGAAGACAGGTCTAAAATTAAGTTATAGCCTAATAATCTTATGAATTAACGTAGTGCTACCACAGAGGAAAAAAACACTTCATGCCAGAGTCTTTTTTTTTTTGTTCTTCTTAATGAGCTAGATTTCCTAATTTAAACCTGAGCAATGACAAGCACACACACACTTCCAAAAGCCGCTCAAAGGAATGGTATGCAGCCAATCTGTCCTTATTAGGAAGTGTAACTTGCAATACAGAAAACCTTCCACTGTGAATGTAGGCTTTGCCCCCCCCCCCCCCGTCTCTTGCTGTCAGCTACACCTGTACGACTATGAATAATGAGGCACAGCTTTCTAAAAGTTAAAGTCAACCTGACAAAGAATAAACAGAGAATTATCTACTGTTTAAATAAAAGCTTCCTGATCCAATATGGAAGAGGTGAGCGCGTCAGAGCCGATAACAACCACACCGCTTTTATCTGGGTGGATGTACAGGGATCGTGGCAGAAAGCAACAGCGTTAAAAAGAACAAAAGACGAGGAGAGGGGGGGAGAGACAGAAACGGCTGAGTTTATCTGGCTCTTGGCCTTTTCAGGATACAGTTTTCATTTCCTCTCTACTTATTTTTCTCCCGGTAATTCAGCCAAGTCCTCCTCTGCCTCTGCCACTGCAGCTCCCCATCTCCTGCAGAGGCCGACTGTTCCTGAAATTGCTCCATTTCAGTAACTGTGACGGCTGGTTGATGATCATGGAAAGACTTACCCTTGTCCTATTTTCTCGAAGCGCGTGTACTTCTTTTTGGGATCCCCCACACTCACAATACTCCCTGAGACACAGAGAAAGCAGATATATGTCCTTACTGAGTGTCAGTGCATACTGTCAGGACATGCTTCATACAAACACACACACAGGAAAAAGTCACTGAAAAAGTTCAGATAGGCCCTGCACAGAAAACGTAAGTTCACCCATATCTACTAGATGGAGCTTTCTGCTTATTGCAGCTAAAGTTGTGTTGCAGAGATGTGAGCAGTCTAGAGAAGGCCACGACTCTCTGTTCTTTTGAATAATTCTCCTAAATATAGAGGTGGGCTACTAGCTGTAATTTATGGAAAACAGTCACTGGAAACCAAATATTCAGCCTAGCTTTTTAATCACCACACAGGGAAAAGTTCAGGCCACACACACACACACACACACACACACACTAATCGACACAGAGACGCATCACAGGATTAACTAGTACCCAGCACAAAAGGTCACGTCCTCGGTGTTGTTATAATGAATAGATTTTAACATCAGAGGAGTTTTTTTGTATGTGATAATGGAGATTGTTACACTTCATATATTTAAATTTGACTGATTTTAGGCAAATAAAACATCTCAAAAACAATCAAAACCTTCTAGTTGTCTCCCCTAAATTCATCCCATCCTATTAACCCTAATTTATTTTTATAATTTAGAGTTTACAGTGTGAAAGAATGTGTAGCTGCAAAGACACACATACTGAGTCTCTCCAGAATCTCCTCATCCGTCATTTTGGACTTTTTCTTCTGCCGGTCGGTGTGGCGATACATTGTGTTGGGTGTATTCTCCGGCTGCACCTGCGACTCTGGTGGAGTCACCACCTCTTTCACAGGTGTGGGAGGCTTTGGTGGGTCCATGACGGAGCGTGTGTAGATCTGCGGGAAAAGCAGGATATCAAAGAAATGCAGGAGACTAACCAATCGCAGCTCAACGATTTTGCAAAGCGCACAACAGAGAACTAACAGATTTGGTGTGCTCGGGTCGAGGGGCGATGACCGGGGGCAGTTCGTCGTCATCATCTTCATCCTCTTCCTCTTCTTCCTCTTCCTCTTCCTCCTCATCCTCCTCCTCCGACACAGGCGGAGCAATTGGGGGTTCTGTCGTTGACGTTTTTGCACCCTGGAGGGTAGAGTTGCAAGTCAGACGGGATGCATGTGGCGTGTAGCAGCATGGAATGAAACGAGCATGTGCAGATTCTAAAATGTTTCCACAAATTAAACACAAATGACTTTTTTTTTTTTCTCAGTTTTGTGTTGTTACCACTATTTGTGAACAGCCTGCAAACCCCAAACCAGCCATGTGCAGGATTTGATTCCTGGCCAGTTAAGGTTCAAAAGTATTCTGCACAACATGAATAGACTAGTAAATTACATTAAACATTATACGATCAGATCACTAAAGACCAAAAGTACATCATACTAATAAACACGCAACCCAAAAGTGGGTTTGAAGTTAGCTTGCGATTAACATGAAGCCCAAACAGTTTTCAAATGATTTTTACATGAAAACAACAAAAACAAATCAGGTAAATTTTCAGAAAAAAAAAAAATTAATGTTAATAGCAAAGGAAAGAATAAGTCAAGTGCGAGCTAAAGAGAGAAGAGTGAGGTGGCATTCAGTGCAGTTTAATCAGAAGCATTTTGAGCTGTGGGGACTAGTAAGGTGTGCCATGAGAATGAATTTTTAAGAAACAAACTGTTATATATTTGATTGTAAGAGATAGCATACTGCAGCACTGCAGTGTGCAACATGGTGGTGGACTGCAGAGATCCTGTTGATGTGGAAGTTACCTTTTAACAAGTGTGATTAATAAGCCCCAGACATATTTATTATGTCTAATGCCCAGCTTTCCCCCCCTAATCCAAAACTCTACTTGCCTTGGATCATCTTCCTCTTATGGAATGGAAACACTTCATCCATTTCCAGTCCGACATGCATAAATGAAGCAGTGCAGCTTAGTTCTAGTGATTAAAGGGAAAGGGTCTGGCTGAAGGAAAGTTTCAGTCCTTCATTCAGACATACTGGGCCTCTGACCTGCTCTGAGGAGGGCTGGGCCAAGACTGCAGTACAGGAAAGGCTGTCTGGCTAACTGTAAGCAATTAGCCAGCAAGGAAGCCATGCGGTAATGTCTACAATGGTGATGAAGTTACAGACAGATTACTGGATTCAATTTTCAGGAATATGAGCTCATACATGCAGTTTGACAGTCATCACAACCCTCTGTGGCATGTGCCACTGCTCTGCTATTTCAGACACGATCCATTCAAAACAAAAAATAAAAAGATTAACAGGTGCTCTTGTGGTAGATAACAAATATATCTATGAAATCAAAAATAGATCCAATCAATCCCCCGTGAAATTTCAGTGCAGAGAGTGATGATGCCTTAATAATGAAATATTTGTGTGCATTTTTGCATTAGCCAGATGGCATAATCAGTAGTAGGAGGTCAAATAGCTGAATTTAGCTTCAAGGCCAATGCAGAGATAAGTCATGTGGATAGTAATATGGAGGAGTTACCTTGTCAAATAATGCGCTGCAGGTTCTAAGGCTGACAGGAGGCCCAGATGACAGCAGTCGGTTCTGAATGTGAAGGTTGAAAATGGGAGGATTTACTCAAAACAAACCCACACATGTGTAAGACTATGTGAACTTTAGGAGAGGGTGCAGGGGGCAGGGGTACGCTACTGAGAGGTGGACATTATGTCCATGCATTATATCCTACAGCCAGCAAGAGGAAAGGACATGATAGAGATAGATTAGGTTACCTAATGACTGTCCATGGCAAAAGCCCTGAACAATATTCTTTATTTGTCTTTAGATTTGTTTTTGAGTTGGTTTTTTGGTAAAAATGTTATTTCACCTTATATTTGGACACTGCAATATGGCCAGCAAGTTCAGCGGATGCATGCCTGTGCCTGACGTCTGTGATGAAACCAACCTTGTCTGAGATTGCACCTGAATGCCTGTATAGTCTCACACGCACAGGCACACAGAGGTGTTAAAATAAGTATTATATCTCCTTTCCACTTTATTTATTTTAAAACCTGAGAGCACTTTAACTGAAGGAGCAGTATTTTCCCTTGTCATGTTGCATTAGCTGGTAAGAATGGAAGGAACTGAAGTTTGCTCTTTATGTCGTTTATAATTGTTTTAGCTACTCGAGCGTAATCACTAATCACTGTTGATAAAAATCAAAGACTCTGGAAAACTCTGTTCTAAATGAACCATCCACAGAATACATGTTTTTGTGTGAGCACAACCAAACTGCATGAAATATTATTCTTATGGATCAACTCTGAAGTATCTGAGACAATAAACAGTAACAGTATCTCCACACCAGTGCAATGTGTGGTAAAACACACACTCCTGCTATGGATGTAGTTATTGGTTGACAACCGTTCATCTTTAAAAAAAAAAGAAAATTAAGATGAAATGACCTTATACTTTATGGCTGAACTGATGGCTAAACAGGGGACAGTCCAAAAAAGTTTCAACAAGACTAAATAACAATCACTTAAAGCAACAATTAAGAGCCAAGAAAACTGACCGCAGGCACTGTCTCCTGAGAATGTTAAATTATTTTGACTTTTTCATTTCACTAACTTCATTTCTGCTTATAATAAAAACACAAAAGTAATCGTTCCTGCCAAACAAAAAAAAAAAAAAAAATCCCAGGAGCATATCTGATGTCTTATAAAGGAGGACTCTGGGAATAATATTTGGCACTTTAGATTCCTTGTGAATTTTTGCCAGACCAAATCCTGGATTAGGATGCAGCGCGGTGTCTGTCCTGCCAATATATGCAGCTACATATGATTGCTGAGCTAAAGTCAAGGTCAGGCAGACACCGCAGGCTCAAACTGAAGTTCAAAGAGCTCAAATGAAAATCTCACAATATAGACAGTGAATTGTTTTTATTTTATTCCCCTTTGTAACCAAATCATTCTGTGTAAACGACTTGTTATATTTGTTAATCACGAGCAGCAACCTCTACAGCTGAAATATGAAACCAACATAGCAAAAGCTGCAGTTCCTCTAACGGCCGCTTGCGAGTAAATTCCTGCAGATATTAAAATGCTCAGCTTTACAGCAGAAATAAATACGCTCACAGCCTGGTACAAAAAAAAAGCAGGTTTTATATAACTTGGCCATTTGGATTTTGTCCAAGCCCAAAGTTAGGGGCGTGGCTGCTTTGACTGACAGGTGGATGTAGACACAGGCTGTTGTAGCAATGCGCAATTAGTCATTTTATTAGAGATTACTTAGCATTAATTAGCAGGCATCTGTGCAGTGCACCCATTTAAATATGGACACTTCTGGCTGTAGACTGTAGGTGAGAGTGAGCCGCTTACAGCAAACAAAACATTAGCTCTCAAATGTTTTCCTGCATTGCAGATTAGTATAGAGTGATGTTAAAATAATGTGAAAGAACATCAGGCACTGGAGTTAATGAGGAAACTGTTTTTTCTAAGAAAAGTCTTCTTCAACAGAGCAGTTATTGGCAACATTCCTGCAACTCTGTTTCCTTAAGACGGTAAAGACCAATCTTAAAATTGGCACCATCACCAATAGCTGAGTCACCTCTGCATGCTGTTGAGCACTGTGACAGTCCAAGACTGAGATTAGATGGACTAGATGGACTGCCACACCCATTTGCCCTTCACAGGCACAGAGCTCTATCAAGCAATAGCGATGCATGAAGAGATCCCAGTGTAGTTTGCCTGGGGCAGCAAATCCTACTAAACAGACTCGGATTCCACTTCTTCACCCAGCATGTACAAAGCATAGATTACTCTGGCCAAAGTCAGGAATGAGGTCAGCACAGCGGGAGTCCTTCTAGATGCAGTTGAGTCTCCAGCGAAGCTTGTCTATGGCTATTTCAAAATCTGGTTAAGTCGATTGGAAAAATAAACAATGCACAGCAGTAGCTCTCACAGCAGCCATCGTTTCTGTGCAGGGGCTGCGAAACTGTTTGGCATGTATGCAAAATTCAGGGAATTATGCCACATAGAGAGGGCAGTAAGCCTCCAGAGGGGGAACACGCACACTCTGCCCATTAGAGCGAGAAGTCTGTGTGAAAAGAACGTGCCTTAAAGTAACACAGTCTATTCTAGAAATTCCCAGAAAGAGACAGCGAGGGTAAAGGGATGAAGATTTACTGTAGTGTAGGTGGAGAGCTTCAGGACAAAGAAAAAAAAAAGAAAACATAATTTTGCAACTTACCTGTTATATTATTACACTGTTGGATAAATCATAAAAATATATTTGCCTCCATCCATTAATCAGACATTTTTGAAAGCAATAAAAATGTTGCAGGGACAGTGGCTCTGGCTAAGGATCACAGATTAGATTTACCATCATAACAAGACAGTCCAGGGATATGAAGACGGCAACAAAATTCCTAACAAAATAGACTGAAAAGCCTCCAACTGGTATATATTCTGTTAGATTACATTTTTGTAGTGTTTTATAAATATATTATTTAGCCGTAGCAAATCACCAACACTGACCCAAGAAAGTTTACAAGAACTCACCAGAGTGTTTGCTGCTATGTACCCATGTGCTGACTTGTCTGAAATGAAAAGAAAACATTTGAAATCAGATATTTTGGGCGTTTATATTGGCGCCTGGTGTTTTAATCCATTGGTACTTTGGTGAGATTACCTCCAGAAGTGAAGCTCATGTACTTCTGGTTGTTGACGGTCTCTTTGGAGTCATAGAACTTCAAGACGTCCAACACGGCCTGCGGGTTCTTCTTCTGCTCCAGCTTGGTGATGTTCGAGGTCTGTAGGAGCCGTGCCCACTGCTCTGGGATACCCTTCACAAACAGACAGAGATCACAGGTTTAAACTTCTCTATAATCAATTTGTTTCCGAGAGAAAGACAAAAACTTTTTGCACTCTTACTTGCAGCGCAGTTTTTTTTAGGAGTCTGGATGTGTTTGGGCAGACGACTGATCACTACAGCTTAATGATCAACAATTTGAGACGCATATCAATCAAATCAAAGCATCCTCTTTTGCCCTTAATATTCCATATAAAGAAATATTTTTTTACATTGCCAGTCAACAGCAAAAATAGATTTGGTAGTAAAAAATCAATTATTTACAAGAACTAAATGATAAAAGAAAGCTGCTAGTTTTATCCTCATATTTAATGGGTGAATATAAGAGTACTATTGATTTCTTATCTGTTTCTTCTTCTTCTTCTTTTTTTTAACAGGATGCGAATGTCCTTCAACAATGGTTTTCTTTCATATCTTTATAAACTCAAAAGTAAATACTCTGCTGTTGGGGGAAAAAAGGCACAAGTGCTGGCACTGGGGGCTCAGAAAGAAAGAAAAACCCTGAAACAAATAAAAGCAAAGTGACTGCTTCAAAGCTCTTAATAGGGCTCTGTGTATCACAGGCACATATCTTTGAAAATGAACAAGGAACTATTTGTTACTGATACTGTGCAGCACATTTGGAAGTCAAATAGACCTGAACATGTATTCCTTAGTGTAAAAGCATTTTTTATAGTGATGATAAAGATGTGAACTTCCTACAAATTAATTTTTCGAATAGGATAGACTAGACTAGACTTGGTATTATTAGTTTATGAGCCAGTCTAGGTTCATTATATGTATTCTTCTTATTGTGAGTGTTGTATGAATATCTGTTTCAGGGTTTTTATTGTTTACTGCATATTTTTAATACTTTGCCCATTAACAAGGATCTCATCACGAATGGTAACCATATACAAAGTGTGTGATACAAGATTATGAACAAATACAGTACAAGTTACTTTCCTGCATGTGAAAATGAAAGTTTTCACTCGACTCTATGCAGTATTCTGTATCAAGTATCCTTTAGTCAAGTGTGAGGCCGTCTATCTGACGGGTAAAACTGAGCCAAAACTGGGTTGTGCCACAGCACCAACTCTACAACAGAATGGCTGAAAAAGAAAAGGATCAAGGTGTTGCAATGGCCCAATCAAAAGCCACACCTCAACCTGACTGAAATGCTGTGGCAGCACTTTGAGAGAACTGTGCATAAATCAACGTTTGCCAGCCTCAATGAACTAAAGCAGAAAACAGTTGCTTCAAATTACTGCTGATACGGGTGGTTGATAGGGTGTACTTACTTTTTAACAGGACTGCATCGTTTTTACTGCGATTGGGACTATATCTGCATGCAGTACCTAACTGCTGCAGTTTGGTGCTAGTAGAGTATAAAAAGACGGGAAAAACCTCAGAAACTGATTGAACTGAATTGAGAATAAAGAGCATTAAACAGTGGAACTAGAGGAAAGGTGAAATTCAGTTTCATGGCATTGTATATCCAAACTTGTGTAACAACATCTACTGCCAACTGAGACTGGAGCTAAAATGCAATTTACCAGGAAACACTGAAGGAATCGAGTGCAGGTTTCACCTGATAGCGGGTTAGAGTGACTGTCATTCAAGTCACTTCTATTATCAAGCGTATGTGTAGGAAATGAAATTATTAGCTGACTCTACCACTTCAGGGAATTGTGATTTTAGAAATGTGTGCCTGCAATTTTGCTTTCAAATGAGAGGTGAATTTTAGAAGCACATCTGTCCTCATTTATATGCCTGATCGTCAGGTGAAAGGGATACTCACTGTGAATTCTCCTGTTACGGCATCAAAGCCAACATGAATGGTGTGTTCAAAGTCTGAGGGTAGGGATATCTCAGGACGTTCCTTCTCCTTCTTCTTGTTTGCTAAAGGAGATACAAATAAATCTGCTTACAAGCTGACATTTAACTTTTTTTTTTTGTACACTGGAAACTAGTGAACTATGCTAATCAATGTGTGGCTGAGCCTGAAGGTGACAAGTGGAGAAAGATACTCACTCTTGTCTCCTCCGGGGAAGATGGAGCGCAGGCGGACCTTCTTGTTTTTCTCTTCAGGAGCCATTGGAAGTGGTTTAGATGCGTGATTCACTGATGAAGAGTCTCGGGAACTACTGTTCATTCTCAAGGGGGGGGCTGGTGGTTTCTCTTCAATATCAACACTATCAGACATCTTTAGTAGTACTCAAAATGCCCTGTGAAAGAGAAAGAGAGAGGTGCTGGAGCTCAGTGTGAAAAAAGTCTATGTATAGATCGGAAAGGACTCAAACAGCAGCAGGTGATAAAAGCTACACAATCCCTCTGCATGCACTGATCTTAACAAGCTTGAATTTTAACTTATTTACTTAGAACTATACAATAATATTAAGGACACTAAATTGAGGAATACATATTTGTTTCTGTCGATATTTGTAAATGTTTTTAAATGACCACTATAATAAATTTTTAAAAAGTATTATTTTGGCGTTCTGGTTCTTTTCTGGCTGCATCAAAACCCTTCGTACCAAAGAGAGCATCATTGATAACAGATACAATAAGTCAGACACAACATGAAAAGGAGCTGGGATGGAGGTGGGTTGCAAAGCGGCTTGCTGAGGCAGAGCACCTGTGGGCAGGCTAAAACAACTGGATGCAGAGAAGGCCATCAGCTGAGCCACCATCTAATATGGACTGGCATTAAGATCAGCTGATCTGCCAGGATTGTGCATGCGCTTGACTTCATAGCCTACTGAAATGCTATGCCTGATTGATCTTTATCAAGGTCGGTAGCAAGCTATGGAGGCTGACCCCGCTGAGATTGCTAAGGGGGCAGTTTTACAGTAGAAAACTCCTAATAAGAAATGTTGGTTAATAATTGTGAAATTGACCCCAACATTTCCTACAGTCCAACAGTCTAAACCTCCATAGCGGTCGCTTTATACTGATCTAAATGGTAAATGGTCTGCACTAACATTTTCCTACCTCTGTGGTACTTGAAGCACTTTACAGTGTTTCAGTGTTATAATGGCAGCTATGCTGTGCTGGGGTTCAGTGTCTTGCTGACCAACACTTCAGCATGTGGAATGATTGAGGATCAAACTGTCAGCCCTTCAATTGGTGCATAACGTCAGTATTTAATTATTCAATTTGATTTAATTTCTTCAGCAGTACAGAAGTCACAAAGTTTTGAGTTTATAAACTGCTACCTTGGCCAGGTCTCTGTAAAAGAGATTTGGGACATTCTGGTTAAATGAAGGTAATAGGAATAATAAATACAGTAATTTTTTGCTTAACTCAGTTTTACCCACTTTAAAAACTTACAAAGGACTAGATACACTTTTAAAGTTCAGCATTCAGAGCTTTCTGAGAAATTCTCATGAATATATCAAACTCTCTGCAGATGCAATTAATATTTTGCACAGCGGATTTATAGAGAAATTAGATTTAAAAGACGACGCAGCAACCAAGACCTGATTCTAAGAGAATCTGGCAAGAGGAAATCTTTCCATCGCTCATGCCCCAATCTTCCATCTACCCATTCTACACATCTTACACTCCTTCACTGCCGCACCCTGAGGCCAAGCCCATCATGTGATGTGATGCACAGGCATCCCAGAAAGCGGGCCATCCATGTGGGCCGCCCACTTGGTAGAGACCTACATAAGCAAACAAAGACACACTCTTAAGCTTTTACACAGTGCGCCTTGCCTTTGACAAATGACACGTGTGTACTTCACCATCTCCTCCACAAGACATAATCAGATAGGTCACACCGAACTCCTCGTTAACTGCTCAAAAGGACTGGTTTCAAATAAAAGAACTTGATTGGGGGAAAGATGTGACATGATAAGAAGGCACTGTTTTTATCCGATTTTGACAGTTAACAACATTATTACACAATACCTCTGGCTATCTCCGTCTGCTGCCTCAAATTCTTGTCTTGTTGTGAAACAGATTTGTCAGTAATGTGTCATTTCATCATAAACCTGTTTGGGCAGGACACCAGAACCACAAATCAAGGATTCTCAAAACAGGCTCATTGTTTGTTTAATTTACTGTGCAATGACTAACTCTGAGGAATCTCTGATAAAACAACAACAACAACAACAACAACAACAACAACAGCAGCCACAAAAACAATATCATCATCAACTATTTTCTTGTTAACTGTAGATTTAATGTAAACATTCAATGGATTAAGTGATTTGAATCTTTCTTCCTTAATCTCGCAACCACATAAAACAGTTTTCCCTCCCTTGGATAACATTATCAATATGCTTTAATCTGTAATTAGGTGAATGCTTGACTCATAATAACCAAACGATATGTGAAAATTAATATTATGTTAAATAAAGGCTTGGAGATCAAACATGGATCTAAGATTAAAGGCTACCAACATAATCTTGATGTCTCCTAATTAATTAGACGGCGTTTTGTATTCTCCGCTGCTGATGACGTGATAGCTCGCGCTGTGATCGTTTCAATTAGATTAACTATCCAATAATGACTGCAGGAAATTATTTGGCAGATATCAGCCCATGCACACCAACAGCAGTCTCATCTGAGTTGAGGTGCAAACAAGAAAAAAAAGAGGACATGAGTATGACTTTTGCCCTGAAAAAAAGAAGGGTGCCAACAGTGGAACATAAAAAAATAAAGATGGGGGGGAAAAAAAAAAACATTGCAGCATCTTATTCTAAAAGGGGTTACATCAGTTGCATCCATGAGAAACTTTTAAATTACCCTTTCCCAAGACTGATCTATGAAAAAAAGTGACTCACTCTTGACAGCACGGTTACTGAAGTTAGATTTTGATCTGGCTTCGCTAGAGGGCACGCACTATTTTTGAATCACCAGCCAGCTACAGAGACGTATGATTTTAAAACACCACTACATCTTTATTATTATTTTAGTGGTGTACTTCCAAGATCTTATGAGATAGATTGGTGGTGGAGGAGTAGTGTGCCGGCAGTCCAGACGACAACAGAAAACAGGTTTGCTTAGGTTGGAGATTAGGTGTGCCACTAACAACAAAACCCGGCAAAACTCTACTGTTTACAGAGGAAAGTCACAATGTTGACACATTAAAGAAACAGGGCGTGTGGACAACACTGCTGTCCAGGTAATAAGGAAGACGTGGCTGGATGTTCCGTAACCTTTGTACCCAATCTGACACAATCAGCCAAATTTAGCTAAAGGATCACAGGGATTATTAAGCTTTATGGTTTAATACTGTGACACCAGGCCTGCAGTAAATCTGGAAATACTGTTGAATTTTACATCAAACCACTATTTAAGCGTTTGATTTTGTTTCCACATATGTTTGCTTTGCTTCTCGATGTTTAATTCAACATGACAGTTACTGATTGTTGCTAAAGGATCCACAAAAAGACTATCAGAATGTCTGTCATCTACTCTATGCAGCCAGCTCATAGCACATGATTTTTTTATGCAGTAGGAAAATTGCAACAGTATTGGTGAATCAGCCTCATCCAAGTCTTATATGGCCTTCTATCCACCTTCACCACCGTTCACTGCAAAATCACAAATGTCCTGTTAAGACTAATGCAGCTGCGACTAAAGCCGCCGTTAATCCGCTAACATGTTTTCAACAGTTTCGCTAGTTTCAATACAAGTCACACTGCTTTTGCAGTCACGCACAGAAGTGGATCCACAAACGTGCACATTGCACAAGTGAGACCTGCCAACAGCAACGGGGATGTAATCCATCGCGTCACTATCGGGTCTTAAAATGCAGAGGAAAGAAGTCGGGAGCTACATCATCAAATAATGACAGGAGAATTTGAACCTTTCAAACGGAAAATGAATGTGAGATTTAGTCAGGTTAGTCAGGTTAGCCATGTCCCCTTTTGAGACATGGCTTCTGATAGCGCTCGGTCATTAAACATTGCCATTCATGAGGAGTAAGGAGTCACGGCACGTGCGTGATGTTACGTACTGGGCACACAATACATCCATCCATCCATCATCATGCGGCGCATCAGGAGCCTATCCCAGCAGTTATAGGTGAGAGGCAGGGTACAACCTAGACAGTCCCCGATCACTAACATATTTGCCATTAGTTAAAGTGTTCAGAAGGTGGTGAAAATATTTTAATAGTTACTGTGATCATTAAAGACATAATAGTCATAGGAATGCATCCACACATATTTCAAGAAACAGCTGGGAAGCAACACAGTAACTTATTCCTTTTATTGTTTTGTCAAATTTCAGATTACAGTCACCTCTTATGTCTCATTAGTCTGACCTGCGCTGATATAACGCTGCAGTTAAGAAAAACAACAACAACAAAAAATCCACAACAGATGTGAAACTTTTGAGCAAAGCAAGCGAGAGAAACAACATACATGGATGGAGTTTGGCGTCCCTCTCAATTAAAATGCACATGCACTGGATCTCCTGCACTCTAATGATGACCTGGCATTTACGGACCAGCCTTGGAGCTGAAAAATGTGTTCAGACTTCTGTCTAGCATGCAGTAATAAACCTGTGAGCAGGGCAGAGTGATATCACAAAACTAAAAGTGGGTTTACTGTGCCAAATTTTCAGGGGTGCACAATCATACATGAAGCTGGCATGTTCAGATATGGTCAAATGAATGGAAAGGAGTACATGTCTAAAGACATGCAAAGAGTTTACTCCTTTGCTTCATCAATACTCGAGTCCTCCTTGGGAGCACGCAACACTTATATAAAAGTGAAGTGAGCAATGAGTGCATGCTCATAAATATGATAATGTTAGGAAAGAACTGCCTTCAGAGAGCAACGTGCCTGAATGATTGCTAAAAAAAACCTCTTCGGCATCTTTCTGTTTATTTTAATGACGGGCAGTAGTGAGTGAGTACAGCAAACACGAGCAGCAGCATGATTTTATATTACAAATCTAACTGTGGCCCTGAATGCTGCGTGGCTGTTTAGCTGATCACCTTCCTGCCGGCAGTTTTGCTGAGCAGCCGAACAGCTAAAGATGGCAGATTCACGAAGGCCCAGACGTTACCGATTCTTCGCTCACATAAAACACTGACCTATTTACTGCGCAGACTGACAGGCAGGCAGGCAGTCAGTGAGTACACTGTCCCCGAAACAAGCAGCTACTATTTCTGAAACACACAGAGGCTAGTCTCTTGTAAATCAAGTGTACAACTGGCTTTTGCTGAGGCTGAAATTACTGGTATGAGGCTGAACTACACCAGCAACAGGGGGGGGGCAAAAAGATTAAGAGACTGATTTTTATCACGTCATTTTTAATCGAGTCAAAATGCAAAAGAGCAGAACTGCAGCTGTAAAAATGATCCACAACATGTTAATATGACAGAGGTTCCACCCCCAGTGCCATCCTGTTCGGCTTGCTTTAAAAAATGTGACATTTTGACAGCGATATAGAAATGTACAAGGGTCTAAAAACAACCCCCCCACACAAAAGCCCCACAGACATTACTGGAGATGTTTTTACATTTGGCTTCCATAAAATATTAATATATCCATGAAGAGTAGGCATTTTCCTTGCTCTTTCAAACATTAATGCTGAATTTGAATGGCTAACACAGGAAGAGGCTCTAATCTTGAGCCCATGGCAGCCCAGTAATGGCCCCGCAGTGGGGGGAGGGCTCCATAAGCTCGGCTCTCCATGCCCCTGATTAGGACACGCTCTCTGTTTGACTTGGCTTTGGCTGTGCTTCTATGAAGGATGCTGATTACTTGGATGGGATAGACAGCTTGATGACGGTCACAGGATAAGGAGAAAGGAGGAATACTCCAAAGCTGTGGGTCACCATTGTTATTTGCTTTATCTGTGCAGAACTTTTACTCACCGCTGTTCTGCATTGCATAAACACAGGGTCCGACAAACTTAATATTACAGATGCACAGATGGACACAAATCACAGCTGACAACATGTAACTACACAAATGCTCGTCTCTCACATGGCTGGCCTCTCAAGGTCAGGAGAAAACACTTGGGCATGGTGCTGATTCCATATGTCACCCCCTTTAATTTCAAATGGGGGCCAGAGGAGGAGATGTCTGATCTCTGTTAAAGGGGACTTGTGGTCAAGCAAAATTAACATAAAGCCAAATATCTGTTTTGTTAATAAATTGATTGGGACTGGCACTGATAGCTGCAGATCTTGGATTGTCAGCAATATGAACACTTTTTGACAGCTTGTTACAGACAGATGAGAAGCTCGGTGCCACTCCTACGTCTGATCAGGGACACGTGACGATGCTGTCAGCAGACAGTTCAGCTTAACACAAGCACAGGAAGCAAAGATTTACAATCTGGCAAGTCTAAGGTTTTACATATCAGGATATAAAAAATGATCTAGTCCTTACCAGGTCTTAAAATTGGGTGAAGAAGAGATGAACAAGAACACACGACATATTATACCACATTGTTATTTAACAAAAACTAAGACAAACAGCAGGAGCAGTGTGTGAAAGACCATGAAGTAGCTTGTAGAACCACCTTTAGCAGCAATAACTTGAAGTAATGAAATGTTTTCTGTGATTAAGGTGAATTTTGTTCATCGTTGTTTGTGGGCATTAGTCTACACACAGCATTTCAGTCTGGCCCTTGACTGGCCCACCGGCCTAAACAAGAAAATAATCGAGGTGCTGCTTCTGTTGTTGATGTTTTGGGGATCATTGTTCTGTTGTATAACCCAACTTCAGCCAAGTTGTCAGATAGACGGCCTCACATTTGACTCTCAAAAAATAGCACAGTATACAGAGGAGTTTATGGTCAACTCAATGACTGCAAGGTTCCCATGTCCTGTGGATGCAAAACAAGCCCAAATCATCACCCCTCCACCACCGTGCTTGACTGTTGGCATGAGGTGTTTGAATATAATGCACATCACCGTGTTTTGCCTCTGTCCAGAAGTCTTGTGGTTTATTCAGGTACAATATTGCAAAATGTGCTGCCAAGCTTTACCCTTGCAACCCTTCCAGACAAGCCAAATGTGTCTTTTTCTAATTGTACTGTCATGAACTTTAACATTTAACATGCTAACTGAGGCAGCAAGATCATTGCTGATGCTCCTTGGCATTGTGGCAACACACACCTGAATGCTCAACACCAGCAAACACTTCTGTGTTTATAAAGGTGCTCACACTTGTTGACAATCAATTATATGCATTTAATTATCAGCGCCTGGCTTCTACTTACCTTCTGAATTCCTATGGAAGCAGGAAAGGTGTACTTAGTTTTTCACACTCTGGTTCTGCATTTTGGCTTCATTGTTGTTGAATAAATAATGACAGTGTAATATGCCATGTGTTAATGTATTTAAATAATTTTAAGACTGCTGAGGACCAGATGATTTGTTATGACGTCCTGATATGTAAAACCTTTGAACTGACAGAGGGTGTAATTTCTTTTCACCTTGAATGTAGCCTGGCTCGTTTCAAAAGTAACAAAATGTGCATACAAGCACCTCTAAAGCTGGCAAATTATCATGTTACAGCTCCTTTTTTTCTACCCTATGTTGTTTTGGACTAATAAAGTGAATTTTACAATTTAACATGTAATATTGTTCAACACAAAAAAAGCTAAACATCAAAAACACAGCTACAACTGATGACAGTGTCTGGATTCCTGAGTTACAAGAACAAAAAAAAAAATTCTGACAGTTCAAGTTCTGTCAAATGAAGCTCCACTTCTTTGGTTTAAAGCCTCTACCGCAACAGTCAGTAACACTGCTTTGCATACAGCTCCAATGACTGGTTCATGAAAGGGACAAGTCACAGCTGCCTGACACGCTTTCATTGTAACAGGTGGCAGGTGAGAGGTGTGCAAATTTATCCTCATCTCAAACACAAATTTGGCTGACTTCCCCGTTTTATATTTAATGGAGGGGGTGGGGGGGGGGGAGGTGGCAGTATGTAGAAAGATGTTGCAACACTTTTAATAAACACGCTAATAAAGTTAATAGAAGCACCATAATGTATCACTATTCACCATGCCTGATCGAGAGCTTAATAACAGGTTTACCACATATTCAAAAGTGCGCCACCCTACATGAAGAGTGAGGTTTCTTCCATTTGTTTATTGTTTTACAGCAAAAGAATCACATGTTTCATTGGAACAAACAAAAAAACATCTATTTTTAGGGGATACACGCGCCTTGGGGGAAAGCTATGAACATCTTTTAATCGTGTGGGTAAAAAGGCTTATACCCGTTCATAATATGCCAACTAGAGCATGATTACACAATATCAAAGGAAAAAGTAAATGAATGAAACAGCTTTCAAATACACTTTGAAATAGCACTTCAAATGTCCATTAACGGAGAGATCTGAGGTCTCAGACACTGTTGATGCACATACAGTATATGTTTCTATCCAAGCAGCTTTTCTGACACAGAATCTGGTGATTGATTTCAATCCAGTGTTTGTAGTACTTTAGAAACATCTCTATTATTATTAGCAACCAGCCAGCGTCTGATATCATCCGATATATATATTATTTAATATAATTTTTATTCCTTACATGTTTATCATATATAACTGTGACTTTGTGCAAATGACTATAATAAATTAACCAACCAGTAGGTAAACCATTTAGGTGCAAACCTGTGCTTATATTTGGACAGTTTCTCTGATAATATGCAGAAATATTACACATTATTCCCACTCATAAATTCAGTGAACCTTTTTGCTTGGCTGTAAAGTTTTACATTGATCTTGTCCCATTCCAATTAGAACAACACTGATTAGACTGGAAAAGCTCAATGATACAACCTGCCTTATTTTCTCTTTAGCAGTCAATTTATTCCCTCACATTCACAGGAGTCGGTGGTATTATCAAACATTACGCCTTTAGCTGGCTTACTTTCTATTAAATAACTCCCTGTGCACAGATTTTGCTACAACGTTCCCCATATTTAAAGCAAAGCAGAAAAAATGGTTAGTCCACACTCCAGACCCATTTTGCCCCCACAGCCTACACTCCACCATGACTCTCATTTTACTGAGCATCATCCTTTCCCAGATTCCCCTGCTGGGGAAGCTTGAGAGCTCACTCTGTCATTTAATATTTAGTTCTGGCGAACCTGCTCTAGTGCTGCTCCCTCATGTGTATGTACGCACAGACACACACACACATTCTCGTGTCTTAAACCTGCAGTGTTGCTTTTCTCATTTGAGGTAGGTTTTTGTGTAAATATTGCAAAATATTGAAGGTGTTTTCTAAAGTAATTTAATCACCTGTGAATATTTTTGTTTATGACATGTCAGCGAAAAAAAAAGTACTTAATAAATGAAACTTATAAAGTAAAACAAGTAAACAGTCAGAGCTGACAAAATGACCGTTCCCTGCGTGTTATGACAGTCTGAGTGGCTGTCTCGGAACGAGCTACCGGTGAA
This sequence comes from Cichlasoma orientale, assembly GCA_034780415.1. Classification (NCBI taxonomy): domain Eukaryota; kingdom Metazoa; phylum Chordata; class Actinopteri; order Cichliformes; family Cichlidae; genus Cichlasoma; species Cichlasoma orientale. The sequence goes on from JAVDPK010000266.1 coordinate 499,482, forward strand.
ATTAGAGTGGTTTTAATTGAAGTAGTTCATCCCGTCAGATGGGTACATTTCTATCAGATTGGACTGCCAATGGTATAAATGTGCTAAGCTAAGATGCTAAGATGTGATTATTCCTTCCTGACAGAAAGTCCTAACAGTATTCAAAGCATTTCTATAACTGGTGCTTTATTTATGGGTGTTTATGACATAACAGAGCAAAATGATCAATATCTTTCCTTGACAGGAGGAGTTTCCGCATTCTTCATTTTCAAAAATATTTGTTAGTCCATCCTGAAACATTAAAGCCCCCCCTCCACTCAAAAGGGTGTTGTGGTCAGTGTCGCTTCTCCAATTTGTGATTACCAGAAATCTACATTTAAGCCCTTTATCATCACTGAATCAGGTGAATTGGCATCAGGTGACATCATTAGAAGCAAATCCTGCTCCAATAGGCAAGTTAGGCCTTTTTTATGTTTGCTTCAAATCCACTGGGCATCTTGGCTCACTTTCTTTACACTGACAGAAAGAACAAATCAGAATGCATCCGCTTATCAGTCAGGTGTATCTGCAGCGGGAGCAAGAAAGAACATAAATAGAGGAACTCCTGTGTTCTGGACTAACGCGCACATCTGCAAGAGAAACGTTACTCGCAAAACCTCAGATCATTCCCAAGCTTACTGCTAGTACTACAAAAATAGAAAGTTCACCTGGCTACAGGAGCCATTTAGCTCAAACCTGCTGAGTACAGATGGTAATTGGATGGAATCCAGGTGAGATCATGTTCCCTCCATAAACAAAATTCTCCAGCGTTCCTTGGGACTGGACAGAGATCATCTCTTTTAGGAGGTTCCAGTCCAGGGGTTTTAATCTATAACCGAGAGTGATTACTCTGCGCTAATTAGTAGACTCCAGGGCTGAAAAATGAAGCACATGTGGAAGCAGATAAAGTGCAGTTCATCCAGCCACCACTTGAGGCACGCTCCAATTAGACACCAAATCCTTTCAGTTTACTTTGTTAAAATGCCAAAACAGCAGGGAAATTAACATCTTTATAGCCTGGTACAAAAAAAAAAAAAAGATTAAGGCTTAAATTTGGGGCATGGCTACATTGATTGAAAAGGGACACTGATGCAGGCAGCTGTAGCCAGCAGCTGGCTACTCACCTCCACTAATTCGAGTCACTGAACTGGATCTCTTGACCGTGTTTGTAGAGCATTTTGGAGCATTTTTAATAGGCTTATTTGACAAATAATATGACCTGCTGTGGGTCCACACCTTCCACAAAGTTTGTGTGTTGCATCAAGGTTATGGATGCAGCTAGCTAACCAAGCTTGTAAGTGTTAGCCGATAACTTAGCCAATATGGGGACTTCCATAAATGTAAAGTCAAGGCCTCAAATACAGTTTCACCTTTAAGTACATTAGATCACCCTAAGAAATGTTTTACTGTCAAAGCATTAATTTTTAGAATCAACGTTCTCAGTTCCTTTACTGTCAGCATCTCTAAATTTAAAATGTATCTTTCCCGTGAATTTAAAAAGGAATAAAAACAGGACTTTGGCAGCATTCACACACCTGCTCGCTTTTCATTTCATATTATCAAGCATCTTATAGGCAAAACCCCTCATGACTGGCAGGTAATTTGTCTTCTAACTTGAGTCTTACTGAAGAACCAAACTATACTTTTGTTGCCTTCTTTAAATGCTACTGCCTTTGACTTGACTTTCTATGGAACCAATAGCAGGTCTAAATGCAGGTAAGTGCTTGTTTTATTATTGTCAGCTTTAAAGTACCAGAGGGTTTTATCTATTATTGTGAGGTGGATGGGCTTTTCTGAGGGCCAGCTGGCGGCAGAAAGGGGTGAATTCCCTCCTAAGCCAGCTGGTGCACCTGCTCTGAGTAGCATTGAAAGGGTTAAGATGCACCTATTGTAATGGATAAAGGAAAGAGTGGAAACAGCTTGTCTCCCTAATTACTTTTTTTTCTACCAGCAAAACATGCAAGGGCACTAAATATTTTGCCTCGAAACTGTGCGAAGTGTTAAAAAGCCTGGCTTTGTGGCATGTTTGCTCATCATATAGCCTCACTGTACTCTCATCACAGCCAACTGTGCACTATTTTAATAACCTTTCCCCTGCAAAGTGCACAGAGCTACACTGTGGTTTTGCATAGGCAAACACTAGCATGGGACTAAAATTTGTGTCAACAAGTGAATCAGCTGAGACACAGCGTGTTGCCACACACTTATTGCACCCCCATGCAGCTGAAAAAAGAAACTGAGTCAGTAGTAGTTCATCTGGAGGCAAAGCAACAGCTCCAGGTGATCTCTGCTCAAAGGTTTCATTTACTCTCCTTTACCTGAAGATGCAAAACTCAGATCATATGGACTAGACTAAAACGTTTTGGCCCTTTTGCATTAAAACTGTGCCCTAAATATTCTTTGGCTCTCCGGCTATTTTCCAAATATGCCGAGAATCTTTGATTTACAATCTTGACAGATGGAGCAGATGTAAAGTTCTCTCGTCAGGAAACACAGCACATACAAACAGGATAATAACAAAAGGCCTGAAAAGTGAATTTCAAATAATCAGGGAATTTTCTCTCACAGCAGAGGAGATTAAACAGTCATCTTATGGCGGGCATCTGCAGATCATCTAGAGTCCTTTCATTCTCTGGAAACTATTCCTGTGGCCTATTCCTTAATGGCCTTCAATATTTTACATTCTTCAGTCTGTTCATCTTCAGACGTACTCAAGTTCACTCCCTTCTCCAACTCTCTGCAAATCCATGACCTAGTGAAACTTCTTAATCTTCTAACCCACCCCCAACCCTCTTACTCCCCCTGCAAAATTTGATCCTTATATTCTCCACAGTTGGTATCCATCTGGAATATCCATCTCACTGTTAAAGCTTTAACACTGTCTGAAATATCTGTCTTGAGGCCACATTTGCAGTTTGCATTCGAAACAAGGAAAGCTGCAGGGAATATCTACTTGTTTTAATGAATGCAGCAGATAAACAGATAGACAAACATACAAGCAAACCCATTCTAAGTAGCAACAGACATCAAGTAGGGAGATTACGCAGGGAGCTGTGTCAATGTGTCAGTGTGTGAGTGTTTCCTCTGTCTCTCTCCATCCATCTCTCTTGCTTACTCCCCTCCCCTTTCTGAGACAAAATGGCCAGATGGCTTCCAATCCAACATGCTAATCCACAACACAGACTGTAGCTCTGACACACCTACCATAAGACTAGTGCTCCACTCTGAACATCTATACCCTCAAGCACACACGCGCATGTATACACACACAAGGCCAGTAGACTGTCAGCATGAGTCCCAAACGATAACTTCACTTAACAATAGCAGAATAACTCATTCAGACTAAGCCCTCAACAGATGGAGGCTTAGTTGTGTGTGTGGTGTGTGTGGTGTGTGTGTGTGTGTGTGTGTGTGTGTGTGTGTGTGTGTGTGTGTGTGTGTGTGTGT
>JAVDPK010000266.1:504406-517087 GCA_034780415.1 Cichlasoma orientale
TGCTAATATGGGGGGAAAAACCCCAAGGTACTGACTTATGCATTAGACACACTATATATATATATATATATATATATATATATATGCAAAAATTTAGTAATAGATGTAATGCAACTGTTTGAAAAGTAGTCATAGTTTTGAAAGTTTGGACAGTAGGATTAGTGTTAAATGGAAGGCCAATGTAAGAACATAAAACTCAGTATAAAAGGCCAATGTTCACAGGCAGCAACACCTTCAGTAAACCCCTCCCCCAATCCACTTTATACTCATCTCACCCTCCCTAAATCACTGATATGATACCCTAACATCTTCCTTTTCACACCAAAGCCAGACAACAGGTCTCCCATCAGGCCCTGCTTCTCAAGGGATGACTGCGCTTCCTGGGAGAGGAATCTCTCATTCCCTCTACGTTGGCTCGGACACCAAAATTAAAATCGGCACAGGTGATGAAGAGCACACATTCAGCTTGTATTGTGGCCAAATTCTTCCATCTTCCTCTACCACCGAGGGCTGTAGAAGAATCCGAGGTAGAATAGCTCAGCTTTCACAGTACCGGCCCCCACCCCCACTCCGATCCCCAATGAAGTCAGGTGACCAGATGTTGTATATCTCTCTGTCACCACAGCCGCCATGAAGCTGCTACTCACATCCATGTTAAAGCGAGGACACGGAGGCACTTCTCTGCTGTGTGGGTGAGAGATCACTTAAAGGCAGAAATGGAAATACAACCAATTTCTTCCTGAAGCCTATTCTAGAGAGGCCATACGTGAGGCGGTGCAGAGATAACAAAAGAGCATCCATCAGCATATTAACCATCCATCACCCCCACCCACCTACCCACTCACCTACCCACCCTCTGGAGCATATACAGCTCAGATCCTTCCATAAGCCCCGGGTTTACAGACCCAAAATAGCATTGCTTCTTTTTTGTTTCAGTGTTGCCGCTGCAGCTGCTGCATTTCTCCAGGACTGACACACACACGCGCATGCGCGCGCACAAACACACACACACACACATACCCACAAGGCCTGCACAAATGCCACCATTGATTTTTGCACCCCTCCTTCAATAAAGATGCTATTTGTGAGGCAAAAGGGAGTGTACTCAGAAACAATGTGATGCACAGGATGGTGTATGATGAAATAAAACATGTCCATCTCATCTGATGCAGGCATCTATTTCCTTCTCGCCCTGACGGAGAGGCTGCTGATGAAACAGCTGCCTCCTTAGCAGGGCAGAATGCAGAGTGGAGGAAGAAAAAAGGCTACAAAGCACCCCTACATACACAGCCCCCTCCTCCTCCTCTCCTCCTTCCTCTGCCTCCCCCTTCCACATCCCTTATTGCATACACATAGAGGGAATTACCTGAAATATGTCTTCACATTCTCTTGCTCAGGTTACGCCTTTGGGCCTGGAGTTGTGGTAGATTCATCGCCAACCGTACAGTCCTAATGACAGTTTAAAGGCAGGATTGCCATTCTCTTGTCAGACCAGTTCCTGACCCTAAAAGCAAGCTTGTTCGGCAGGCTGGATGCTTCACTGGCTGCTCACTGTTCCCTAGCCCATGATGTCATCCACCCTGCTTTTCTGATTGGCTGGCAGATTGAATATTAATGCAGGCAGCTGGTCTAGGGGAGGGGAAAGACATCGGGCAGACAGAGTTGGTTTTCTGATTAACAGATCAAAGCTGCAGAGAGAGGAGGACGGGAGGCTGGCATCATGCTGCATGTTAGGCTCAAGATTGCTCTGACAAACATGAAAGGCACTGGACTCAATGCTAACCTCAGGTGTGGCTGGATGCTGGTGAAACTTCATAAAACAGCAGATTTAACAAGAACAGAACCGCTTGGCATTTTAACACATCTGCTAGAATAGCGTCACAGTGAGAAAGAATTCATTTGCCACAAAACTAGAAGTAACTTTACAAAGTTAACCACACAATGAAAACAAATGCATGCAAACTACACAAACGTTTATAATAATAATAATAATAATAATAATAATAATAATAATAATAATAATAATAATATATTATTATTATTACTACTACTACTACTACTTTCAGTCTAAACTTTTTTTTTTTACTTTTTTAACAAGTTAGTTGCTATATGGGGTGAAACTACTCCAGTGACTATTTGATATGCTTGTCAGGCCAGAAATGCATTGGAAGAAAAAAAAAAAACATTAAATTTTCTGTATGAATGTTTATACATAAATGTGCTATTGCAGTTAGAGTTGTTAATTTACTTCAATTTTAATGTAATTGAGAAAACGCTTCCATGACAAATTTGCAGAGTCTCCATCTCACTTAACACACGTATATTTTTGTTTGTTTGTTTTTTCACACTTGTTGAATTTTGAGATATACGTATCAAACACCTCTTTTATTCCAGAGTGAAACCAGAGAATCTCTGAGTTCATAAGCAGGCGGAGACGACAACCAAAACTGTTGCTGCGGTTGCCCTAATTTGCCTATGATGTCATCTTTTTCCTCTAGCTCACCTGTGATTGGCTGACTGACACAGCATCTGTTCAGTCTCATGGCTAGTGCTTCTAGCTCAAGGTGGAGGCCTATCTGTGGCTCTGAATCATGGCTGGTTGTCCTGACAACCCCTGTAATGTCGATTCCCTGTCAGAGAGTAATATGGCTGTTCGGTCACAGTGTGTTCACTCAAATGGAGAACCTGATGATGGCAGGAAGATAATAACCAATGTAGTGCTTTCATTCACTTCTGAAGGTAGCTCATTTTTAAATCATCAGCAATTATGTTTTCAGAGAGCAGCAGAACCAAAAAAAACAGCTTTGAATTATCCATTTATTGATTTGATTTTTATTTGTTAAATAATAGTAAGTGTTAGTGTTTGGTAACAATCATTAGGCTCTTGAAGTCTTGGGGATTTTACATTCAGGAATGAACTCATGCATATTATTTATCTATTTATTTATTATTTGACACTATATCCTTTTCTCTTCTTCGCAGGCAAGTGTTTAAGAGAGATCTCATTAAACCCTGCAGACATAGACAAGAAAGACAAATGCTAATTTAGCTCAGCAGTGCCACACAAACATTTTAAAGCTGAAAAGAGCCTTTGCTGTGACTCCTGATGACACGAAGCATCACTATACACTAAGAGGCAGATGGGCACACTTACAGAAAGTGTTAAACCGACACTGAATCTGACAACATAAGTAAAACATCAAAGTCTTTAAAATATATAAAATATGGATCATACTGGCTGCTAATCTATCCTGTATTAAAGTCTTTAATTTTACATCTTTCCAATCTAATTATCCCATGACTTTAAGACAGCAAGCAGCATCCATAAATTCATTAATTATCCAAACTTCTGTACACGCGATTATAACTATGAATAGTCAGCATCACAATGGGGGCAGCCACAACAAAACTAGCCAGGTCAGCTGTCCATCAAAGGTCCAACAGGCTGATGGACAAAACACTCTCAAAGCTACGACTACTTCAAGTCACCGATTAAAACGAAACCTATTTAAACACAAATGGATGCAAGCTCTGACATGAACTCATTCCTGTGAGGTGAGAGTGACTACTGAGCAACCATCAGGCCACAGCTGGAGCCAGGAATGATCAATTCATGTTCTCAAATATCCCATTTTTTCCTGGGACTTTCCGCCAGCTGTGCTTATGAAATCACCCAGAGGTCTCCTCCACAATTAAAAAAAGGGCTGCAAGTTTACGACTTTTACGAGGCCCTGCCCAGATTGTTGACCTACCACCTAACAAAGAAATATGTGCGCATATGCTTTTGTTTAAACAATGCTTCCCTCCTTTTCTTTTGTTTTGAGTTAAATTAGCAGGTGAAATGAATAAAGGATTATACCTTTCACCTGGATGCAAGTGCTTTGTGTGGTCTGTGAGAAAAGCAGGCCTTTTGTAACAACAAAAAAACCAGACTGGGATGGCAACAATGATTAGAAAGGGCACAGACCTTCTACTAAAGCCAGTGTGCTCCTTTCACCACCACATGCCCTTTATAAGTTCTGTGCCCATACCTGCTCCCCCATTGTAAGTCACAATGGACGAACATGCTTGAAACACTTTAATTAAGATCAGCACATCAGATGGTAACAGAACAAAAATGTCTCATTTACACACACACGACGTTTCTCTGCTTTTATCAAGACTCGTGCTGTATTTGTGTGTTGCCATTGCTAATATAGTCCCCATTCTCACTGCTGCACTGAATCACGCAATATTCTTCTAAATATGTGCTCCTGTTTACTTAAACTTAGCTCAGTAATACACAAGGCAGATCATTTCCTAATGCTTGGCAGGATCGGGAGCTGACAGGACAAGATGCAGCCGAATCTCAGAGGAGCATGATTTACTAGTATCCATAGGCTGCTGTCAGTGATCAGGTTTATATAATGAATCCTATAAATATCCTTGGAAGCAGAGCACATCTCTGTGGTGACATTTTGTAATAAGCCCTGTCTGAAATTTACTAGTGTTGTAGGCAGGGAAAGATAAATGGCCTTCCACATACATCTATGTATAACCTCGCCTGAAATATATATACACAAATCAGTATGATAATCAAGTGGGCCCTGACAAAAAGAATCCAGTAATTATGTAATTTGTACTGCTGTTTAATATTAACAGTAATTTAAAGCATGTTGCAGGCTTGTTATTTCACTTCAGTGCTTTCCCCCCCCTTCTATCAGATGTATCATATTTTTTCCATTAATCCAACATTCAAACTGCAGCCTCAGGGGCTGAAAAATTAGGATATTGTAGAAGAGCTAAAAACTGCAGTTACACACTCTAATAGACTCCCATGTTAAAAAGCCCAGGTAAACAACATTTTTTTAAAAATTATAGCCCAGAAGAACATTTCCCCCTTTAATAACTTACGCATATGGATTCTAGTAAGGTGTGCTATCACAGCAGCTGTAGCCTACTGGTTTCTGCTAGGTCTCGCCTGCACTACTGCACTGCATGTGCACAGTTTATAGATGCAGCCTCCCAGCCTACGTCCTCATGCATGTGTATTATCTTTTAAAACAGGGATATTGCCATCCACGTATCCACGTATGTAGATTGTAGATTCAACTCATTGTCATTGTGCACACAACGCAATGATCGTTCCAGATCACTCATCCAGAGACGAGCATCTGCGGTCATGCAGCCAGAGACCGGCGCTACGTTAGTCTTGCCCAAGGACACAATGCAGCGCAGGGACAGGGGCTCGAACCGGCAGCCCACCAGCTGCAAGGCGAGCGCCTACCCACTGCGCCACTCCCATATAAACACAGAAATGGAGTTTCTGAAAAACTTCACCCTGGAAGAGTTTTTCAAAAGTTTTTCATACGTGTGAACGAAAGGCCGAAACACAAAGTAAACGTTGGGTTTTCCAAAAACCCTGTATGTGTGGGCACGACATAAGCCAATAAAGTAGCACTCTACTTTCTTGTCCAAATATGGCCACCTGTTACCAACATGGCGGCGACCAAATCGCTAACATTGTCGCTTCAGAATGGAGAGTCTAAAATTAATGGGTGATATCACTTCTTTCCTTTTTGATAAAGCTTATAGTTAGGGCTGGATCAGGTGACCCTGAACCATCCCTTAGTTATGCTGCTATAGGCCTAGGCTGCTGGGGGGGCTTTCCATGATGCACTGTTTCTTTTTATTCACCTCTTTTTACTCTGTTTATACTTCACTCTGCATTTAATCATTAGTTATTATTAATCTCTGTCGCTCTTCCACAGCATGTCTTTTGTCCTGTGTCTCTCCCCTCAGCCCCAACCAGTCGCGGCAGATGACTGCCCCTCCCTGAGCCTGGTTCTGCCGGAGGTTTCTTCCCGTTAAAAGGGAGTTTTTCCTTTCCACTGTCGCCAAATGCTTGCTCATAGGGGGTTGTTTTGACTGTTAGGTTTGCTCTGTAATTATTGTAGGGTCTTTACCTACAAGATAAAGTGCCTTGAGTGACTGTTGTGATTTGGGGCTATACAAATCAAACTGAATTGAACTGAATCACGATGGATAGATCCATCTTTTATACTGAGTATATAGTGGCATCTAGATCACTGCAGCATATTACTAACAAGCCTATATTAAATTTGTTGTCATAACAAGAGACTTAGCTAATAGGAAAATGGGAAATAATCTCCTCAATTACGTTTGGATTTTAAACCACACTTGCAGCGTCGCTGTGGATAACAAGGCTGTTTGATTGTGTGCTAACAGCAGCACACTGTATACATTTAACATCACACAGGCAGTGGGATTAAGGGAGTTTCCTTGTTTTTTCAGTATCTCATGCACATTGCTATAAAGAATTGCAAAAAGTGTGCAGTTCTTATTGGTTCTTTTAGCGTTTTTGCCTTCTGAGGAAAAGGAAATGCAAAAAAGCTTACCAATCCCGCGCCACCTTTTTGATCTCACGGTGAATCGCTCTCGTTACCAACTCTGCAAGACCAGCCGTCAACAAAAACCTCACACATTCTGCTAGCATAACGGTCTGCATTATAAATGTGAACTGTCATCACGGCCTGTGTACAGCGTTTCCTGAGGATTCTTCTTCATCAGTCCAAGAGGAATGAAGCCTTTCACTGAGCAAAATGGAAGGAAGACATTTGAGATGATGGGTTCTTTGGTTTGGAATCAAATAATCACAGCAGTGGTAAATCACTAGTGTATAAAACATATCAAATTATGGTTTAGATTATCACATTATGGTGGAGCTCACTGCGCCTTGGGAGCAGAGGTAGAGGGAATCTTCAGAGAGACTTTCAAGCCTCACAGGAAATTATATATGAGGAGAGGTTTATGTAAAGAATGTAAATCCCACTAAAGACAAGTTTGCTTTCTTCTGCGGGCATCAATGAAATCTTTGAGCAACCGTGAAATGTCATTTTTGTCAATGCCGATCACGTTCGGGTAGTTTAAGAAGGCTCACTTTCTTAGTAAGCTTGTGTTTTGCTGTTTTCACACAACCAAGTCCAAAATGCTCCTGTTTTTGGGGTATGCTAAATTCACTATGCAGCTCGGTGTAATCTATATTCTGTGCAAGTTATGACAAAGATATTAGCAGAAATCAAAACAAAAATGAAGACATTTAGCCCCAATTCTTAAAGAATTAACAAAAAACTGCTGCAGTAGATTTATTAACTTATTTAACTATATTCAGAATCACTGTACATAAATAGTATCAGTTTTGACTGCAGCACACAGCATGAAAAACTGTTCTTCTGAGTGTAATGATGTGCAAAGGATAAACAGGGGCAGTGTATTAAATACTCTTAATTTTGCCATACCATATTAACTCCTCTAAGCCCTCCACTGTGATCTGTATCATGTATAAGACAATGGCTCCCGCTCATCTGTACTACAACCACAATCAGAATAAGTTTGCTGGCACAGCAGAGATTACCCCCAAAGGAACATAATTGAGGTCAGTGGGCCTCTATCTTGCTGATTATGGCTAACCTATCGATAGGTTACGACAAGCGCTCATTAAGTCTGCTCATTTTTCAGAATGAAAAATGCTCAACAGTGATGTGAGCGCCGAGAGCAGAGCACAGTAATTACAGATTACAGCACGGTTTAATGTTGTGCACTTAATGTAGCTGTTTTGCAATGATTTTAAATGCAGACTCTATTACATTTTTTCCCCCCAACCTGCTTATTCAAAGATGATGCTCAGGCTGAAAGGGATCATGCATTCTGCTACTCTGTGTTTTGGATCATAAATGATGGTTTCTGCCACACAGTTACCCACAATGTGTGTGTGCTGGTGCGAATGGAGGCTGGTCTTATTGATATTTTGTGTATGGTAGCCTGCTCTCTCTGAGACAGCTAACACTTGTATGATGTGCTTAATGTAAACTAACGGCAGCTCGCGCCCTATAAAATCAATGTGAGAAATTTGTTCTGACAAAACAAGATGATAAAGAGACAACACTGTTAACTATGTTGTATAGTATAGTCTCATTCTGCTTAGGTATCACAATGCAACTTTTACCAATCAGGACACTACAGCCTCTGGATTGAAACACAGTGCGGGAAATCCGTTCTTGTAATCCAATTATACAGCTGTAAGTGTTAATAAATACAAGCTGTAAATGATGGCTTAAAAATCATCCAACTAAACAACTCCTGGTGTATATTATTTCACTGTTCTTGCAGCATAACAGCACAGGTTTATATTCAGTGTAGCAGTGTGAAATCATACGCAAGCAAAACACTGACCAAGGACATCAGCTCTGATGCTGCCAAGAAGAGGCTCAGGGAGCGACTCACCTTTGAATGTAAAACAGGTGTGAAGAGGCAAATAAAAGACTTCTGGGAATTAGTCAGAGTGAGAGCATGCGTGCATGTGTGTTTCTAGAAACAAGCTATTTTTCAGTTGTTAACGCAAGTATTCTAAGCTGACCATGGTCAGCTGTAATGCCACTATCGGCACAGTCTATCAAATTGTCTCAGATAATTAAGTGTTCTCTTGTCTTGTTTTTGGGCAGTCTGGCTAGTCTAGTCCTCCCTATCCATATGCATCAGACTTTCTTGGACAAATACAGAGTTTGCAGGCTGTCTCCTCTCATGGTTATTCACCAACTATGAGTGTGCAAACAGGGTGTCCATGTTCACATCACCTTTACTGACATTTGTGCGTTGCATAAACCCCGCTGCACACTTTAACTCTGCTCATTTGCCTGTCCCCAATCAAGCCTTGTGTCAATATTAATCAGTGCATGGCAGCTCCCATACTAGCACCTATCAGCTTTCAAAGGGCAACGCAGCACAAAAGTACTATCCATGACAACACGGGTCTGAAAAAAAAAAAGCTCCTCCCACTGACAGCTGGCTTATTGTGTGCAGTCGCTCTGAAGCGGCCTTGTTTCCCTTTGCTTGGACAGTTCAATAACTAATCTCAATGCAGCCAGCAGCATGTAGCTTTGAAAATGAGAAGGGCAGGCCCAGTGGAAAGTCATAATCTGCTTGTCAGTGTTGTGTCAGTTTACTGATAGGCTAGCTTGTCAGTTCACGAGGATTCTTAGATGGGTTAATATGCACACTCTGTTACAGTTGAATAACACTAAATAGAAAGACAAGGTGAGGATTTTATTTAAATAAATGTATAAATGAAGGGCATTTATCCCCAAAATATCCTTGTGAGATATTGTGAAGTCTAACCCAAAGACCTTTAGTTCAAAGTTCGACCGCATGCTGTTTTAGGGAGCATATTTTGAACCCACTTTCCCGAATTTGACTTTGAATAATCTGCAACTTATCAATTCTCTAATCTTTCAGACTATAGAAAATAATTAGTTTTATTTATAGCAAAGGTTATCATATTCAGTTATTGTTCCTGAAATTTCAAATGACATTTTGATATGTCATTCTATTATTCCCACTACAATAATGGACTTAAGAAAGGGCAGTTTGGTCCCTCAGTTCATTCATCCATCTGTCACATCTCAGACACCCAATTTCATCTGAGCTCAGTGGGGATGATGCATGTCACCAAAGCTTTACTAATTAGCTCAAGGAGGTCACTGCATCCACTTCCTTTGGTTGGACGCATGAAGAATATACTCTAAGATATACTCTATTTTGGTAGACAGCAGTACTGTGCAAAAGTCTTGAGCCACTCTCATTTCTTTATATTTTGCTCCCAAGCAGCCAGACTTTCTTGTAATTTTTAAAGTGGTCTTGAGCAATATAAATATATAAATAAGCAAAAAAAAAAAAAAAAAAAGCTGAATCTATGAATTATCCCAAAGATAACACAATTTGCTGTGTATAAAACAGTATTTTTGCACCAATAAGATGATTCACAAAGAGCTATTAGCTGAATACTTGCAATATCTGGGCAAGGTGTGCAGTAGATCTTTAAAAATTAGATTTTGATCCACCGTGCAATACTATCTGGAAATCTGATTGGCAACGGCCACATTTTTCAGCATGACAATGACAAACACACAGCCAATGCAGTAAAAGCATTCCTGGATAAAGAAATGACAAGAAAGCTGCAGCAGAGAGTTCAGACTGTGTTAATGAATAAAGACGGTCAAAACAAATATTGACTTTAAAGCTCGTTAGAACTGTACAACCTCTGTTTTTGCCTTTTGCACTGTTTTTCCATGTATGTTTGCACATGTTTCAACAAATTGCTGCCCCCATTTCCCACTTTCCACGCAAAATATAAAGAATTGAGGGGTGGCTCTATACTCGTGCACAGTACTGTGCCTTGTTTTTATTTATTGCTCATGTGGTCCAACAATTTTATTTTTTAATGCACAATTTAAATTAAATGTAGCAAACATGATAACTGACTTTCAATTTTGTGCAGATTGCAGTTTGTACAGTTTGAATCATCAGCGTCTAAAGTGCACTCATCTGTCTGCCACACATTGTGAGCTTGACTTGAATGAGTTATGAGTTAAGTCAAGATATAAGTCACAATACCTCCAATATATCTTATAACAGCGACACTACAATAGCATGCTGACCTGTCAGTGATCCCTCGCTCAACGGTTACTTACAATGACATCACACATAAAATCTGAACACGAGGAACAAACGGTGGATGCTCCTGAACACAAAGCATCAAGGCTCGTGCTCTTGATGTAGGAGCCTATTGGGCCACGAGTACCATGTGCAGTCACCACTTTCTGCTTGGACACACACTAACAATTGAACACGTCTGGAGTGCTGGGGCCCAGACCCTGAGGAAGGACAGATGGTGCCCGGGATTGAGGACCGCACCCTCATTAGCATGAGAAAAGAGAAAGACAGAGGCGGGGGAACAGGTACCCTCTCTTCTGTTTTCCCCTTCCATAAAGATTAGAGACTAGGGGTGACTCATTTACCCAGCAGAGTCTAAGGCACTGATTTGGAACCTAATTATAAGAACATGCTGTCAACTCTATGACAAAGAACATCAAGCATGGGGATACTGTTTCTATTTAGAGCTGCATAAAAAAAAAAAACCCTGTATTTTCTTAACATTATTGGTCCCAGTTCATCTTTATTCCTATATTACCCTCCCACAACAACAAGAGATTTATCATGTTAGCAAGGCTGCTGTAATTTCTGAGTGATGTATATTAGATAGTTTTATACACATGCATCACAAAAGTCACTAAAATGTTTAATGCATATAAATCTTTGATTTAATGTAAATAATGTCTTAGTTTTCTTGATGCTAAGAGAAAAAAAATAATGCCAGGTTTTTAGAGGGAAAAGCTACAGTTAAAGCTTGCAGGGCAGCGTATATTTATTCCTAAATTTATAATTGTTGCATCTGCTTTGATAGCAGCTTTCCAAGATGTTTCTGGGCCTGCATCTCAGTTCAGAGTTATCATTAAAGCCCCTGATAACCTGGAGAAACCTCGTAAGACAAAAATACTGAGCTATGGTATTAGTGAAGAGACAGCATAAATATCAAACATTCACAGATTTCTTGGGAGACACTAGTGTTTTCCAATGTTTCACTGGCGGCATCTTTTACCTAAAAACACAAGTTGCCACAGCAGCAGAATGCAGTGCCTCTCTCTGGCTGAAACGAGGCTGTTCTGTTGTTTGGACTCGTTAGTCATACCAACCACAACCTGAGAATTTCTCTTGACTACAAAATTACCTTCTCAAAAGAAATGTCTTCCTTAACCTATTTCATTCCAAAATAAGCTCATTGATAAATGCTAAACTGCAATGTTTTAGGTTTCAAATCGCTGCAGAACAACAACAGTTACTACCATGCATAAGGCCGCAAGAAAAACCAAGAGAAAAGATGCACAGAGTGAAATGAAACACTACCAAGAGGCATTTCTGCAGGTATGCATGCAGCCCACGGTGTGCAGCACAGCCATAGTATTAAGGTCGTGTTTTGTCTCCACCTTCTGGCTAATTAAAGGACCGCATCTCCAGTAAATCCCTAATGCTATAGCACCACCACCAGCACCCCAGCTCTTATTCTAAGGTGCAAAAGACATACGACTGGGAGACTATGGAAGCTTTTTTTTTTACTGCCACTGAAAAAAAAGATTTTCTGCAATCCATAAGTCAGGTAATTAATTTTGGGTTGTGCATCTCAAAATTTCTTCTTACTAATTCAAACTTGTGAATTAGTACTTCTTTATTCAGTGGGGGACACAGGTTTCCATAGGAGACAGGGAAGTTTTTAAGCACTGTAAAAGTTTTTTTGGGTTAAGAATTAACAGTGAACAATCCTTTTTATATTTTAAGATGTAGTTACATTTCTGGATCTGAAATTTAGTAAATAAATTGCTCTAAATCATGAGTTTACACATAAATATATACTGCACATGCCATTATATTATTTATCGATCAGTATGTGCAGAGGGAGAAAAACGTCTTTACAGACAGACAACGTGTCTTCATTGTACCAATATTTACATTTAATTTAAATTGTAACACAGTGAACCAAACTGAAAAACTAGCTAAAATATAAAATATTCAGGGTAAAGAGCATTATATGCTGGAGATTCAAGCTAGGATTGCACAATTATTATATTTTTTTTAATTCAAAGGATTTAAAAACAAGATAAAAATAAATCCCAAAATGTCTCTTCCCCCTCTCTTAAGCTCTTATATTTTAATTTGACTTATATTTAAAGTTCAAATGCTGATGTTTCTGTTTCACTGACAAAAATTTAAGCAAAGCTTCACCTGAAAAAA
>JAVDPK010000266.1:517187-559210 GCA_034780415.1 Cichlasoma orientale
TATATATATAAAATGGCACATGACAAAACCCATCCTTTCTAGTAAAGGGTAGAACTTTGCTTTGTCACCATTAAAATAAGGTTTGCTTGTTTTATAATTTTGATGATTAGAAGACAAACAAAACAATCAAGACCCCTGTGTGTCTTCAGTCTAGGGGCTTGACACTGGTTTTCATCAACCCCATCATTTGGAAGAACCTCACACAATTTCTAGTTCACACTGAGGTTTAATATCACGCTTATTCTAAACCCTGGTCAGGGGAGCAATGATAGGGTGGGAGAAGGCTTCCTCGTAGAGTGTGGCATTGAAGTTAACTTTGAAGCTGTCATCAAAACCACAGCACCAACAACTGGTGTGTGGATTGTAGCCATTGCTGTGATAAGCAAAAATAATCAAAAAGTTCCCACCTTGCCTTTGGTTGAAAGAGCTGTAGTCACACTATAAACCTTCATGTTAGCTAAGTCACACCTCTGTACAAAGAAAGGCAAATGTGTATGTGTGTGTAAGAAATCTGTATGTATAGCCGGGTTTCCATTAGTACCTACTCAGCGCGGGTCGGCACGACTCAGCACGGTCCTGTTTTGTTTCCATTGCAATAGAGTACCTCCTTGATGTGGGTGGAGTCAATACAGCAGCGCGGCAGTAGTCTCTTGACATAATTTGTATGCGGCTCAAAACACAACACAACAATGGATGAGATAGAGGCAAGCTAACATAGTTAATGCCAGTTTAATATCATCATCATCATCATGCATAAGTCCCCGTACAATGTTTTACTGGATGAAGGTTATCATTGTTAAGTATTAACCCTATACCGCTGAACGTGTCATAAAGACTCAGTGTACTCCAAAAGCGCTCCTGTTCTTGTACTTCCGGCATGAATTACCGTAATACTGTTGGTTGTGAAGTGCAGTTTCTCAGCTTTCAGAAACCGTTTGAATTTTTCCAATAGGACAAACGGTGGCATAAATATGGTAATTCAAAGTTCCTTTGATCAGCTGCCTCAGGGTGTTAACAAGCTGTTAACGGCTATTAGGGGCAGATAGCGGGTTCAGCGGTGATCGCCCGGCAGTCTAGGGTTATAATATGTATGCTGTGTGTACGATGGCTCTCATGTTGCAAAACTACTGCTGCAAACAGTCGGTCTGGGCATTCAACCGGTGCTTTGCGTGCCTCCATTTTCTTGCTGTTGGGTTTTAAAAAACGGCGCGGTTGATTCTGGCGAAGGAGTAGCTCTCATGATTCAACTAGTGGCATGCTGTTCTTCCGCGTCACGTTTTCGGATCGCCTCAGATCGCTTGGAACCCCGGCTGAGTGAGTACTAAAAAAGGGGCACTCTTTTGAGGATGCCAATGTTCACATTTTGGACAGGGAAGACAGATGGTTTGAAAGAGGAGTAAAAGAAGCCATCTATATCTACTGTGAACAACCATCATTGAACAGTGGATTATGTCACCAACTCTCCCCTGCTTACAGTGCTGTCCTGAGCTCCCTTCCCAGACGTCTGAACCCCCATTCACACCTTTGTCCCAGTGACCTCAATAGGTCACATGAAACAATGGAGCGAAGTCCTTTATTGGTTTCATCTGAAACTACTGATTGAAATGACCCAGGCCTCCTTTCACACCTTGGTACATGTGATTATGCACATGAACAATAGAGGGTCATAACCACCTTCAGGGGACTACGCCCACAGGGGTTTAAATACCTGGGTCTCTCCACCATTTGGTTTGAGAACTGAAGAAGCCTTTTGGATGAGAGGTGAAACGTCTTCAAGAAACAAAAAGAAGTCCAGTCGCCTTTTTTTCAAGCTCCAGAGACTACTGAAAAAGGATTGGAAAATACTAATGGAAACACCTTCAAACCACCGAGTCGCGCTGCACTGAGTAGGTACTAATGGAAACGCGGCTTATGTTTCTTGAATATCCTAAAACGTTTAAATGCATAATTAGAAATGTGCATTTGCAAAAGTGCATTGACTGTAACCGTTAGAATTAAATATACAAAAGTAAATTTCGGTAAACTTTACAAAAACAAAGTGTAGGGTATGCAGAACTCAGGCTACCATTAAGGCCTATACTAATATCTACTACAGCTGCAAGGCTGTACGGATTAGAATTTGACTTTAGGACCATACACATTTCAGCTAACTTGGTTAATTTCTTAATCTATCAATTAAGGCCGGAAAGCTAAATGTTCAGTTCTGAGCGTCTCCAAAAGTGCGGTGCGCCTGTTTTATTGTGTTGTTCCCTATTCATATTTTGGTGAACAATTTGGTTAATCAGTAAGGAAAGTATCCTTGGCCCTAATGTTACCTGAATAAGGAAGCTCATTATAATATCGTAAAGGGGAGTTCTCCTCACCGCCTCGCAGCCACCAGTCACAGATCTCCGCCCCAGTCATTTTGGGCTACAGCTCGGAGCCCGGATGCGCCGCCATGCCGCCTCTGTCAGCGAGTGGAGTAATTTATTCACCAACCTGCCTCACACTGGCCCACTAGGAGTTGACTGAAGAAGTCGTCAAGACAGTTTCGGGGCCACCGGAGCCTTTTGCGGCGTACAGGCCAACGCGGAATACCCGCGCTGTGCCTACTCGCGTGTTTGTGTAGCTTAGCAGTGTTGTGTTGATGTAGGGACACTTGTGCGCTAGCTACGCTAACCTTAGCTCGAGTGGAGAGAGTGCGGGGTAGTGACAGTCCGGCCGGAGGCGGGGAGAGCTACGAGGTGAGACTGTTATATTTTGATGGTGGTTGCTACACTGTTGACTGCGCGTGGCCATCTGGGAAATGGTATCACTTTCATAAATGTGAGTCACGGTTTTAGTGGGGTTCAGGCAGCAGCGTATCGAGGTGGGTACTTCAGTGTTTGTCTAATAGCGCTTTCTAGCCGGAGTAGAGCGCAACGTTTATTCGACGTTTGTTTTCTTGGCCCGCGATACAGAGGCTAAGAGCTAGCTTGCTAACTGAGGAACAGTGCCACACGGGGACTCCCAAACTTTTCAGGTCAGCAACCCCTAGGTATCACAATACAGATGTAATAAGGGTGTAAGCCGAGAGATTTACTGCGTCTAAAAGGGAGATTTTTTTTGTATTATTGTAGCACTATATTAGGAAATGACAGACTATAAAGGGTTATATATTTTACTCCATCTTTTGTAAATACAAACTCAGTGTTCCTTGGATGAGCAAGCGCCTGGACTTCCCAAAATGTCATGCAAATATTTTTGTAGTAATGTTGTCCAACTTATGCTACTTTACTATGTAATGTCTGTAATTACAGCAATGAGGAAGCTCTAAAGCAACTTTGTCTACACAACTGAAAGGATTTCTAGTGTTTAGTTTCCTTTAACTAATTTGTTTCTGTCACTTTCAGGCCTGGAAGAAAAACAAACACCTTCTATGTCTTCATCTCTGGAAATCAAAAGACATGTCTGTTGACGAGGATACGGCAAAAATGGGCAGTCCACAGCCCACTTCCACATCATCTCCGCAGCTCACCGATTGTACTGGAGGTTACTGCGATGTGTCTGCGATGATCGATGGAACTGCAGCCACCCCTGAATTTGCAGCTGCTTGCCCTGTTCCGGGCACTGCTGCCTCACCAAAACACACCAGCACAACTGATGCGCTCACCCTCGCAGACAATGCTGGCCAGAGAGCCAGAGGGAACGAGAATAGCATCAATCGTAGGAATAGCTTTCATCATTCCAAACAGCAACAACAGACGAAGCTAACAAAACGGCGCTATACGGCAAATTCTGGTTTCAAGCATCCTTCGTCTGGCAAAAGGAGACGAAGGGCGAACTCTGAGAGCGATTCTGTCCTGCCTACCAACTTCCTCTTGGGTGGGAACATTTTTGACCCGCTGAATCTTAACAGCCTGCTGGATGAGGAGGTCAACAGGGCACTGAATGCAGAGACTCCCAAATCCTCTCCGCTGCCAGCAAAGAGTCGAGACCCTGTGGAGATACTCATCCCTAGAGACATCACAGATCCACTGAACCTGAACAGTGGGATAGCTGACAGCAGCTTTTTGGTTTCTCCCTTCAAGAGTGGTGGAAGGAAGAGACACCGCAACAGACACCATGGAGGAGGTGGGAGTGGGAGTGGCAGCGGTGGCAGTAGTGGGATTTCAGCCACACAGATGACACTCTCAGAATTAGGAAAAAGTGAAGTTAAAACTGGCCCTTCCATGCCACTTCAAGGTACCTTAGCCTCATGTTCTGCTCTAGAATCCAACAACGAGTCCAGTAGTGTTTCTAGTGTCATAGTGGAGTCCCATGAGCACACAGACTGCAACACGGCAAGCTGCAAGGAGGAGGTGATATCTGTATCTGTGGAGGATTCTGCTTCTTCCCTGTCAGGGGCACCGCACCAGCACACAAGCAGACGCAAGCGAAGGCGCAACTCAGGCAAAATGGAGCCCCCTGTGACCCATTCTACACCGATCGGAAAGTCTGGATCTGTAGACAGGCTTTGTGGCACAGGGGGAGCAAGAAATTCCTTTCACACACCAAAAACTGGTCCCAAAACAGGCCCTGGAATACGCCAGCACCAGCAGCCCTACTCTCATACAAATCAGCAGAAGAAGTTCCAGTATGGGAATTATAACAAGTATTATGGATACCGCAACCCAGGCTGCAGCGAAGACCCTCGTGTACGTTTGCTTCGTCCAGAGTGGTTTAAAGGTAAAGAAGTACTAGATTTGGGGTGCAACTCAGGCCATGTAACGCTCTATATTGCCAAAATGCTAAGACCTGCCCGCATATTGGGCCTAGATATTGACAGTGGTCTGATACATGCAGCTCGTAAGAACATAAGACATTATCTGTCTGAGCTGCAGACTCAAGAGGCCAGGCGTGTTATCCAGGGCAAAAAGACTACAAAACAGGAGGAGACAAATGGAAATGAGAGTCACACGGGCGCAGAAAAGAAGCACAATGAAGCCGAGAGCAGGGATGAAAATGGGAAACCAGTGAAAGGAGAAAGTGGCCCTGCAGATGCTGTAAATGACAATGACTCGTGTCACACAGATGAGATGGGGACCCAGAGGCAGGGCAGCAAAACAGAGGAAATGGAGCCAGAAGACTGTGATTCACCCCCTGCTGATCATTCTGAGAGCTGCTCTTTTCCTGTATCCCTACGGATCTCCAGGGGTCCCATTGCTGCACCCCCGCTAACAGAAACATCCACGGTGCAGCCTGGGGAGTTCCCTTCAAATGTGTCCTTCATCAAGGTAAGAGGATTTTTTCTTTTTCATCTGAGAATATGGCTCAGATTTCTATGTTGTTGAATCTTATGAACCTAGATGGCAGATTTAGAAAAATTAGACACTGCTTGTGTTATACTTTTATACAACAATGTATAGTTAACTGAATGAAAGATTTATATATTCATAAGAGTGGTTTTTAGAATGCGTGTTACAGGACACATTATGAGGACTGACTGACCTCTCAAGAGAATTGGATCCAAATTGTGCACCCATTTCCTCTGATTGTGACCTTTTTCACTATAAATCAGGGATATGCTACTATATCTCTGAGAAAACCTGTTTTGGGTGACATCAGCCTTTACATTTAACCATGTCAGTGGCTGATGTTTATCATTTGTGTCACATCAGTTTTGCTCTGGCTAAATATTCAAAGGTTTAGTGATGAACCAGCAAATTATTATTAATAAAATCGGCCTCTGAAAACCTTTTGAGGATGAGAAATAATAAAAAGTTTATTTGTATAACACTTATCAAAACAACTGCTTGAAAATGCTTCCTAGAAACACAGAATAAAACAACAAACTGGGAAATTATGCAAACAATTTACACATCAGCTGTAATAGGCCATGCAAGACAGTGCAGTGTCAAAATAAGATACATGGTGATTCCATTGTAATGAATAACTTTTAGATTTTTGTGCTAATTTTAATTTATAAGAAAGTTATTCCACAAGCGAGGAGTCCCAAAAGCTCAGTTATAATAAAACATTTATTTGTATTTGTATTGGAGATTTCTTGGTTCTTCTGGCACTGGGAGAAATGATTTAAATAATAATAATAATTGAGAAAAAAAATAGCTGTCAGCCAAATTTTGCTTTTATGCATTGGCATCGGTCGAGGGTTTCATACCTTCATGCTATAAATTAGGAGCAGCTTGCACCATGTAGGTTAATCTGGACAACTAACTTATCAATTTTATACCGTAATATTAATAAAAATATTAGCTTTCTGTTGTATGCAAAATTGTAATTGATACCAAGTGTTCACTGAGTCATGATTTTCCTTTGCTTTTAGTTAAAGCAATTTTTCTTAGCTTCTTTGCTCCTTTTTCAAAAACAGACTTTTTATCGAGTAATAAAAAATATAATCTAGAGCATGCGTAACATAAAAAGCAATCATACTATCCAGCATCTTTTTAATATTACTTTCATCCTCTAGTAAGGAAGCATCAGTGCAATTTTTATTTTCTGATTCACCTTCTATTTTATTCTTATATTACCATATGTTTCTGTGTCTGTTGGACACCTTTTTTGTGTGTGGGTGTTTGTGTTTCCAACTAGAGGCTCCCTGCTTTTAAGGCAACTAGTGCAGTTGAGAACTGAAAGGCAGAAACAAAACAGCAAAGAGCAACCGGGCTGTTCTTAAATTTGGCTATGATGTGACTTTTTTTAAAAGCACTTCAGCCACATGTCACCTTTTGGTTGAGAATTTCCAAAAGCTTTTTTTTTTTACTTTTTTTACTTTTTTTTTTTTTGTGACATAATAAATAATGTAGTCTCTATCAAAATTTCTGACGTCCACACTGTCCTTAAGCTATACTGGCATTTTGCAGCCATCGAGGGGAAGAAAAAGACATGCCTGAGACCACCCAGTCTACACAAGCTGGATTTAAGGAGGAAATGGCAGAATGCCTAGTATGTGTTTGACCAGCCAATTCACAGTGGTTGCAAACATGTGAAAAAAATCCAAGGCAGTCTAACTCTTTAGTCATAATGTAGTCATAATGGTATAAAGCTTTTTGTCATACATAGTTTTCAGTGTGTTTTGGCTCATAAATGTCTGAGTGAAATTTCACTGGGAAAGTGCTGTGATTTTTTTATTTATTTATTTATTTATTTATTTATTTATTTTAAATTTTAAATAATTGCCCATAAAATCTAATTTTAATGTTTTATTTAAAAAAAAAAAAGCTCAAGCTGTCGCTAGTGATGCTACTTTTCCGTTTTAAACAGTTTACTCAGAAAGCAGGCTGGTTCACAAACTTTGTTGTTAGCTATATTTTATTTAAAGGGGAAGTCCGTTTCAAAGAAGACTCCCATGTTAGTCCTGTCTTTAAAATTATTTAATGGCTTCCTGTTGTGATATACTGTATAGACTGTAAATAAAAGATGGATGTAGGCTGCAGGTCCAAAAAGTGACGCTAAAGTGGAAGAGTCTTAAACCTGCATTATTGTATTCATTATGTATACAGTTGTATTCAGGTCTATGAGCCCTCAGTAAACACTTTGCTAATAAGTTTATTATTACTTTTTCCCAGTCTTATTTAATACATCATGATGATCCTTTTGTAAATCCCTCGTATGTGTTGTCAAATAGACGTTACAGCAAGCATGTTGTCAGGGTGGCTACTTACAGCATAAGTCACTACTGTATGAACTAGGAATAGGCACTTCAAGCAAAACCACTATTGAATGTTTAATTTCGCCTAGCTATTAGTTGGACCACATACAGCAACTATAAAAACTAAGCTTCATCTTTGAATAGTTTTTTAAAGAATTTACTCATATTTGGGCACCGGGTTTATTTTACAGCATAAAACAATGAAATCGCCATTGTTGAAAAACATACAAAACACTTTATTGAACAGAATAAAGTACAAGGTGCAGAAAAGACAAAATTACTGTCCCCATAATAGGACACAGGATCAATGGAGGATGTAGATTTCCAGGAATAATTTAATGACTGTTCGAAATAGAGACCATCCCTACTATGAGTCCTCAGTGTCTCAGTCAGATGCACCCCTCTATCACGGCTCCTGGTTTCCTCAAAACAGGACTTCATAAACTAATCTGTGATGTTTTGAGGGCTGTTTCCATCTTTTATATACAGTCTTTATCAAAACTCAGAAGATATACAGAAGGTGTATTAGCAGGTTAATTTGTGCATTGCTGCCCTCTGCTGTACAGTAGACTCCAAATTAAATTTAAGGCAACTCCTTGAATGGTCTATGGTTGAGTTTTTTCAGTTTACAATTTCTCAGCAGTGACCAGGTTTTTTTTTTTATTTTTTAAAGTCTTTATTGCAGTCATAAAACTGAATTGCACATGAAGGGCATAATTTTCTCACCTCACCTCTTCTCTCCTTTAGGCGAATTATGTACTGGAGAACGATAATCTTCTTTTGACTCAGCGGCCAGAATATGATGTGATTCTGTGTTTGAGCGTCACTAAATGGGTTCACCTGAACTGGGGAGACAGTGGCCTCAAGCGGCTCTTTAAAAGAGTCTACAGACATCTTCATCCTGGGGGCCTTTTCATCCTGGAGCCACAGCCCTGGGAGTCCTACGTGAGGAGAAAGAAGCTAACTGTAAGAAGCTGAAATGACAGTGTTGACATTTGCATCACTGGAAGACTGCCTGAATATAAAACAGTTTTAAAAATGTGGTTATTTGGCTGAAATGTAACAAATATTTTTCTTTCTCTTTTTTTTTTTCTCGCCTAACAGGATAATATTAGCAGGAATTATCACAGCATCTGCCTCAAACCTGACCAGTTTTCATCATATCTTACAACTGAAGTGGGCTTCACCAGTTTTGAGTACATTGAGGCCCCCAAGTGTTCAGTAAGAGGTAACTATGCAATCGTTTTGGCACAGCAGATATATTCTCTAGATTTTACTCAGCATTTGTTTGAAGCCATGTTCACCTTTTACTTTTTTTTCTCATCCTCAAAGGTTTTCAGAGGCCGATCTATGTATTTCACAAATGACTGCTCCTGCCTTGAACATCATTGAATGTGAGTAGCCTAAACCACCGTCATGCGTTCAAGCCAGCCATCTGCACTGGACTACAAGGAATAATTTGAATCCTTCAAGCACTCCAGGTTTTCATGCTGAAGATGAAAATAAGGAAAATGGGACCAAAAGTTGAATTAACTTTGTTAAGGACGCAGACTGTCAGAGAGATGTCAGAATCCTCTGTGACTAGAAATGATTGAAAGTGTGGAGTGAACTCAGATAGGACTCCACGGGTAACCTGGAGCCAAAACTCCTAGTTCGGCCTGACTGTGGAAGAGGTGCTCATCTGATCTGATTTCCATGGACTACTTCTAGTGGTATTGATGCCTCAGTTTGATGCACGGCCATAACTTGCATTGGAATATCTTTGGCCATATCTTTACTTTTATGAAGTTCTGTGCCATCATATTTTTACATCTTTTACATATTAGGATTGGATGATGGGAAGTCTTATCCAATTGGTCACAATCACCTTTTTAACAGGTGATATATGTTCATCAACTCTGTGTTGCATGAGCAAAGCTGCACTATAATACATGATTACAAAGCCATTAATGCGATAATATTACATCTTTTGAAAAGTAATGTGTTTCATGCTGTGAAGGACACTGTGCACAATATTTGTGAATGTAGCCCCTTACTGGCTGTTCCACTGTAACTACTGAAGACTTACAAATCCTGCCTTACCTGTTTGGATCATGTTTAATCCCTTAAATGCTCTTGCAGCAGCCATATAAGTGAACATTTGTTTGTGATTTTTAAACTGCTAAACAAGGTCAGTCAGCCACTGAGGCAGTTTAACACTAATAGCCTATGTATTTGTCCCATCTTCCAAACCTAATGCGCTGCTTGTTCTTTTAATTATTTTGCAAAAGTTGCTGAATTAACTTTCATCCACGTGACAGAGTGCTCATAATAGCTTGAATTTGACATTAGGAAAAGCACCTCAATCGCACAAAGACCTTAAGAAGTGGATAAATGGGGTGTCTGAATAAATAGAAATATTATGAATAATAAATATGACGAGGCACAATAGGAAAAGTTCACTAAGTGGCCAAAATGGCATCCAGTTTCATTTGAACTGAGATGACACCCAGTGTTACTATTCAGATCACAAGGACTATTTTAAGTAGATCTGTAGCAGGCAGTTGTTTCTTATTTTTTATTTGTTTATTTTATTTTAGCAGTTAAGCCACAGCTGTACCTTACCTGCTGTCTCTTCATGAAGTGCTGACTGATACGACTGAGCGTAAAATTGAGGCAAAGTTCTTCTTGAGGTTCTGCAGTGTCTTCAGTCCTGTGTAAACCAGAGAAATGCTGTTTTATGGGTTTGTTCTCATGCCTGTCCAGTAGTCCCTTTCTGTAAGGATGAACAAAAAAATACTCTTTTGGAAAATGGGTTCTTGCTTTAATAATATTTATTTTAACCAAATTTGAATAGAATTGGCTTTCTATTGGACAGGTTACACCCTCACCATTTTAGTCTTTGACCTAACGGGGGCTGTTCAGTGTTTCCCACAGATCTGGTTTCGGTTTGTGATGATGGGGATGTTATGGGTGGGTGCAGGGTTGTATAGAAGGCGCACACATGCTAACAAAATGTTTTCAAGATGCTCCTAAGTAAATATTTTAATTGAGGAAGTACGTCCTCACAAATAAATAACAGAGCATCTCCAGTGAGTCCATTGTCTCAGCAATGGGCCTCTGACTGCAGCTGGTGCTCCTAGTTTAGCTCTGCAGCCTTGGTGAGCTCAGTGTATTGCACACAAAGTAGCTTTCTGCCTGCTGCAGGTTCTGGTTAGATTTGTCCGCTAGCTTGCAGCAGATTTCCAGAGGAGAATAAGGACTGCTTTCTCCATCTGCTGTCCAAGACCGCAGTGAAGGAGTTGGTGAGTCTGCTGGATGAGAGGCCCAAGCAGCAGAATGATATGGAAGGCCACCACAACAGAGACTTAGCTATTGAGCCAGCTGGAAGGGAAAGGCAGGGGCTAGCTGGTTAGCTGCAACTTGACTTTTAAAATTGGAGGGTTGGCCACTAGTGGAGTTTATTATGGAAGGGGGTGTTCTCCTGGGTGAGTGGGAAAAAAAATAAGAAATGCTAACGAGTCCCCGAGTATACTTGGGCGACATGTCCAAGTAATGACTAGATGTGGGAAACACTGGAATTACAGGTAGCCTTTGCTAAGTGCATCTTATTGGTTTCCACTGAGCACCACCCATCTCCAACCTTTTGTTGGAAGAGGCTGACACAGAAAATCTTCCTTTCATGTGGTGGGTTCAGTTACAGCTTTGGTGTAATAGGGCAGGAGATTTTGGATAATATGTTTCTGTTTTATTAAGTGATCAATGTAAATAAGTTTGCAAATTTTGTTCATAGTGGCCTGTATCATTTTTCAGTGGTTTTTGTCTTCCTTTGTTCTTTTATAATGTTTGCTACCAGTTTACAAGTGAGTCACAGTTGTTTTTTTGTTTTTTGTTTTTTGTCTTAAAAAAAAAAAGTTCAGCTTTGTAACAAAGGAAAATGTACTTTGCAAAGTTCTGCTGTTTTTATTTTGCTTTGTTCTGCCCTGGCAGGCACATTGATTGTTGGGTTATTTTATTTTATTCTTTTTTTTTTTTTTATAAATTGTTTGAAAGGACTGTGTTGGCGCACTCTCTCATTTCACTTTGTTTGACATGTCATAGACCTTTAAGAAATATTTATAATAGAAAGTTTATTTTACCCAACAAATCTCCCCCCCAAAACAAGCTGTCAGTGATTAATCTTATAAATTGAACCAGCAGAATACATTGTGAATTTCTGTGTGATTTAGCATCAAGCTCAGTTGGGGTATCAGACAGAACACCAGATCACACCTTCCTGCTGTGCTAAGACAATCGCATTCTCAGGCCCACTGCTGTACTTTCAAGGGCATTTTGCTTTATGTAGTATTAACAGCTGCTTCCCTTCTGCCAATCAGCATTTTAAATGAGAAACAAATTGTTTTAAGTCTAGGTGATGCTTTGCCACCTTTAAAGATTGCACCTTACCGTCTTACAGTGGTGTCTTACAGATTTTTAACCCAGTATGCCTGACTTGCAAGTCCAGGTACCAAGTGAAAGCATGTCTTTGCTGGAAGTGTGAAATTACATGTTGTCATATACAGTGCTGTATAAAATTTCAGAATCCCCTTGAGGTTTTGCACAAGTTGTATGAATTCCTTTGCTTAAAGACAATAAATTAGTAGTTATGATAGGGAGAACTTTTACTATCTTAAAACTTAAGGTGCTCAAGATCTCTTACTCAGGTTATAGTAATGCACAGAGACTGCCTTTTACTTCTGTTTTAGTGGGCAAAAAAAAAAATTGGATCCTCTAATTGGAATACCCTTTAAAATAAACAAAATATAGTTTTAAATGGAATAGAATCTTACAAAAAGTAAAGGCAAGTATAATTGTGAAGTAAAAAAGACTTTTTAACAGACGTGCAACCCAATGAGTGACGTGTGTATGGAAGTAACACACATAAGTGTTCTTGGTTTTATGAAACCCATTTATACGGTTTAATAATCCTGCTCTGCTCTGCACGCTTGTGGATGCAGATGACACAATGCTCACATTGTATTTTGTCGTAACTCCAGTGAAGCTTGTGGTGCTAATTAATGTCTACAGCCTGTGTATAAGATTTGAGCAACATTAGCAATGAGTTACAAAATATCAGATACAGCTGTAAATGATTTTCATTTATTAGAGGTTACAGTATGTAATAGAGACTAAATACAATTGGACAAGCTGTACTTTAGGTAAATGTCTTAAATATATCTTGGGACCACAACATTGCATTAACTCGAGGGGTGTGTAATTTTTTACTGGCACTAAAATTCACCTCAATGTTGAATTTGCACTGATATGAAACATGGTAATGAAACTAGTTTAGTACATTTTTTTTTCTGCAGTTGATGTTTTACATGTACCTTAACCTTCATAGAATCAGTTTTCTGGAAAAACTGATCAATATATCCCCCCGCCCCCCCTCCCTCTGTCAGGGAATGTTTTACATTTCATGCCTCTGAACAACAAGATATATCTGAATGTTTCCGTGTTTAACATTTTAACTGATTAAACCTTGTTCCAGATTTGTTGGTTCAGTATTTACTTATACGTCACCATACGAGGTTATTCAAGCTGGACAGGTTTTTTTTTCTGTCTGCCTTTTTTGGAAAAGGTTCTTTAATTAAACAGCAAGAATTAAACATTGGTTGTGGTCCGCCCATAAGGTTTTTTTTATTGAAATGGTGATGAAAAGATGCATCATGGTATCTGGAGAAGTAAATAACAAACAGTGAAAGGTTTTACTGCTTCTGATAAGAATAAAACAGCGTAAACAAGTGGAAGTAGCAGCCAGGTGCTGCTAATGAAGTGCACCTGATCATCAGCAACTGTGAAGCACCCCTATAAAAGCAGAGGTTTTAGCAGTTCGCTGCTCTGGAGTGGTGTTAACACACTAACACAATCTTCCCAGGAGTGGATGTCCCAGCATATTCATCCCCAGGTCAGGCTGTGCAAATGCTCAGAGAAACTACAAAAGAATTCAAAAGCTTCATTTCAGACTCTACAGGTCTCAGTTGGCATGTTAAATGTTAAAGTTCATGACACTGCAATTAGAAGAAGACTGAACAAATACGGCTTGTTTGGAAGGGTTGCCAGGAGAAAGCCTCTCCTCTAAAAAGAGCATGGCAGCATAGCCTACCTTTGCAAAGCTGCATCTGGGGAAAAAAAGCCCACAAGACTTCTGGAACAATGTCTTTTGGACAGACGAGACCAAAATGGAGATGTTTGGCCATAATGCACTGCGTCTGGAAAAAACCAAACACACCATGTCAGCACAAACACCTCTTGTTTTGCAATGACAATTATCCCAAACACAGCAGCAAATCTACTACAGAATGGCTGAACAGGTCCAGACCTCAACGCTACTGAAATGATGTGGTGGGACCTTAAGAGAGCTGCGCATAAACAATAAAGCAATGCTGTAAAGAAGAGTGCTCAAAATTCTTCCAGATTACTTGCTGCTAAAGGTGGTTCTGCAATCGTGGGGTGCACTCAGTCCTGTGAAAACTTTCTTTTTTACATAACTGTATGTCTGCATTCTCATTGTTCATTTTTAATTTTGGTTTACTAGCTCTCTGATAGGCATTCCCCCACTGACTGAGTTTGTTGGTTAGACTTCATTTCACTTTACCCTTAATCATTAATGAAGCAGTGACTCTGGTAAGTCAAATTGGAGGGAGGGTATGTTTAGAGCACCTGCGTGTTTAAATAAAACTCTTGACATTTAGCGTCAACATATCAACAACCATATCCCAAGAGGATGCAATATATTACAGTACTGATGTTTAGTCTCTGTCTAATCAGTTTATTTTGCATTTCCTATATGTGGTTGTTAACTCTGGCCTGAATGGCAAGCAATATAAGTGTGAGCATTGCTTGAATAATACCTGGCGGTGTCCTGTCCTGAGGGATGCTTTCAACTGCAGCTGCTGAGAGACTTGTGAAAGCTGATAAATGGAGCTATACATACACATATGTGAGGATAATGCCATCTAGTGCACCATAACTAGAGCAAAGATTTACTCTTCAGCACAGCAAGAACCAGAAACACACAAATGAAAACAACAGTGAGTTTGGTGGTTTCAGAACAAGCCTGAATTTCAGTAAATGGCGTGGTCATGTTCCAGATTTATACAATTTCTTGATATTTTCCTTTACTCCAGGTAAGATATTGGAAGGTTTTGTCAGTCAAATAATACATTTTACAATTTTCCGTGTAATGATTACTAATTATCATTTTAGTTTGGGGCTAGAGGGTATTTACACTCACTGGGCAAATGACCAGCCATAGGCCTCAGGAGGTAGAGCAGGTTATGATTTGGCTGCTCCAGTCTGCAAGTCGAAGGATCCTTGGGCAAGATACTGAGCCTCAAGTTGCCCTCGATGCATCCATCAGAGCGTGAATGTTAGACAAGGTGCTTAGGTATAGAAAAAAGTGCTTTGATAAATAAATGTATGAGATTGGGTGATTGAGACTAAAAAGAGCACTCAGAGTAGAAAAGCAAGGTATAAGTACCCGTCCGTTTACCATCTTTCCAAAATCTACGTAGCAGTCAGCAGTTAAAGCTAAGGAGATAAGCTGTGTGGGTAGTAGAGGTCCCTTCTATATACACTTAACAGCTACTTTATTAGGTACACCTTGCTTCCTGTCTTAGTTTTTTGTGGCATAGATTGAACAAGCTGCTGGAAACATTCCTGAGAAATTTCGGTCCATGCTGACATGATAGCGTCACACAGTTGCTGCAGATTTGTCAGCTGAACATCTCATTCACATGCACATCCCAAAGGTGCTCTACTGGACTGAGATCTGGTGACTGTGGAGGCCGGTTGAGTGCAGTGAACTCACTGTCATGTTCAAGAAACCAGTTAGAGATGATTTGAGCTAAGTGGCATGGTGCGCTATCAGAAGATGGGTACGCTGTGGTCATAAAGGGATGGACATCGTCCACAACAGTACTGAGGCATTTAAATGATACTCAGTTGGTACCTGCACATGGTGTGGTCTTCTGCTGCTGTAGCCTGTCTGCTTCAAGGTTTGACTTGTATGTTCAGAGTTGTTCTTCTGCGTCCCCGAGGCGTAACGAGTGGTTATTTGAGATACCGTCATCTCAAAACAGTCTAGCCGTTCTCTGGCCTGACATTTTCAATCACAGAACTGCTGCTCACTGGATATTTTCTCTCTCTTTTGGACCATTCTCAGTAAACCCCAGAGGTGATTGTGTAGGAAAATTCCAGTAGACCAGCAGGTGCCAAAATACTCAGACAATATGCTGCATTCAGAGTCAGTTAAATCATCTTCTTAACCACTCTGGACTTCCCTGGTCACCGTGATCATGTTTACATGCCTAAATGCACTGAGTTGCTGCCATGTGATTGGCAGTTGAACAGTCATACCTGACAAAGCGGCCAGTAGAGTTTGTATTCACATTGTTATAAACAAATTCATATTAACTTTAAAAACACTGTTGGAATGTGCATTGTGAAAATCAGACGTGAGCTCTGTCACTTCCTCTAAATGTATAATTTCTAAAAAAATAAAATAAAATAAAAAAAAGACTATTTTAGTTCATCATTGTGTGATTAATGAGTGTCAGCTCAGAGAAAGCATCCTGAAACCTTGGTTTCTCTGCAGCGGTCCATTGTGAACACAACTTTGTGTTTCAAGCTGTTACTGTTGCTTTGTGAAGACTGACAGACATGTAAACAGCTCTGTGTTTGTGTGTGTGTGCGTGTGTGTGTGTGTGTGGGGAGGTACCCCTTTGTAGTTTAATCACGCTGTGCTGTCTGAATCGTTCACCCCAGATGACAATGCAGGACACAATGCAGTGGCTCGTGTTTACAAATAGCATCCATACCTTTAACACCTGATACCCCAAATCAGTTACTGACCACCTTCAGATCCTGGCTCAGCTGAATCCACTACAACATGACCATATGGATATTATAATGTTTGAATCAGTTGATTACTAGCTGTCTGTGTATAATATATGACGGCAGGCTTTTTCTTGTGCGTTAACGGTAGGCACTGTATTCAGACAACAGTTACTGAAATTGACAATAAAACCATGAAGCGCGTCAGCAAAGACATCTGACCGTACAATCAGAGAACGGGACACGACGTGACAATGAATTTGCTTTGCAGTCATGGCCGGTGGATTCTGACATTGTTTTTTTCAGACAACGTTGTCCAGACAGACAGAATGGTGAGATACACATAAACACAGACAAGAGACATAACACTTCATTCACAAAAGCTCTATTCCATCCATCACAGCTATTCGGGTCAGTCACTTGACCATTATTGTCTCCTGTCGGTACAGGGCTGGGGCGACAGCATGCCAAACTCAACTCAGACTGCTTTCCGTGCTGTTCTTTCCCTAAGGTCATGCCAAGCTGGGTAATGGGTTGCACATAGTAATTAACCGTGTATTTTAGGTAGTTTTTGAGATGTAAATTATGTTTTGACTGACTGGGAGCATCCTAACTAGACAACAACAGCAGCAACAAACCAAAGATCAGTGGATTTATTTTAATGCATTTATTCACAACACTGCATTCCAGAAAGGTGGAATTAACTGCTGACAAAGTGCTGTCGTAAAACGTGCGAGGTACAGAGAAGATACACACACAACAGCTGTAAATGAGCTTTGTCTAACTACAGAAAGTCCACTTCAGAAGCGCTCATTGTCAGAGCCCACGGGATGTTAGGAGGCCAAGAGAGGTCGAATGAGAGTGAAGTCGTCAAGGCGGTTCATCCGGGAGAGTTACCTGGACGACAGCCGCCTGCACTCGACATGTCAGAGCTGATGATGCGACAGCTTGCAGGCAGCATTAGACAAGCAGGGCCCTGCTAGTACCTCATAGCACAGCACCTGGAAATGAGTAGAATACAACTTCAGTTACGTCCCATTAGAGATGATTTTAAGTAAGTTTGCATCTGCAATAAAAGTACTATTATTACAATGTTGCTGAAAGTTCTACATAATGATCTTTCCACGCCTACCTGTATCTTCGAGGGCAGCCGTGATGGCCAACAATGTATTCCTGAGCATAGCAGAACCGCCTGCAGAGTCCCCTATACCCACAAGTCCAATACTGCGTTTCTGGATCATTTCCTGTAGATAATTATTTAAAAATGACTTGTGCATTCCAGCATCCCCGATGAATGTTGACTTACTGACATTTTCATAAACTATAATGTCAATGAATCCTTCCATATTTACAGCAGCTCTGACTCAACAGTTCAGAAAGCTGTAGCATGATTTCACGATTAGTCTTACTCCTCTTCAGTGCAAATAAAAACAGGCCTAGCATGTTTACAGTGTGGTTTGAACATCTGCCACACCGTTATTTGCTTCATTCAATCTCTTACTGTGACAAAGTGGATCCATTCCTTACCCTCCCCAGCTGCGAACATCAGGAGAAGCACAAGGAGAACCAAGCCCAGTCCCTTCATGTTTGGGTACCAATAAGCTTTCAGACACTGCCGCTGACACGCTGGTGCTGTATTTATACTGCATTTCAAGCACGGGGGAGGAGTCCATCGTGCTCTTTCCAAATCACAATAGCAAAGCATCACTGAGTGATGGGAGTCTGAGGGCTGAAGGTCAGGACTGTCAGCTCACTCAGCTTAGTCAACAGCCTCCTGAGAATCTGAAGTTTGTTTTAGGGATTATATGAAAGAACCATACTGTAACTGTCTGTCAATGTGCAAAACAAAATAGTTTGTTATTCAACCTGCTCTGATAGAAAAAGGGACACTTATCTGGTACTTAAACATGCCCCTATGGCTGGACAGTTAATATAGCCCACAAAGGACTCTTTCAAAAGAACAAGCCCTGCAAATGTTGCATTTAAACTATCTAATCTGTTTGTATTACAGACAGTAAGCAGTGCAGTTCTGTCTGTAAAGGCTGACCTCTGTGCACGCTCCCCACATCTGAATATGGCAGTAGTTCATGTGTTATTGCTGATGCTGGGAAACTCCAAACTGCACAAAACACGGCGGTCCAGTGACGCAGGGAAGGATTGTTAACAAAACAATAACACAGACATATACTTGTACAGCATGCCCTCTAGTGCTTATGCAAAGATGTTAGCTGGCATGTTTATCCCTCCCAACACACAAACAACACACACACATTTATAGATGCACACATATAAAACAAAAAAAATTGTGCCAATCACAGGAGAAATGGGTTTTTGCCACAGTTTGTTAAGTAAAAAACAAAACAAAAAACACAACAATGAAGCCTAGAAGCACAACAATTGTCTGCATCAGAATCAGGCACAGAGCAGTTTATATATTTAAAAGCACTTACAGTCTTACCACCATAAATCTCATTGTGTTACACTACCTTTTCTTAAAAACAAACAAATAAACATAAACTAGAGTTATATAAAATTATGTGATCTAAAGAAGAAAGAGCAAATAATAAGGAAGGTGTTTGTAATAGTTTTACCTCTAATTTATGTAACCAGAGACATGCAATACAACTTTCTGGTAGAGGGTGGCGCTGTCTATTTGAAATGCGCCTTTTTTTGCCAGCGCGAGGACAACGCTGTTCATCTGCGCCTGCGCAGCCTGTACAGCTGCAGCTAAAAACACCCTTTACGGTCTGCGCTATCATTTCAAGATGGCGGACCTCCTCGGTTCAATCTTAAACTCGATGGAAAAACCTCCAACAGTCGGCGACCAGGAAAGCCGACGAAAGGCCCGAGGTACACGTCGTATTGTCTAAACAACGAATAACTTTAAGCTAGTCTGAATCCGTTTAAATGGACGTGACACGGGATTCAAACGTATGTGAAAGGAGAAAGGAGAGGCGAAGCAGGCATTTCTTGTGCTGCCATTGGCCAGTCCAGCTTTCAGTAA
This sequence comes from Cichlasoma orientale, assembly GCA_034780415.1. NCBI lineage: Eukaryota > Metazoa > Chordata > Actinopteri > Cichliformes > Cichlidae > Cichlasoma > Cichlasoma orientale. Next base: position 536,657 of record JAVDPK010000266.1, read on the forward strand.
GCGCCGTCGCACCGGATTAAAGAGTTATAGCGCCGCCTCAACACAACATGCTGCCCAGCGTAATGCTGCAGACTGTCGCAGACCAGTCTGGGCTACAGGCAGCTGCTGTAATGTAAACCTACCAAAAAACACCCTGCCTGTGCCAGCTGACATTAAGTTACCTCCGAGCATTCATAGTGCTCTGCTTTTGTAAACCTGTTATTCAAGTTGATGGTCGGTTTATGAACCTTTTCTGTCTTACGACGTCTTTTCAGAAACCAATCTTTACTATTTGGTCTGGGAATGTTCGGGACTTCAGTGTTTGGTTCCCTTTGATAAATACTGTGAGTTACAACAATCACCAGCTGTAATAAAAACTGCAGTAATCTTTTGAGCTTCAGTAAAAACACGAGATATTTAAAATACTTTTAAATATTTATTTATTCATATTTTTTGTAGATGTACTCTTAACGCTTTCAAGAGCCAGGTTCAAAACACCAGCAATGCTGAGTGGAGTGTTGGTGCAAATAAACAACAAAATAAATCTCCTTTCAGTTGTGGTGAGGACATGGGAACAGCCAAATCTCTTTAATTAACTATTAAGAGTATGCATACCAATAAAACATCAGAGACATGCACCAGATAATCGGATCTGAGTCACCAGATTTGATGCCCAGTGGTTTTAGGATTACAGGAAGTCTGTTTTTTTACTAGCCTTTTTGTGACTCGGGTCATTAAGGAAAACGAGTAGACCAGTAGTAGCAGCAAGACTAGATGTTCTGCGTTTACAAGGGGGAACTTTTTTTTTTTTTTTTTAAAGTTTTGAATACTAAAATGCAGAAATGAAAACATTAAAAATCCGTTGTTGTTCTTTGAAGAGCAAGCAGCAAGACTCAAGAAGATGGAGGAAGATGAGAAAAGAAAGAAAGCAGAGTTCAGGAAAAAGGTAACCGCTTCAAGTGACACATGTAAAACAAAATGAGTTTGTGGTGTAGGGGGTCTTCTGGCTGCCCTTCATTAATCCTGCTATTTATCACATGCATCTTTTATTTAGATGGAGAAAGAGGTGTCGGATTTCATCCAAGACAGTTCACAACAGAAAAGAAAATATAATCCCATGGGGAAGATTGAAAGGAGTATCTTGTATGTAGTATTTTCTTTTAGATTACTAAAAGGGGTCAAATAAATCCTGACTATTAAGATTTAACCTCTTCCTGTCTCTCAGGCATGATGTTGCAGAAGTGGCAGGTTTGACGTCTTTTTCTTTTGGGGAGGATGAAGAGAGCCGTTACGTCATGCTTTTCAAGAAGGTATGAGTGCTTTTTAAATCCCGTGTTACATTTGAAAACACAGTCTTATTCGATTTACAAGACTGAGGGGGAAATGTTGCCCTTCTTTGTGTTGTGGCAGGAGTTTGCTCCATCAGATGAGGAGCTGGAAGCCTATCGTAAGGGGGAGGAGTGGGATCCCCAGCTGGCAGAACAGCGGCGCAGACTGAAAGTAAGACTGGTGCTCCTCTGTGTTTTTAATAATGCAGATACTGGAGATATAGTTGTGTGGTGGGCACAGGCTGAGTTTTAAAGTGAACACGAAGCACTTCATTCACAAATCCTAATTTACGCCATGGAGCCCTGCTATAAAAAACTGTCACAGATTTAACAGTGTGATACTTTCTGTCTCTGTCTCTTAAGCAGTAAGTGGTTCATCATTGTTGGCTAGCTTCACTGAAACATGCTGGGGTTTGTAGAGCGCTTTATAAATGAGGACCGTGTGGAGGAGAGCCTGTTTGAGTCTGGTGCCCCGGTGATTGACATAACCAACAAGCTGAGGTCGACGCTGTCCCCTCTGTGTGTGATTTTTCCCTTGTCTGGTCGGGTGTACAGAACAAGCGGCGCAATCAGCTGGCAGTCAGATGCTCACAAGATGCAATCAGCAATATTGTATGTAATTTTAAGGTCTGATTTTACCCCCAGTTATCTCCGGGTTAAGGCTTTCTTTTCCCAAGCACACCCAACCAGTTTACAACATAATAGGTTACTACATGCGCGTCACACCACAACCAAGTTTCTTACCGAAGCATGGTCAGGAATCCTAACGTCCATCAGCATTTCTGCCCAAAAAAACACACCACTGTTTCAAATTTATACAGCTGTCTCTGCATTAAAGAGGAGACACTGCAGGGCTCTGAACATAAAGCCTTTCAGTTACTTTAAAAAATGAACTCCTAGATCGCACTTCACTTTGGAGCTCGATGATGTTTTCTTTGACTTTCTCGCAGACTTGCTCTTTCTTGTCACTGCAGGAACAGGCTGCGCTGCAAGAAGCAGCATCCAGCCAGACAGAGAAGTCGCAAGCATGCCCCAACTCCAACTACAGAGACAAGTACAGTCACCTGATCGGCACTTCAGCTGCAAAAGATGCTGCGCATACACTCGAGGCTAACAGGGCTTACGGCTGCGGTGAGTGCAGAGGCCGTCTTACTGAAATGAATCGCTTTGCTTTGTGTTATCTTCTTTAGTCATCATGTTGGTAATTTTCTGTCCCAGTGCCGGTGGCCAACAAGAGGGACACTCGCTCCATAGAAGAAGCCATGAATGAAATCAGAGCAAAGAAACGGCAGAAGCGAGAGGACGACACGGGGGCACGTAGCAGCAGTTCATGAGTCTCCAGCACTGTTGCTGTCTGTCTGCTGTTTGTTTGTGTGTGTGTGTGCGCGAGCACGTAAGTGCATCTGTGTGTCTCATTCATCCTAAATGCAATATCCTGTACGTCAGACATATAAAAGTTTAAGTTATGTAACAGGCCTTGGGGCAAGTGTTTTATGACGCTCTGTGACCAAGACCGCTTGCTTACTGGAGGATGTTCAAGTGTGTGAGCCAGGAGCTGGGTTGTTTAGCACATTTAACAGTTAGCTGCGCAGTTCTGTTAAGTACTCACACACACACACACTTGGACCATTACGGTGTAAGAAACATGTTGTTTGGGTGTTCAGGTACAAAAAAACACCCAATAACATCGTGATTAAATTACATTTTTTTAGCTGATTGAACCTTGGCCGTGCAGGATGATGTTTTTAAAATCCGGATTTTTGGTAGGTGTAGTTGAAATCTCCACTGACAGTGTCCAGAATATCCAGTGCAATTTTTTTAAACCGTAATCTCGTGTTTTAGCAAGTTTGTTGAATTTTTCTTTTGTCTCAACCTGTTTCAGAACTTTATAAAGGTGGAAGCGTACCATTTGGTCTGTCATAGGAGAAACCCTATTTTAGATATTTGTTTCTTTCTGTAAATCTGCACTGACGGTGTATTATTCTGTAACTCCAGTGTAAATGTTTTATTATAAAGCCATGTGATTGCTTACAAAAGGCATCATAATAGGAGTTAGGAGTACCAGACTTCTTGTTAGGATATTCTTGCCTCAGTTTATTTTTTATTCCATGTCTTTTGTTTGTCATAAACAAGCATTGAGCCGAGCAGTACTTCCTGGCATCTTAGTGTCTCTTTTAACATGGTTGTATTGTTTTATCCCCACATGTATTAATAAATGGAGAAAAGTGTTGCATCTCTGTGTGTTTGCCCTCGTCTCTGTGTTCCCTCAGCAGGGTCTCGCTCCATTACAGCCACATGAATAAACATTTCCACATTATCGAATCAGCATCCGTCACTGTCTGATCATGATGGCAGTTACACAGAATTCAGTGCAAGTAGATCAGCAGTCAGACATTTTTGATTTTTCTTTGTTCTATTTTTGTGGGCTTTGGTTGTCTTGTTTTGTATCACCCATCTCATTCATCTGCTCTCTAAATCTTTAGAGTTTACAGAGAATGGTCTGAAAAAGATTAAATATCCAGTGAGCAGCGGTTCTCTGGGAGAAAATTTCTCGTTTCTGGTCAGAGGAGAATGGCCAAGCTGACATGGAGGCGACAGCAACTCAACCACTCGTTCCAACCAAGGTTGGAATAAGATCCCGCAGTGAGACCGGTGTCACAGTTTTGTATGTCAATTTCCTTGAACAAGTTTGTAGTTTAAAAGATTTTTGAAATTCTGTGTAGATTTTCCTCGAAAGAGAAACGTGCGTGGGCTCTTGTGGGTTAAAGCAGATGGGCTACAGTAGCAGAAGACCACACCAGGCCAGTCCTGTCAGCTAATAACGGGAAACTTAGGCTATAATTTGCATAGAATCACAAACGTTAGGCAACAGAAGACTGGAAAAATGTTGCCTGGTCTTGATTTCTGCTGTGACATTTGGATGGTAGAGTTAGAATCTGGCTTATGCAACATGTAAACATGAATCCATTCTGCCTCATAACAATGGTTCAGGTTGTCAGTGGTGGTAACATGGTGTGGGGGATATTTAATTGGCACACTTTGGGCCTCTTAGCACCAACTGAGCATCATTTAAACACCACAGCTTACCTGAGTATAGCTGCTGACCATGCCCACCCCTTTATGACCACAGTGCACCCATCTCCTGATGGATGCTTCTAGCAGGAAAATGAATAAATATTTATCCCAGGGGGAATTTGTTTTGCTAAGCACCACGTTACAAAGCTCAAATCATCTCAAACTAGTTTTGGAACATGACAATGAGTTCACCCTACTCATATGACTTCCACAGTCACAGATCTCAGTCCATCAGAGCGCCAACAGGAATGTGGCCGAACTGGAGATACTCATCATGGATGTGCAGCCAACAAATCTGCAGCAGCTGTGTGATGCTGTTGTGTCAATACGGACCAAAAATATCTGAGGATGCTTTCCAGCACCTTGTTGAATCTGTGTCACAAAGAATTAAAGCAGTTCTGAAGGTAAAAGGGGACAAAACTAATGAAGTGGCTATTGAGAGTACATACAGTAGAAGGAGCCTCTACCGCCCACACTTCAAATTTGCGCAGAGATTCACTTTTACTTTGTCTTATCGCTTCATGTAGCTGTTTTTTTGTCTAAAATTGTGTCTTGGATACATGGTTTATGAGAAACCAAAGCCAAAATCCTGGTCCAAAGGGTTCATAAGCTTCTTTTTTTTTTTTTTTTTGCTGCAACTGTAGTGCACGGTTAAAGATTAAAACAGTGTAATCCACAATTTCAACGGTGCCCGTCTCAAACAGCTATGCCTTAAGGCATTCCTGTTAATGCTAATACTAGTGATACAAATACAACAAACCACGAAAATAGACAATTTGTGGGCGAATGAGTACAAAGGTCGGTGTTTGAAGTACTTTTTATTTGCCATTAGTTTGGCACTTGTACTTTTTAAAGAGAGGAACTGCGATTTAGTCTCAAATCAGTGACATTGTTCCACTTCAGTAATTTGGTGCCTGTTTAACCTGTTTCAGTGTGATACGTCCGCTCTAATGTCATCCCTGTTTGTCTCCTGAAGAAGGCGCCATAGATTATCCAACAAAAAATGTAGGATTTTTTTTTTTAATTCCTGTTTCACACTGTCCTGCAGTTTCTGTCCCGCAGAAACACATATTTATTGCACATTGAAGAGTCAGGCACGCACATGTAAAAATAAAAAAAAAAAAGGAAAAAAAAGATGAAGTCCTTGTTTTTGCTCATTTTCCTCATTTGGTTTGGAGCTGCAGAGCTAAAACCCCGGAAAGGTAAGAGCAGACCCTGCTGATGCTTATTCTGTCCTGATCAAACGTTTAGGGGCTTTAAATGGGGGGAAAGCATGAAAATGTGACTCAAATAAGAAACATTTGCTCGGACTCCGCGACAGCTTGTCTCATATATTAGGATTAACGTCATCTGCTGCTCCAAACATAACTTTGGTGCGTTGCTGCAAAGTTTCTTCCCCTCATGCTGTCACAGCACTCAGTAAAAGTTAAATCATGACTTCTTCTTGTCTAAATAGTTTTCGGGAAAAGTCAGCTCTTTGGCATCTGACGTTTTCCACGTTTCAGCGCAGTTTACGCAGCTCAGAGGTGACAGCTGTTTTGGGAAAATGTTTTATGAAATAGTGTAAATGTCTTTATTTTTTCTGTCGGTCCGTTTATCTGCGCCATATGCGTTTCCCAGCAGCTCATCCTTTTTTTTTCTTTTCTTTCTTTTTTTGACACTCAGGAGCCGGGGTTGTGTGTACTTTCAAAGACAAGACATATAACCCAGGAGACAGCTGGCATCCTCATCTGGAGCCTTTTGGCTACATGTTTTGTATACGTTGTGTCTGCACAGAGGTAAAGTTAATACATTAAAGGAATATTACACTAAACTTGTCCGCGTTGCTGAAAAATAGCAGCCCATAAACTCTTAAACTTGTACACTCTGGCTTTGCTCTCTTTTAGGCAGGCCATGTGAAATGTAACACAATCAAGTGTCCTGTCCTGCCATGCGAAAACCCCGTAGCTGAGCCTCAGCAGTGCTGTCCAAGATGCACAGGTAGACTGCCTCTTCACACACCGTCAGCTCAAGCTTTTAAGCTTTTGAGAGAAACGATTCCTGTTGCGATTTTAAAGCATCCCGTCCTGCTTGATGTGTTCTCCCCCAGACGAGCCGAGGATTCCTGCAGGGCTGAGAGCTTCAGTGAAATCCTGCAGGTATAATGGGAGCATTTATCAGCCGGGGGAGACCTTCACCAAACACAACCTCTTTCCATCCAAGCAAAGCAATCAGTGTGTCATGTGCACATGCTCTGTGAGTTCACTCTAATTCGATACTTTAATTTTTTTAGTCCGACTGTGTTGTTACTGATCCGAGGGAAGAGTTTTAACTTTTCAGAACATGTTTGCATGTAATTATGAAAAGGATGTAAAATACAAAGAAAGGAAAAGGAGACACGGCAGAATATTCAGATCCTTGCCAGTGATTTCCGTAAAATTCATATGTTGAAATTTTAGATATGTAAAAAATCCATTATGTCTGTGAGTGTTTGTTTTTTAAGTGTAGTCTTACTGCATGGATGAAGAGAAGTAGCTGCCGGTATAATGCAGTTGAAGGGAAATGTGTTGTCTTATTTTGGCTGTGATGTGCAGATAATACATCTTGCCCTTTAAAATACAGCGCAGCGTGACAAGTTCATTTTATAAGCTGTTAAAAGGCTTTTTCTTCAGATGTTGCACAAACGAGAACACATAACAGTTCAGTGAAAATGGCCATCATCACATTTCTTTGTTGCACTGTATCGAGTAATTTGTTTTATTGGTAGCAATGCGATGTTCTGGTAGAACGCATATCGCTTTGCTTCTTCAGATCACAGTGTGATTATTATTATATTATGATCTAATTCACTCCATTTGTTAGGATAGATCATTCTAGAATGTCATTTTTTTCCTTAATGTCGGACTGAGGATGGTAGATTTTTTTTTTTTTTCTTTTCACAGGATGGAAACATTTTCTGTGCTCTGAAAACCTGCCAGCCCATCACCTGTTCCTCCCCAGTGTCCGTTCCAGATACCTGCTGTTTGGTGTGTAAAGGTAGTCAAACTCCTCTAAGCTGAGAAAATGCCTTTATTCAGTTTCCAAGGTGGAATTCAAGACGCAGTAAGGAGCATTTTTAGGAATTTGAGCAATGCAGCTGATTATTAAGAGTGCTTTTACTGATATTGACATATGTCACAGTGTACAAATACTGTAGATGCTTAATCATAAGCCAAAAAAGAGCCTTGATCACGGTGTGATAATTCCAGTTCCAGTATACAATAATAATGAGCCCTAATGGAAATGGCTAGCTTATTCCCATACTGGTCACGCTGTCCTTACATTCCCTTATGCTCTTTTTCTCTTAGATCATGGCACCAGTGGGTCCTCATCGACTGAGGATGGAAACCATCAACTAAACAGAGGCGTTGTATGTTTTTTGCTGATCGCTTTTGTGTGAACTTTGCCTGCATTTGAAATGATATTTAAATGTAGTACACGATTGCAATGTGTCGTTATCAGTTTAGCAGCTGCAATTTAATTTACAGGACTTGAACTCTCACAGAACTCGGTAAGCTGTCCCTGTCCACGTCACTGAGATCACAGCAAGAGTCGGAAAAAGCAAATGAATTATTTTCCCTTATGGATTTCTACAGTTATTCGGTCAACTTGGGATCACATTGTTCAGATTCTTTGTGAATCGCCCATTTTCTGTGTTTTTGTTAGCAGCAAAAGTGCTGCAGTTTCCTAGAAGATCTGTGGTTTATTTGGCCCAATCACAGCACTCAGCTGCATTGTTATCCTATTTAAATCCTGAAAAAAAATCCCAAACAAACAAACAAAAAAAAAACCTCCCAAAAAAACAAAACTGAGATGTTGGCAGTGATTCAGATGTCTGGAGCCAGGCTATTATCTTTATGGGGCATGTTATGATGCTCCTTCAACTTTCACTTTGGAGAGAATAAGTAAATCCCACAGCTGAATAAATGAAGGATAACTGCATTATGTTATATCTGTTTTACATAGAGGCATTCGGTTGATCAGTGTTCTGGTGAGCCGAGCAGGGTGCGGTCCAACCGTGCCACTGCAACCAAGACCAAGACCTCTCCTAGAGGCCTGAGTCTCAGTAAACTCAACCTCAAAGGGGCTTCAGAGACCACCGTGAAGATTTTGTTGCAGAGGAAACACCAAAGAGGTGAGACTTTGTCAAAACAGAAAGATCATTTGTAGGTATTTTATTTTATGGACGTGCTTCTCACAACTTTACAATCGTTTCCATATGTTGCACAACACTCAGATGTTTTCCATTTCTCTCAGCGTGTTTATACAATGGCAAGACATACTCTCATGGAGACATGTGGCACCCAGTTTTGGGTAAGATCCTGGAATGCATCCTGTGCACTTGCACTGATGGCATCTCGGACTGCAAACGCATCACATGTCCCAGCCAGTACCCTTGCCAACATCCTATGAAACCAGCAGGAAAGTGCTGCAAGGCTTGTCCAGGTAGTCAAACAATACTTGTAACATAATGAGCTGTTTATACAGATATGATGTTGATAGACTGTAAACATCATCCACTCAAACTCTCTCCTAATTGTTCTCCCTCAGAGACTAAAGCTGAAAGTAACCAGACCCAGTGCTATCTCGGACATAAAAATAACCTCTTGGTGTATAAAGTCGAATCAACTTTGAATGTTGACTCACCCAACACAGTTAGGATCATTGCTGTTGAAAGACAAAGTACTGCTGAAGTTGAAGTACAAGTATGGAACACTGTAGAAGGTACTGTAACCACTCCTCAGAGCTGTATTAAGGGGAAGTTTAAGATCTTGGGAAACGTGTTCATTCGTTTTCCTGCTGAGTGTCAGATGAGAAGATTGATAACATATACACACTTCCTGATTGTTCAATATCAAGCTGCCATGATCAGTTCCTAAGTATACAGAGTGGCTTTCACTCATTTTAGAGGTGCTGGTCAGCAGATTCTGTTACCTGAGCCAAGCCATTTCCCCATAATTCCAGTCCAGATCGTGGAAGCTAACTGCTTCACATAGACTGCACATAAAAGATGCGTTTATGCTCCGGTTCTGAGAAATGAACCCACTGCTGAAGTGTCCTAAATCTGAATTATTTCTAATGGCCAGCTGATGGTGATTTCTCTGGTTTGTTGATAAAAAAAAAACACATGGAAATGTATGAGAAAAGGTGGGCGTACCTTGTGGCTGATGCTACCGTGTGAGGATGTAATGTCATTCTTCTCAGCTAACGCTCGACAACAAAGCGAAAAAAAAAAAAATAAGAACCCAATTCTAAAAACGTGGGAAGGCTTTGTAAAATGTAAATAAAACGTAATGCAGTGATTAGCAAATCATTTTGAATTTGATGGCAGCAACATGTCTCAAAAAAGTTGGGACTGGGACTGTGTAGCATCCCCCTCTTCTTCTAACAACAGTCCGTAAACGTCTGGGATCTGAGGAGACCAGCTGCTGGACTTTTGGGAGAGGAATGTTGTCCGATTCTTGTCTAATAGAGAATTCTAGCTGATCAACATTCCTGGGTCTTCTTTGCTGCATTTTTTCCTTTTATGATGTGTCAAATGTTTTTAACTGGTAAAAGGTCTGGACTGCAGGCAGGCCAGTTCAGCACCTGGACTCTTTTATATGTTGCTGTAATACATGGAGTTTGCAGTTCTGCATTATCTTGCTGAAATATGCCTGAAAAAGACATTGTCTGGATGGGAGACTGCATCGCTCTAAAACCTGTATATAACTTTCAGCACTGATGGTGCTTTTCCAGATGTTCAAGCTGCCAAATCCATAGGCACTAATGCATCCCCCATACCATCAGAGATGCAGGCTTCTGAGCTGGGTGCTGATAACAAGCCGGATGGTCTCAATCCCATTTAGTCCAGAGGACACAGTTTCGATGTTTTTCAAAAGACATTTCAAATTTTGATTAGTCAGAAAATGTTTCCACTTCACCTCAGTCCATTTTAATAATAAAGAAGACAGCAGTGTTTCTGGATCGTGTTCACAAAAGGACTCTTCTTTGCACGAGAGAGCTTTAACCTGCTTTAGTGGCACGGTGAACTGTGTTCACAAACAGTGATTTCTGAAAGTGTTTCTGGGCCCCTGCAGTGATCTCCATGACAGAATCATGCCTGCTTTTAATGCAGTGCTGCCTGAGGGCCCAAAGATCACATCCACATCCTATTGACTTTTGGCCTTTTCCCTTGTGCAGTTTTTTCCAGATTCTTGGAATATTTTTATGATATTATGTACTGTAGATGATGACAAATTGAAAGTCAATTTTACGCTGAGGAACATCATTCTGAAAAATTTCCACAATCTGTAAACAGTTTTTTTTGCAGATTTATGACCTCTGCTCATCTTTAATTCAATTCATTTCAGTTCAGTTTCCTTTATAAAGCACCAAATCACAACAACAGTCACCTCAAGGTGCTTTATATTGTAAGGTAAAGACCATATAATATTAGAAAGAAACCCCAACAATCAGATAAGCCCCAATGAGCAAGCTCTTGGCGACAGTGGGAAGGAAAAACGCCCTTCTAACAGGAAGAATCCTCTGGCAGTACCAGGCTCGGGGAGGAGCAGCTAGCTGCCAGGTCCGGTTGGGGGTGAGGGGAGGGAAAAGACACACTGTGGAAGAGAGCCAGAGATGATAATTACTAATGATTAAATACAGTTGTGGTGTATAAACACACAGGGAATGAAAAGAGATGAGTAATTACTTCTGAGAAACTAAGATGCTGTTTTTATGCCCAAGCATGTGAGTGACGTGCCGCCAGTGAACCTAATTAGTTACAGAATTTTCCTCCAGCTATTTCTTTTTAGTACCGCTTACTTTTCGAGCCTTTTGTCGCTCCTGTTCCAGCTTTTGTGAGACGTGTCCCTGCCATCCAATTTAAAACGAGCTAAAGTTTTTTGTAAAATAGTAAAATGTCCCAGTTTAAACATTGAACATGTTTTCGGTGTTGTATTGTGAATAAAATATGGGTTTGCGTGATTTACAAATCACTGCATTCTGTTTTTATTTTATTTTACACAGCGTGCCAACATGTCTGGAATCGGAGTTGTATTTTCCAAAATGTGAAAAGCAAGACAAAGATATGTGTCATGTGACTTGTTCTTTTTTTTTTTTTTTTACAGGTGTTTTACAGCTAATGGAAATTGGTGACGTTCAAAGAAAAGACATTTTGGATCATCCAGAAAATTGCACATTGCTTACAACGCTTGATGAAGGTTTGTTCTTGAATTGGTTTAAAAAAAAAAATCTCCCTTGCATTTATGGGGGATTTTGAAATGTTTTTATTGTGACTTTTGTGTGTGCGCGCACGTGTGTGTGTGCGTGTGAGACTGTGTGTCAGGTTTTACATTAATTTTAGCTTCTTTTTCAGAGTCGTGGAGAAAATTTAAAGAGGAGGGAGAAAATCTGAGTAAAGCTCCTCAGGCCACAATTTGTGAAGATGGGATTCGAGAGATCGTGACTTTCCTAAATCCTAAGCAAACCGAAGGCCAGTGTTCGCCCTAAACATCACTCTTCACATGGTTATTCCGAATAACTGCTCGGATGTCAGCCTGCGCAAGTCAAATTTATCATCTATAACGTTTTTAATACATCATCGTCCATCGTGTTTTAATCATCACATATTTTAGTTTTAAACTACTAGGTTACACAAACACAGGCTGCAGCAGTGTGGTTGACAGCTGACTTGCTTAATGTGTGTACTTGTAACGGTTGCAAAAGTATTATTTGTGAATTTAGCTAGGTGCTCTAAACAAAATGTGAATAGGAAATGTAGATTTCTGAGCCGCCTCGTTCAGTTGTAATTCTGGGGTGAGGGCTTCAGAGACTGTTTTTGCTTTCATTCAGTGGGATCTGTATTTCTGGAGAAAAACAGAAGAAAAAAAATTGCTTAATTACGTGAAAGGAACTTGTATTTTAATATAAGTTGGGTCAGAAGCCACGTTTTGTTTAAAATGTGAAGGTTTTTAAGGATAGTGTGATCATCAAAGTATTTATTGTAAATACAACACGTTTTTGTCACCTTATTTAAAGCGTATTGTTTCCCATATGATTTCTGTGTATATACATGTGACTGCTTGAATGTTTTTTTTTTCTTAAAGTAGAGTGAGGCATTACATGGGGGTAAATACACAACATTTTACATTTGTGCCTTTAGTGTGAAAATAGGCTACTCTGTTTTTTCTTTCCTGATGTCAGCTGTAGACCTGTTCTAGCTACTTTGATGCGGCTGCACAGTTTGTTGTAATAGCCTGACATTTTACAGCTCCACATACCTTAAGTGTATTTTACAGTGGGCATAGCTGATGTAGTTGAACGCACTCTGTACCTCCCCTCACAGCTATAAATACCATAAAGTTTTCTCTGATTTGTGTCTTGCTGTTATTTATGAAAGGATGCATTTCAGCCACAGTAGGAGTGGGAATATCTGCTCGAGGCAGGTTGTGTGTTAGTGCTCCTGGCCGTTTTTGAGAATGATTTGCTGATTCATCAGTGGTGTGCATGCTGGCTGCAGCAGTGCGGTCCTGAGACCTTCGTCGCCTGGAGGCTTCCAATAAATAGAGCTCCGGAAGGCCGGATAAACTGTGTTCCAGCTGGAAATTAAATGTTATCAGAGGCATGGAAATCAAAAGCAGAAGTTGAAACTAAACTTTGAAACTCACATAATATACTCCGGCCAGCCACGGCATTAAAATTACCTTTGTGACATCGTGTATTTGTTTCACCAAATGCACCTCAGTATTTTAACCCTTCCTAATTTCTTAGTTTTTTGCATATTTGTCACACTTAAATGTTTCTAAGTTTAATATTAGTCAAAGTAAAGTACTTATTCCAAATAAATGCAAAAGGCAGTTTTTAAATCATGATTTATTTTATTAGGAGCGAAAAGCTATCCAAACCTACCTGGCCCTGTGTGGAAAAAGTAACCCCCCTGCCCCCCTTGTTAAATCATGGATTAACTGTAATTAACCACATTTTTTGGAAAGCTGAGTTCAATTTCACCGGCCACACCCAGGCCTGATTACTGCCAGACCTGCTGAATCAAGAAGTCACTTAAATATAACCTGTCTGACAACGTGAAGTAGGCTAAAAGATGGGAAAAAAATGCCACGATCTAAAGAAACAGCCGAGAAACAAAGTCACCGACATCTATCAGTCTGAAAAAAGGCTTACAGAGCCATTTCTAAGGCTTTGGGACTCCAGCGAACCACGGTGAGCGCCATTATCCATGAATTCAGAAAACTTGGAATTGTGTTGAACCTTCTCAGGAGCGGCCGGCCTACCAAAATTGCTACAAGAGTGCATCAACGACTCACCCAGGAGCTCACAAAAGAACCCAGAACAACATCTAAAGAACTGCAGGCTTCACTTGCTTCAGTTAAGGTCAGAGTTCACGATTCAACAATAAGAGAGAAACTGAGCAAAAAATGGCATCCATGGGAGAGTTCCAAGGAGAAAAGCACTGCTGACCAACAAGAACACAAAGGCTCGTCTCACATTTGCCCAAAAAACATCTTGATGAGCCCCCCAAGACTTTTGGGGAAATATTCTGTGGACTGAGAGAACAAAATCTGAACTTGTGGGAAGGTTTGAGTCCCGTCACATCCTTTGTAAAACGAATTCAGCATTTCATAAAAAGAGCATCAGACCAACAGTCAAACATGGTGGTGGCAGTGTGATGGTCTGAGGCTGCTTTGCTGTAATTGATGAAACCATGAATTCTGCTCTCTACCAGAAAATCCTGAAGGAGAATATCCGGCCATCAGTTCATGCGCTGAACTTGGGGGGCAATTTTTCACACAAGGCCAGTTAGGTTTGGATAGCTTTCTGTCCCTCAATAAATGAAATCATAATTTAAATACTACAATTTGAATTTACCCAGATTATTATCGTCTTATATTAAAATTTGTTTGATGAGCTGAAACATGTAAATGTGACAAATATGCAGGAAGGGGGTTAAATACTTTTTCACAGAACTGTAAGTTGTGAGGGGGGTCTCTGTGGATAGGACTCGATGTTCCAGGACTTCCTAAAGGTGCTCGATGAGCTCCATTTTCCTTAACCCAGTATTTTTTCACTGTGTGTTTGTGTTACAATAGCATCACATTGCCTGTTCAGGCTACCTTATTTCCATCAGCCTGTCACCCCCTCCCCAAGTAAACAATGCACATGCACCCAGTTATCCAAAAAAGAAGCAAACGTCCTCGGGTGCTTTAAGGTTCAGTTCTGATTCTGAAGGTTTAAACCTTGTTAGCGACACATTACTGGGTATGTAATATCCTAGACACACTTAAAGCTCATTTCATTTGTTAGTGTGATGTTTTGAAAGTTATAAATAGTAACAGATAATATACATTACCATTCTGATAACTCAGAGCTTGTTGGTGACTGTACAACAGCACGCTCTCTATCTTTAATTGTGGTTTCTGCTTTGAACGAGCGCGACTGAAGTTACATCTGAGCCAGCATTTCAAAGAATAAAGGGATTATTATTCATGGGAAAACTTCCTAATAAAACGTGAATAGAGATGAGTTTTTGGGGGCTTAATCAATGCCATGAGAGGAACTTTTAAATGTAACTTGTAGACTTTTCACAATGTGCCAGATTTTGCAGAAGGTCGTTACTGCTTCGTAGCCCTGAGAGCTTTTATGTTGTTGCATAGAACTGGAAAAACCAGCGGGCACGCTCTTTGTTTTTCATTCTTTCTTTTCTTTTATTAGTCTCTAAGCTTCATTCTGAATAACTTAAATGAATAAGAGGAAAGGTTCAAAATACTGTGTGGCATTAATATGTAAATTCTTACATATTAATCCTTAAGGAAGTAAAATTATTACACAGATGGGAGAGGAAATGATGGCTTATTAAAACACAACGATACTAATAATAGGGAGCCAGAAGTCACCATATTTGGACGAGGGTGAGGAGTGCTGAGTTAGGAGCTATCGCTATCAGTCAAACCGCATTCATAAACTGTACGGACGCACACAACTGTTAATGCTGCGCTATAAAAGAAGGAAAAGATCGGCCTGTGCACAGCTGTTATGAAGGGAGAGACTATCAATAGAGGCCAAAACCAGGAATTAAACATGTTTTTTTCAATGGTGTTTAGTTGGCCATTTTAACACGAGAGTCTATGTGAGGAATCGTTTTTGGAGCCAGCCTCAAGTGGACATTTGAGGATCTGTGGTTTTTGGAATTTCTGCTCTGCTGTGCTTCACGTTTCAGCCCCAGAGGTTGCCACATGTTTCTTTCCTTGCGTATGCTGGCCCACAGTGACCATAAAAAGTTACTGTGAAAAGCCTGTTTCTGGGATTTTTGTTTTTTCCTTTACAAGTCTGATAAAACCGCCGAGATAAAAATACAGACTGGCGATATTGATTTATTTAATATTCATTTTAATAAGCACGAATGAGAGCTCAGTCTGGAGACAGTTGTTATTTATTTCTGGATGTTTTGACTCTCAGATGGATTAATGAAGAACAGACAGTCAAACCTTTTGGTTTTTCTTTGTGGGGACTCCACTGTAGTTGTAATCTGATGAATGACTGTGCCCTTAGATGTAAGCCAGGGAACTGGGAAGTGTCTGTTTTTATATGCACGGGGTTACATCAGTGCAGCAGCAAAACCTACACCAACTTTCAGTAAAAGCACCAGAAACAGTGTAACCTAGCCATGGAAATAATGAGCTAAAAAAGGAGATCTGCGGGAGAAGCGACAGTTTATTTTGCTCAGCGGCACTGTGTGCAGTCTTGGTCAACAGGTGTCAAATTATTACTGTGGTTCCCATGCTTCAGTCAGAGTGCAATTGCTGATTCGGTAGACAGCGTGGGCGCTTCAGAATAATATTGCTTCCCTTCTCTGTGAACTCCCGACGTGCTCTCTCTGTCCCCTCCCCTCAGACAATGACTCAATTGTGTTGCTTTCACACTTTGCGCCAGACAGCTCTGTCCATCTCTCACTAAAGGCATGAAACAATATTTTGAAAGCGACGCACTTCCCTTGTGTGCCTTCATTACTCTCACAAAAAAGGCCGTCATATTTTTGTGTTAGCTGTTAGACCTGATAGTTAACAACAGTCTGTCTCTTAGTTGCCCAATCAGGCTGTTCCAATGAAAAGTGTGAGAAAGGGGTGTTCTACTTTGATGCCGCCAACTCAAATTAGCAGCATTAAACTTAAACTAACATTTCCATGTTTTCCGCCTCTAAGCAAGTCATTAAAATGAATGCTAAATGTGCAAGTTTCAAATTAGTTTTTTTTATCTTTAACAAACATGCTGCACTTTCTGATATCGTCTTTTTTTTTTCATGGAAATCCTATCAGTCCACATTTTGTGGATGCTTGAATTCGTCTCGTGGGCTAATTCAGCTATGCATGCTTAGTCTTGGCTCTTGCAATTGTAACAGCTGGGGGCAGTCAGTAGGTATAAATCATGCAGTTGGTCAGCTCCCTGTGTATGTGTACTCCACCCCGCTGCCCATGCAGCCCTGATTCAGTGAGAAGGGGAGAAAATGTGAGACTCGGGGTCACGGCTCAGCCCAGGATTGTGATTATTAAAAAATCCGATTTGCTGTTGTTTAAATGTGAGTTCCTTTGTGAGAACAGCTCCTGCCTGTCGCAGAAAAGACTCAATATTCAAGCAGAATTATTACACACTGGCTTTTTAAGCTCGCAGTGTCGAGAAAAATAAAAAGCAGCTGAGTTAAGCTTATTTCATTTACAAAAAAAAAAAAAAAGAAACAAAAAATCAAATATGACATTTCCTAAACGACTGCTGCAAGTAATTCCTCGCAGATGTGTACAGCGTTTGTGAGGAACTGAAGCATTGCAAATCAATCAGGCAGTCTTTTGATTCAAAGGGAGCCAAATTGTGTTAAGTTAATTAAGTCTGATAGATGTGTTTGCTTTCGTAGCTGATTAAGGTGCTCAGCAGAGTCCCTAAGTTTATACTTCTTCAAAATACTTCCGAAATCTATCAAGGGCTCTGTTTTTTACACCCTTACCCTCTCATTAATTAAGTTGGTCCTGATCATTTTAGCTGACGCTTGGAGTCGGGCCAAGAAAACACGGACAGTACGGGGCTACATGTCATAAACGCTTAAATCTTCCTTCCTTTACCTCGAACGACGAGGCTGAAAGGTCAGGAATATTAATGCATGCTTGTAATGACAATAAACTATTAAAGACAGATCGCAGCGGGGGGGTTGTCCCCCCACAAAATAAGTGACAACTTTACAGTTCTGATCTATAATTAACAATGGCCTCTTTTCAAATGTCAGCCAGAATATCTGAAGCCTTTCCAGGATTACATGATAAGTGTGTTACAGTTCAATTGTCCATCAAAAGAAATAATGAATAGGTCCAGTCCGCAGTGAGCTCATTTGGCACTTGAGTAATGAGGAGTGTTGATGAGGTATTCAGGCCTATTCTTTCCGAGCCAAATCTGGTGTTTGAGTCTCCACAGGGTTATCCTCAAAGCTTAACTGTTGGCCCTCGGTTTGAGAGTCAAACAAATCTTACCCAAACATTTCTCAGGCCTGATTGCTGCGACGACTGCTCCAGATGTGAGACCGTACTGTGCCGAGACATACGGAAAAAAGACGTATAGACATGTAAACACAGATCTGCCCCGCTGAAGACACACACACACACACCATCAGTGCCTTTCTTCACCACCTCTTTTGTTATTTTTTTTTTTCTTTTGCTTTTGGACAGAGTATCCGGCTCCCCTGCCAGATTCTGTTATATCACCAAGAGCACGGATAAAATGTGTTTTCAGTTAATAACTCGACTCATCAGTTTTTTCATAGTAACATCAAAGAGGTCACAGAAGAAGTCTCTTTTGTGTGTTTATTCTGTGGTAATGTTAATGTGAGGAAGAATCCAATGAAAATAGAAAGAAACAAGGTCCTCTGCTGGCTTTGGTCTACCATCTAAAGTAAAACTAGCTTTGTGCATATTAACACAAGGTATGTGAACTATGTCCCCAGTCTTGAAGTGATTTATCGCAGAAGTAGAGCATTTCACTTCTTAAAGAAGGCATACGTTATTTTCCAGCTCCTTATTTATACAGATGAACCCTACCATAGGGGCTTTGCATGGGTCACAGTTGTGAATAATCGTTTTTAGTTTATTCTGGGCCTTGGTGCAGCACCTCACTTAAACCGCTGCGTGAAACCAGCTGTTTTGGCTCTTCTCCCTTTGAGACCACCCTCCCTTTTAAGCTAACCTCGTGCCTGGCTGCCACTTTTAAAGAGCGTTTAAACAGCAGGTAGTCCTCGACTGTCGTGTGAAAAAGAGTGCACTCCCTTTTCATTTCGGAGGTTTTACATATCAGGACCTATTACAAAAGGATTCGTTTCCAATTCATTTATGCGCAGCTCTCATAAGGTCCCACCACAACATTTCAGTCAGGTTGAGGTCTGGATTTTGACTGGATCATTGTAGCACCTTCTTTTTTTCTCTCTCTCCAGCCATTCGGTTGTAGACTTGCTGCTGTGCTTGAGATCATTGTTCTGTTGCGTGACCCACTGTAGCCACGTTTTAGCTGTTGGACTGATGGTCTCACATTTGACTCTAGAATACTTTGGTCTACAGAGGAGTTCACGGTCGACTCAATGACTGCAGAGTGCTCAGGTCCTGCAGCTGCAAAACAAGCCCAAATCATCACCCCTCCACCACCGTGCTTGACAGTGTTTGTGCTGATGTGCTGTGTTTGGTTTTAATGCTGTGCATTATGGCAAAACCCTGTCCAAAGGACATTGTTCCAGAAATCTTGTGGTTTGTTCAGATGAAACTTTGCTTAAGCCGAGCTGCCAAACAAGCCATACTGGTTCAGTCTTTTCTAATTGCACTGCCAAGAAGTTTAACATTTACCATCCTAACTGAGGCGCATAGATGTAGAACCTGAGATATACCTTTTGTTCTTTTTTGCAATTTCTTTGGACTTTGCTATATCTGACCTGTATTGGTTTTCATATGAGGTTGTATTTACCTAATTTTATGCCTATCATTATTTATGGACAGTATTGATGTGTTGCCCTCAAAATAAACAGAAAAATATTTGTTAGCATAAAACATTCTTTTGAATTGTAGTGTTGGAGTATTTTGGGGTCTATCTATATAGAGCAGCAGCTCACATTGAAACTGTGTTGGCAGATTCGAGCACAACTGGCTGCGACTAATTACTCATCAACTAAAAGGTAATTTGCAGTAGCTTTGGTATTCACCCTTCTGAATTTCTCCTGATAACAGATACTTTTAGAACAGCAGAGAGAGCCTGAAGTAACTGCGCTGCCAGGATTCATTTGATGCCTGCATTAAAAGCGGTAACGCAAGAACATAAATAATTTGATTAATCTGACTCATTCCTTATATAATCAAATGTTATGCTCACGTTGGCACAAACACAAACCGAGACAAAGGAAAGTGTATGTCACAAGATAACCTGTGAAAAAAGCTGAACGTCTAACCCACCGAGTGCATTTGAGTTCATCTTCAGCGTCCTCAAAACAGTTTTTGGAGAGTTCTGTAAGTTTGTGATGAGGTCAATAAACGCCTAGAGTGTGCTTGGAATATACAGCCCTCAGAGTGACTGATCGTGACCCAACACTGGAAAACTAACATGCGCAAGAATCCTCTTGCACAATCGTACGTCTCCGTTTTTCTTCCAGCGTTAAAGAATGACAGCATGACAGCACTGGACTGCGAGTACTAATCATTATCATTTCAAAATGACTTTGTAACAGCAATCTGGTCAAACAAAAGAAGTTCATGCTAGGACTCACTGGCTGAAGAACAAAGTCCGTAATGTTAGCGAAAGCAACAACAAATCCTCGCGGGGCCTTTACTTGAGTTGCACCCAAGCCTGGATGGGCCGTAAAAGTGCAATTTGAAAGACAATAATGAAAACAATCTGATCATCTAAAATCTATTTAGCATCGTGGCTTTTCAGCAGCTGTTCTGTCCAATACTGTGGAATATCATTGCAGCACAGACAAGCTCTGCTGTGTGGAGCTGAGCTCCACTGGACTGGAAAACAGTATTTCTGTAAAAGGGTGTCTCTGCCATTTGGCACAGGCTCCTCATTACCAGCAAAAATATAGTTAAGGATGAAAAGACCTGAACAAGGCCATCAGACTGGAGACCAGGTGTTTGCCTGATAGCATTGAGCAGCAAAGTACCGACTGTTTGCACTGTGTCAAACTGTTCATCCATTAAAACAAACTTTTCAATGGTAATTATGATGCTGAAATTGTTTTTATAGGTAAGATTTGTGTGGCACCATCATGGCACACTGTGCTCACATCTTTTCTCACACATGAAACATCACCGACTCCGGTGAAACTTACCAACGATTCTCATGCGAGAGCTCTGTGAACCCACTGACTGATTCTATTACCAAGACTGGAACATATCATTGGAATTAAAGGGGCCAAATCATGAGAGTTCCTCCTTTTAGCCAAAGTTATGAGGAAACACTGCATGCATTCCACTGCTATGCTGCGCAGCTACTATAATTTAGATTTTTTTTTCCTCCAGTATTTTTATTATGATGTGTGTTTCCCAGGGGCGAGGTTTCCGAAGTTCAGAGTAGCTAGTACAACACAAACACAACACTGTGTGAAGGCGGCTCACTCGCAGTCACGAAGTCTCAATAAGTTTGCATTACTGTCTACTCTGGCGTGTTGTGTTCACATATTTGACCAAACTAACAAAGACTAAAACTCTCTAAAACACATAATTAAATTCTGACCAAGCTCCTTTTATCCTAAAGACCCTGGAGTAGCACGTTATCCCTCAGAGTACATTCTTAATTGTGGTTCCCAGTGTTTCCGGGATTATAATAAGCCTTCAGTTTCCAGGCTCCACTCCTGTGGAAGGAGCTCCAGGTTTGGGTGTGGAAAGCAGAATCCCTCTCTCCTTCTAAGATTAGGCTCTAAAATTTCCTTTTAGGGTTGGATCAGGTGACTCTGACCCATTATGTGTGCTGCAATCGGCCCGTTCTGCCTGTTCTTCCTCTCTTCTGTGTCTTCTCCTCCTGAGATCAACACCTCAGCTGTTCCTGAGTCTGTTCCATAAAAGTTTGCCACCTTTTCCCCTGCAATGTGTCTTGAATTCGGGTCTTCTCTTAAACCGAAAACCTCGACACGGCACGCGCTTTATTTAGTGTAAGAAATGCATAAATGATTTTTGATTCGCTACATACAGGAGCAGAAAAATATCCAGACGTGAATGTAAAAATGTGGAATCCCTGCACCCAATATCTTCAGAGTGCCTAGTGATTTATTCCAAAGAGGCTGAACGTGCATTCCACATCTGCAAGCTGCTCTCAAGACAAATAATCAAAATCATATGATGGACAAGACCATGAAATCAAAAAAGGAATGAACAACGAAAACAAATGACTACCACTCTGAGCTTGCAGTAACGTCACACATGGTACAGCAGCATACAAACCTACATCATTTTGAGCTGCAGAGGTCTGTTCAAAGGTACAAAAAGCTAACAATCCACCAAACAACCATTTTCTCATCTCATACAAAAGATGAGTGAGAGGGTAGTGCACAATACCCAGGGAGAACACCTGATTTGGAACCACTAGAGGGTGTACAACACTTTCACAAATATACAGCTGGTAAAGTAACAAGTCGACTGCTTTGAGTTTCTAAAGAAATGCAGTAAATTTAGTCCAAACTGGAAAATAATAGTACAAATGCAAACATATCAGGAGGATGTTGCTCCAAAATATGATTAAGGAGCACATATTTATAGTTACAGCAGGGCATAGTGTGGATTTTGTTCCTTAAATAGAACGTGGTATTTGCACTGAAAAATACAAATGTGCACAAACAGTTTAAAGTGGCGCTCGCAGCCACAAAAAAAAAACAAACCCTCTCGACTTTGTGTTCTGGTAAGTGAATTCGACCAGAAAAAGCGTAATGAATATAATGCATTCATGCCGGATAGAGTCTGGTCACAGCCGCGGCGGCACAGCTGCTCAGAACCGTCAGAGTTACAGGGAGCAGACAGTAGCACACTTTCAGCAGTTGCCATTTAGTTACAGTTAGACACCCTCGCATCTGCTTGGGCTTTGTGAACTCTGTACCTCAACTCCAGAGTTGATAGCTAAAGATAATATCACACCATTTATTTCATTCCCTGCC
>JAVDPK010000266.1:563708-584121 GCA_034780415.1 Cichlasoma orientale
TGTGTGTGTGTGTGTGTGTGTGTGTGTGGGTGTGTGTGTGTGTGTGTGTGTGTGTGAGAGAGAGAGAGAGAGAGAGATGGGGACAGAAGAGAAAGACTACACTCATTACTTCTGTTTTTCCACAGTACTAATGTGCAAATACCTCTGAAGTGGAGTCATTTGAAGACTTTTCAGCATAAACATACATCAAAGCAGGCAGGAAAAAAAGACCCAAACTATCACCAAAAAAAAAGCAAATTAATCGTCTGAGCTGATGGACAGCTAAAGTCGTTTAATCGTGTGTGAAGCATGGTATAAATAGATCGCTATAAAAATCCCAAATCAAACTCTGCACAGTCACTCCTAGACTGCTATTTCAGGCACTTACAGCTGAGTGGGGTCTTGGTTTGAGGAGCCCAGATTAGGAGGAAGACGCTGAAGCTGATTTGCAGTTAGATGAAGGATTTTAAGACGCGGGAGCCGGCCGAGAGAAACAATAGCATCGGGTGATAAACGGTTGTAGGACAAATCCAAAACCTGCGAGGATTAAAATGCATCGTTCAGGTGAACGTAACCACATCCAAAAGGCAAAATGAGAAGAGGAAGAATGGCGCACATTTACACATTCTGCAGATCAACTCTCGCTCTGAATGTCACCGTTTGCTTGTCAGCGCGGTTCACAGTCAACAAGTGCTGCTGAGTCATCTTACCTGGAGATGAGGGAAGTCAGCAGCATCAAACGTCATGTTGCAAACTCCATTTAGAGACAGATTGAGTTCTCTCAGAGACACCAAACCACTGAACGAGCCTGCAGAAAAAAGCAGTGGACCATTTCTGATTTGATTTCGTTGAAGGGGCACGCAGTGATGCTAAAATGAACTCTGCAGGACAACATATACACATATATATTCACCCAGAGAGAGGGAGTTAATAGATGCGTCGATGAAAGCCACATTATCAAACACCTCAAGGTCTTCTGGCTTGACCTGTGACCCACATTATAAAGGAAACAATCTTGAATGATTTGAACCAACAGGCTGATAACTTTACATAACAATGGGAAAGGCGGGGGGGCTCTTACAGAATTCAGTTTCTGCTCGCTGATGTCAAGAGAACAGATCTCAGAGGGTTTGTCAACGTGATGCAACTGGAGCTGAACAATAAACATTTAAAAAATGATCACTGTTTTTCTAACTTTTGTCAAATAAAGGTTCACATGTTGAAATTCAGGTTCTTACCAGGAAAGCTCTGTCTAAAGTGACACAGTGAGAGGTGTCGGCCGACTCACTCTCACATTTTTTACAAGTTTCTTTTATTCTCCTGCGTAGAGTCCTGTATTTCTGCTCCTCTGCCTCCCTGTAAGCCACAAGCCAGTGAGCAGCACCTATAAAAGAAAAGAATGATGAATAAAATGAAATCAATAACATGAATGAAATCAATGAAATATTGGTTAGTCTCTTTATTCTCGATGAATCTGTCAGTACTTTACTCGGTCCAATGGCCATTATCTTTCATCATAGCTGAAGCTGACTTTCAAATACCTTTTGTCCAGAGTTCCTATGAAAGCTAATTTACATTTACATTTATAGAACAGGCAAAATCTGCAAATCATCACAGTTGCCAATAATTTTCTCCTGATCAACTATAAAGCTCTACCATCTATAGTGCAAAAAAAGTGTATTTTTCTATAAACTATAAGCATTAAGTGCACATTATCTATACAATCAAATATATGCAACTATTGAATGTGTCCATTCACTCAGCAGATCAACTGCTTATTAAAGCAAACATCTAAACCAGCAACCCAGTATACTTAGACACACAGGGACACTATGTGGGAGATATTTTCTTGGCACACTTTGGGCCTGTTGGTACCAACTGAGCATTGTTTCTACCTGAGTATTGTTGCTGACCACGTCCACCCCCACAGTGTACCCATCTTCTCATAGTGCATCATGTCACAAAGCTCAAATCATCTCTAACTGGTTTCTTAAACATGACAATGAGTTCACTGTACTCAAATGGCCTCCACCAGATCTCAATCCAGTGGATCACCTTTGGGATGAGGAGGAACAGGAGATTCACATCATGGACAAATGTGCAGCAGCTGTGTGATGCTGTCATGCCAACACCTTATTCAATCTATGCCAAGAAGAATTCAGGCAGCTCTGAAGGCAAAAGGAGGGTCCAGCCTGGTAGTAGCAAAGTATAACTAATTAGGTGGCTGGTGAGCATATATACAGCTGATAAATGTGCCTTGAACATGTGTTCAAGATAAAACATTTACTGAAATATATGATTTGCTGATAAATAAATTATTTTTTTCCTGGGAGTGCATACCATGAATCACAGATGTTCGCAGTGCAGATGCTCCCCAGGATGACTGTATGTGGAGGGATTTCAAACTTTTTGCCAGCCTTTGTTTCATCTAATCCCTCTATTCGTGCACCTGAATGTTACTGCACATGCAGGCAGTTTGATACGCTCCAAGTATACCAAGCAAACACGTCACTTAGGCTATGGCCCCGATTCCATTCATAAAAGTGTCCTTTAGCACTGCGTGAACCTTTCCTCCCTTTTGATAAACTAATATTTATTTATTTACTCACATTACAGCATTTACAACATTAGAAGAACCAGCTAACTCGGCTTTGATGGTGTTCGTTTTTCATTATCAATATTTATTTTATTAACATAATAGATATTGCCTTAAAAAAAACTTAATGTATTTTTTTCACCATCATACCTTCTCTCCTTCTGTGGGGTAATGTCCCGGCGGGGAAACATTTTATAGAGCAGCTCCGTCCTGCGTCACCTGTACAGAACGCCGAAGCCATCCCTTTTGCGGCCTAATCCATTTATCACCACGCTGTTTCATACAAGAAAAACTGCTACAATGTTTTTGAACCTGAGCTACATTGTAGCTCTCTGTATCCTAGCAACAGCACGTAAGACGAGAGCTGCTTCTCCCGTCCAGCAGGGGCAGTAACGACGCTCCTTTTGACGATAAAGGCGGAAGAGACCGGTGAGCTTCGTTGGTCAAAGATGAATTAAAATGGAAAGATAATACTGTGCCGAACCAACCTGAGGCGTTCAAAGGCATCAACCAGGCAAGTTTACAACCAGGCAATGTTTTACTCTGTATCTTATTTAGCAGATAATTGCTCTCGGTAGATGTTAAGTCTGACCCGTGTTCGTTCAAGCCGGCTGGCTAGCTGGCTTTCCTGCAGAGTGACGCCGTATTGGAACGGCTTAGCTAGTGGCAACATTAGCTGATATGTAGTTATTCTGTTAGCGCTATTAAGAAAAAAAAATCAAATACAAATGGGGGATATTCGGCGCGCAAAGTCGACGTTTAGTTTCGCTACGAAGCGAACGCGGAAATGAGCGCGGAGGTCGCTCTCGCTCTCACCTGCGGCTTCGTTTCTGATGAACCGACAGCGTCGGTGTCGTGAACATCAGAGGTCTCCGGTTTCGCGTGCAATTATAGACGGTATAATGTCGTTCAGGCAAAGATCACGAGTGGCACATGTGAAGAGCGACCAGTGAAGGTAGGGGCTTTGCTGTGCATGCACGGTGTACGCTGTTTGTGGCTATGCAGCCATCTGTGTTTGTGGGGAGCTTGCTGGAGTGTGAACTCTTCACTGAGTCTGTGCTTTGAAGGTTGTTATAACAAGACTATAAAACAAGCTAAGGTTTGTCATGCATTTTGGAACATTTTATTGCTCACAGGAGCTCTGATCCACCATGGGAAACACGCCGTCGAAGAGTGACAGCGGAGAAGAACCTCCTAAAACAACTTTGTTTGAAAGGGAGCCAAGTGGGATAACATACAGAATCCCTGCTCTCATCTATCTGAGGCACTGTCACACCTTCCTTGCCTTTGCAGAGAAAAGATCCTCACCCTGTGACAATGACGCCAAAATCTTAGTTATGAGAAGAGGCACCTTGAAAGAGGATGGATCTGTTCAGGTTATCATTCTCACACAGTCACAAATAGTTAAGCCTTTGACTTCACAAATACAGTTAACATTGTTTGTTGTCACCTTATGAAATGTTGTCTTTTGTCGTGTTTTTGTTTTTTTTAGTGGTCCTCCAGTCAGGAGCTGTCCTCAGCATCCCTGCCAAACCACCGCACTATGAATCCTTGCCCGGTGTATGAAAAAAACAGCAAAACACTCTTTTTGTTTTTCATCTGTGTGTGGGGCGCCACCACGGAGATGAAGCAGATCCTCACAGGTAAGAACAAGACCCGCCTTTGCTATGTCAGCAGCCATGACGACGGGCAAACTTGGAGTCAAGTGACAGACTTAACCGAGAGCGTGATTGGCGACACTATCCACAGGTGGGCCACGTTCGCAGTGGGCCCTGGCCACGGTGTTCAGCTCGAGAACGGCCGATTGATCATTCCTGCGTACGCCTACTACATTCCTTACAGATGCTGTTCCTTCCCCATTCCTTGCACAGTCTACCCACGTGCACTGTCAGTATATAGTGAGGACTTTGGACAGACGTGGCATATAGGTAAGATGCTCCGGAAGAAGTCGTGTGAATGTGAAATGGCAGAGATCATAGACCACGAGGGCAGGAGCCACCTCTACTGCAATGCTCGTAATGCTGGAGGCCACAGGTGCGAGGCGCTTAGTGAAAACAGCGGCGCCTACTTTGACAAACCCCACATGGCTATGGAGCTTGTCGAAACGCGTTCTGGCTGTCAGGGAAGCATCGTCGGCTTTCCCGCTCCGGAATTTGTTCCAAACGACGATGCGGAAAGCAAAGCCTGCGGCACGTCACTCCTGTCGCCGGACACGCAAACCTGGCTCCTCTTCATGCACCCAACGAGCAAGTCCAGCAGAAGGGACATGGGTGTGTATTTGAACCGATCCCCCCTGCACTCATCCGGATGGGACAGGCCCAGGATCATCCACAGGGGGCCCAGCGGTTACTCAGACCTGGCTTACAACGGGGACAAGGATCAGTTTTCGTGCCTGATGGAGTGCGGGAAGGAGAGTGAACTCGAGCAGATTGCCTTCATGTCGTTCTCCCTTAATGATGTCATGCAGACGGGCGGCAAGAAAGAAAAGCGTTGAATGGTTGAATGATGGTGGG
Organism: Cichlasoma orientale; assembly: GCA_034780415.1. Classification (NCBI taxonomy): domain Eukaryota; kingdom Metazoa; phylum Chordata; class Actinopteri; order Cichliformes; family Cichlidae; genus Cichlasoma; species Cichlasoma orientale. The sequence goes on from JAVDPK010000266.1 coordinate 568,797, forward strand.
TTTTATTTCTGTATTAACAAACAAAGCTCTCTGACATTCTCCCGCAGCCTAACAAAAAAAAAAAAGAGAGAGAAATCAAAGCAAAAGCCACTAAATATGCTGTGCAGTAACATCCATCTGTGTTTACTATTGTTCTATGTTCTGGAGATGATAATGCATGCATGAGTCGTGTGTTTTGCTGTCTCCTTGTTTACATAAAAAAAGTTATTATCAGATTAATATTATTAATATGCAACAAGCTGTGTAAGGAAGGACGCTGTTTTGAATGGGCTAGGCGGTTCGTTTTAAGCATGCTGTGCTGGACTGTCACTTGGAAAAACAGGCTTTGTGTGTAGCATGTTTAATGAGCACTTCACACCCGTTTGCATCTTTTTAAACTGTCAGTGTTTCCTGAGCAGCGTGAGACAATTTGCCTACCTCTTTTTATTTTCATATGAAGATCATAACAGGCCTTGGAAAGAGTTCCCTCCATGCTCGGTCTCTCCTTTTACACGTCATGTGCTCTGATTCACGTATGCCTTCTACTCCACTGTTTAAACGTGGGCTGTGACGCAGCCTGTCAGCGCTTTTCTGCAGGGTCACAGTGGGTGCCATAAAGGTGGCGATAAAACCGGAGAGAAAAAAGTACATCCAGCTGAACTATATCTGAAGTTTTTTTGTTTTTTTTTAAACAGCTGATAGATTAATGCTACTTTTTACTGCACACATATTTTATTACATTAAATCTCTAAAGCAATTTTGCACTCAGTTATTATTTATTTCCAGCACATTTAGCATGACTTCTGTTCCCAGCATAAAGCACGTCATAATGACCAGATATGACTGGCTTGCTGTTGGTTGTCTAACGAGGGCATGTAACAGCAGATGAAGACACGCTATTTATAAAGCCAATAGGAATTTGCACATGCACAATATCGTACTGTGTGACATTAATGTCCCTCTTTGCCTGTTGTTGTGCGGCAAAAAAAAAAAAAAGCCTTGAGGTGGTACGACACTAGTTTAGTTGTGTTTCTCTTGTGGAAAGTGACAAAAACCTGCATGAAACATGTATTTTAGTACAAAATAAAAGTAACCTGTGATCAACTGGCTTGTCTTTTCTTATGACAATGTAAAGGGATTGAAGTGCTTATAACAGATGACTTATGAAGACAGGGGTAGACAAAAACCTAACTGTCAAAGAACGGGTAAGGGATAAAAGAATCGGGTGTGTGTTTCTTTTTTTTAAAGCGGTTATGAAAAACACTTCAGATGCAGGGAGTATTTCATTCCCATGGCAGCCAGCAGAGGCCGAAGGGTTGCAGCACGCCGAAATGATGCCGAGGACTTCTGTTGTGAAGCGGCCTGTGGGGAGTGATGTGATTCAGCAGATGTGCAAACACAGGGGGATGAATTAAGGACAAGGAGGATCTCATTTTATCCCCCCCCCCCAACCTTTCCCAAATAATACATTTCTACTCATGTGGGAGTTTCGGATATATAAAAAAACAAACCCATGAAGACTGGCGTGACCTTAAGGCCACCTGTGAGTGTCTAAAATGAAAATGCAGCATTAAAAAGGAGGGTCGCTGTAGATTAATTCCAATTCAAGTGAGGTCAAATTAAATAAGTCAGGTTTAACTGGCTCGGCAGCTGCACGGTGGAGACGGAGCACATTAAAGGAATGATGCTGTATGCGTGTCCTTCAAGCAAATAATCTTCACGGGCTCTTTCTGGAATGTGTGAAGGAGGTTATTCTACTGGAATAAATGCATGTGAAATGGGCAGTGATGCCGTCCCATCCTTGACTTGGCAACAGTACGCCTTTCAAGGCCGCTACAGTAACGGTACATTTTCTAAGAGAAGCCCGTAGGATAGGATAACGATGAGGATGAAATAATTGCCAGAAAAGACCCGAATCAACATTATTTTAGTCTGTCTCCCTATTTCTGACTTTCATGTAGTTTCTGTGTAAAACAAATCTTTAAAAACTGGTCCTAAATCTGTATATATATATATATATATATTTTTTTAAAGGCTTTCATTTCTTAGAAACTGCAGGGCACTGTACCATTATCAAATGCTTCTACTTCAAACAGTGTCCTTCTTTTGGACTATTTTTCTTTTGGACTTTTGCGCCGCTGATTGTTGCACATTTTAGTGCTGTAGTGAGTACCAGGACAGTGCAGACTGATGAATAACTACAGTAGCCATCCTCGTTGTAACAAAGACACAGCAGCCAGTGTGATGGGGTTTGTTCTCAGTATTTCAGTACAGTTTATTTCGATGGAGGCCTGTAAACACAGAGCAATAACCTTCATGAGGATTTGGCTGCAGAGGCAGCCCTTATTGGAACATCACCAGCATTTTTAGCCCACAGGAAACAGTGAACCGTGTTGATCCTCGGCACCCTGATGGAGGCCGAAGGATTTCAGGTTCTTTATTGACACAAATGTAGTCGGTGCACAAGCGCACAGCTCATGCTGACATGAATTGCTTTGTTTCACTGCATTATTACGGTTGTATTAAGATTTTAGTCAACACAGCAGCATCTACAGGTTACCTGGGATTTCAGCAACCGGGTCTGACCTCTAATATAATGAGCTCACTGATAGGGAAAAAAACAACATCTAGGTAAGGCATGAAATGTGCTTTATTAGATGTGGGGGCTTGCAGATCTCCAATGTGCTTATCAGCTGACTGGCCACTTCCTTGCTCTCTGCTTTTTTTCTTCTTCTTCTTCTTCTTTATAACCTTGTTCAATTGGTTTCTTCACACAAAGGATGAATCATGTGGCAAAAACCTGTTTTTCTCCTTCTGTGTTGGCGGTGAGGCAGTCAATATTTTCCAGCACATATGCTTCATCTGTCGCTCCGAGGACACCTGGGAATCCAGTAGGAGAAAGCCTACCAGTGTTGGCGTCACAGATGTTTTCTGCTCGCTGCAGACACGTGTGGCGTCCCAGCGGGCACGGCACAGAGTGCCGGACACACGGCTGTCATATTGTTCTCGTACCGTATGTTTGAATGAGCCTGGGGCTCACGGGTGAAGAGCTGCCACATATTTAGGAGGACGTGAGAATGACAGGAGTCTGCTTAGGATGTGGTCAGATTCTTTTTAGTGAAATAAATGCATGCCCCCTTAACTCATACCTGTCTTAAACTTGAAAGCCTTTCAATCTTTTAAATCCACTTGTGATTTAGTACTAACCAAGCATCCAAATTAGTTGTACCGCATCATGACGAGGTGCAAATCTGACTCCTTTTGATGGAGTTTGTGCAGTTGAATATTTCTGTGGCTCATACTGTAAGTCAGCACTTGCACAGTGATTAATTCGATCTGCAACTTTGTTACAAATATAGTTTGCTATCGCAGAGCTGTCTGTCACACACGTCACCATTAACAGCGTACGAGAAAAGTAAAAGTTTGATCAACTAATTACATTTCTGCACCAGAACGAGAAGCGCCGAGGAAACGAATGAGCTGATTAGTGTAAATCCACATAAGCACAAACGCTACTTAATGCCAGATTTCACAGAGAGCTCAGTTTTTTTCCCCCTCTGAGAAAGAACAATCTGAAGATCCACATAAATAATAAAAGTTTTTTTAGGCACGCTTTAGCAAAGAAATTTAGAAGTTCTACAAAGCAGCACATCTCTGTGAGCTCTTCCACACAAAATTCCTCTTTCCATGGTCAGCACCTGTCGCCCCCTTTGTCAACTCATGCTGTTTTGGTGCAGCACAAAGAAGCTCTGTTAAATCAACAGCAACACAGAGTGCAGGTTAACCTCAAATGGAACAGGCAAACTTTGGAGATATGCATTATGCGGTCAGTGTTATCTACTGGCTTCTGTTAGCTTTAGTTAAGAACATTCCTGTCCCAGTGAATGTGTAACCACAGTACAGTAATAATAATAATAATAATAAAAAGTTGTTGCTGAAAGCTGCTGTTTGCTTTATTTTCTATCTGCATAAAAATGTTGAACAAAAAAAAAAAAAAAATCTGAAGCAGTTACAGGTTTAAGGTTCTAAGTATGTCCATCAACATTGTGTTGATCATCAAAATGTACATAAGGAAGCTAAAACCCATCAAGGGAGCACATGATATGTGAGAATGAAGGTTCTGACTAATCCTAGAACTAGTGGCCCATATGCCAGCTCATATGCAACTCATAAATTGCATATGTACATGTACACACACACACACAAAAAAAAGTTTATTCCGGAAATGAACATGGAAAGGTAGCTAACGGTAGGGTTTAACGTCACACCTGTGATAAGACTACTCCGGGTCTGGAAGTACAAAATCTTATCGGACTTGCTATCACCAGCCGAATGAAGGGGGTGTGAGAGGCTTGTGTTGTGTTGAGCCAAATCCCCAATGTAAATGTTTGCATGACTGCTCTGCAGGATTTTTCAGTTCAAAAACCAATAACTCTGGGAACATGTTATGTGCTTTGTCCCTTAAGTAGGTTTGAGCAACAGACATGATACATTCAGTATGAGTTATCGCTCGCTCTGTTTTTTGTTGTTTTTTTTTTTGGTTTCTCTTTGTTGCAAGACAGTAAAATATAAGTTACGCAGGCAAAGTTACATTTTCAGGGTTTGATTGTATCTATGTACACAGGAAGCTACACTCAGTCGAACTGTACATCATCACAGACTCACAGAGGAGAGCCACATGTCAGCAGCTCCTTTAGGAAAACCGTCGCGAACCATAAACTTGAACCATCTCTTGTTACATCACTGCCAAACAGATGAGCCTATTTACAATATATTGCGACCTCGTGTCTGCTAAAACAACTCCATGTATCAAAAACTCCACCTTGGAGATTAGTTTTCATGGCAAATCACAAAAGGAGAGAAAAAAAAATCCCCCTTCACATTACAAAGTATTGAAATCATTACAAAACTAAAGGGAAAAAAGACAAAGTGCACAGTATAAAATTCATCGTGCATGTGTGTCAGAATAAAGGGAACGAATGAGAGAAATGAGCAGAGAAAGCTGTATTTTGAGGCTTCCACAAATAAAAAGAAAAGGTTACATATTCTAAATCTTACCCCAAGTGGCCTGTGGCAAGAGTTGTATCACATTTGATAAACTCAGACTTATCATTTATTCCCCGTCTTTTGAAAACTACAAGTTCGCCACAGTGTGTCCAAATCTTTGTGTCAGACGACTAGTCTGACACAAAGTCCATACAGTCCGACCTGTGCCTGTGATTCAAGCTCAGCAACGCTCTCCACAAGAATGACATCACTGAAAGCGATGTCAACATCTTTTTGACATAGTTTAGGACAGTACAAAGATTATATGCCACATGGACACACAGCCGTGTCTGCAGACTGCTGAGAGTCTTAAAAGCAAGAGTGCCCAGCAGTACCGATGTCGGATAAAACTACCTGACCATTTAGAGTTTAAAAAAAAAAAAAAAAAGGCTTACAAGGGCACTGCGAATCTACATAAGCCATAAAAAAGCCATGCCACATTTACACCCTGTTAGGGCTATTCTGTCTTAAAGGGACATGCGCACAGTTTACAAACAGGGGAGGCAAACGGACCGCTGAGAAAGCAGCAGGGCTGGGAAAGTCACTTTCAAAATGTCACCCGCTATTGATTTCTGATTGCAAATTTGAAACTGTAATAACACATTTATATCCACATTTCTGCCACAATCAGTTAAACCTCTGTCTGTAAGCTTAGTGCTTGAAATGAATTTGCCTATTTTTCCTTTTAAATTATGTGATTTGATGGTTTTTTTTGTTTTGTTTTGTTTTTTAACACCAGACTGAATTAGTTGCTATTTTTTTTTTGTTTGTCAGATCACTCTAATGATTCTACAAGTAATCCATTGTTCCCAACCCTATAAAGCAGTGAGTGTGGCAGACCAGTCACATGCACACCACGGGAAATGTTCGGCTAGACACATGAGGACTAACCTTTAGCTCTCTGGCTGCTGGGTACTAAACATCACACAGAATAACAGGCAGAGCTGTGAGGGGAGGAGACTCACATGTCTAACGAAAGCACCGTTCAAGCAGTAAAGTTGCACGTTAGCGCAGAGGTGGCCTTCCCCCCCTGCACACACACTTTAGGGCTGACATTTGATTGACCAGCTTTAGCCTTCCTCTATGCTGAAATAATTAGTCTGTGAACAATCAACAGTGAGCAATATATGACCTGTTATTATTTTTTTTCCACAACTGAGAGATTTTCTCTCTTTTTTTTCCTACATGATACGTATAATGTACTGCGCAAAAATGGATATGCGCACATACTGGAAGCATAAATGTTGCTGAGGACATGCAAGTTGTTGAGTATACAGCAGAGCAAAAAGCGATGTTTCCCAACGTCATAGTCTCCTTCGTCTTCTCGAAACATCATCCGTCCCTCAGATCTCATTCTTCAAGCGCGTGACTCTTTCTTCGAGTGTGGCTTATTTCCCAGCAGGGCATCTATCTCAGTAACGGTTTGAGGGGTCATTTGAGATAAAATCTGAAAGAAGAGAAGGACGGCATCTGTTTTCAAAATGATCTATATATTTTTTTATGTTAGCTGCTAGTTTGCCTGGCACATAAAAGAAGCGTATCTGATGTGGAATTTAAAAAAAAGAAAGAAAAACTTACCCGGAGGGCACCCAGGTTCTCAAGTAGCTGGTCCGCATTGGAAACACCCAGAAGTACTGAGCTGACTCCCTCGCTGCGCAGACACCAGGCTGTAAAAAGAGCAAACCAGTAATTTTTACATTTCTTTTAAAAATGTCAACAGATTCAAACAGAAAGCATAAAGACACTGATCCCAAAGACAGTACAGTTTTTCCCAAACCACGCATAAATAAAGTAATTAACAAGATCACAGATTAGTGTAGTCTTAATTTGATATAGGAAACATTCATTTACTCCACTAAGCTCAGACCTGATGGTCACAGGCAGCAATCAGTGGAAGCACTTTCTACCTGTATGTGTGCAATTAGATTAAACACTCTGAATCGCTCATTCAAGATGTGAAAATCATGCCAATATGAACCAGTTCAGTCTCGATGCTAAAATAAGCAAAGCCACGTCTCCGTATGACTGCACTGAAAAATCAGGCCGTTTGCTTGGGTCATACCGATGGCTAACTGTGCAGCGGTGCAGCCCAGTCTGTCTGCCAGTAGATGGAGCTCCTTGATTTTAGCGAGCTGCCTCCGACCCTCCTCACTGTTCACTCGCTCCTTCAGCCACTGGTATCCCTTCATCAACATGGAGAAAATCACTGATGCAGTACTGATTCGCGCTGTATGCCGACAGAGTTAAAGAATAATGCTGAGGCTGATTTTGAGTGAGAAGGACTCAGAGGATCAAACTGACCTTCATTGCTGCTCTGGAGCACTCTGGTACACCATCACTGTACTTGCCTGTGATTAATCCACAAGCGAGCGGTGACCAGGTCATCGCTCCCACACCTGAGGAGAGCATGAATGAAACTAGATGAATCCTTTAATTAAAAAAGAAGAGATAAAGGGAGCTTTGAGAGTTTGGATGTCTGACCGATCTTGTGGTAGAGTTCAGGAAGCTGCACTTCTACTTTGTCCCTCTGGAAATAGTGATACTCTGCCTGCTCACACACAGGTGGTATCAGGTTGAACTGGCGTGCCACCGAGTATGCCTCCTGGTGCCAGAGAGAGGGAAACACAATGCCACGGTTAGCACTCAGCATTATCGGGAAAAAGCTGATGTTGGTAAATTTGTGAAGAGTAAGACTTTCAGAATGAGAGCTCAGCACCATGATTTCCATTGCGCTCCAGCGTGAGGTTCCCCAGTACATAGCCATACCCTGGTTTATTACAAACGTCATGGCCCGTACAATCTCTGCAAATCACAGTATATGACATCTTGCTTAAATTACATTCATTTGACAACTGTAAAGCAACTGATTGTGGCTTATTTCCACACTTAAAACACACTGCTACACAAAATCCCTGCATATTTATGCTAGAATCATTATTTGAAAGATCTCAAACTGACCTTCCATCGGACTGTTGACGTCATTTCTGTTGGCAAAAACTATGTCCACATAATCTAGCTGGAGTCTTGATAAGGATCCTCTTAAACCTGTGATAAACAGAAGTCAAGAGTCATCATTTTAAGGCACAGCAATGTTTTGAGCCACCAGACCGCGTCAGCGAGGGAAATGACAGCATCAATAACTTTGCATTTACTTGGTCATAAACAAAAGTATCAGGCTACATTATATTGACCTTAAAATCAGGCTTAATGAAGCGTGAGGGAAGGGCCACAGTTATGAGTGACATGAGTGTGTGTATCAAATTTCATGGAGTTCCATCCAACAAATCCATAAATATGAACTTCATGGTATCGCCTAATGTTAAACCAGATCACTGAAGTGAGTCCGAAAGTTTATCATATATATTTCAGTTTAAATGGCATCAAAATAGCTTTCAGCTATTCCCAAGATATTAACGATTATGCTCAGCACAGTGTGCTGGTGGAGGGTAAAGCGGTTAATTCTTCAGAGTGATTGTGCTTCATGTTCAATTTTCTGCTTCTCAAATGTTCTGGGCCAGCGTCTAACCTTGGGTAAGTCAGCAGTTGGACTCAGAGGTTGTTTTTCTCAGCAAAGTGAAAATGCTGCATAGAGTCGAAATCTGAGCATTGTCCCTGCACGCGGCTCAAGCCTTAAGAGCTGCACGTAGTTCACTCATTATGCGGTGGCCTCAAATCAAAAGCTTCATGACAATGACATGAAAAAAGCTCATTCAAGTCCTAGGTAAATGGTCACCCCGCAGCCATGCTGCTCACAAAAGGAACAAAGACCACCATACACAAACCCCTTAGCTTCTTTTGGATTATTTTTGGGACCGGGGACTGATGAAACGGAGGGAAAACAACAATCAAGACATGTTCCTTCACCTGACCTCTGTATTTTCTCTGACCCACACAAATCTGGTGACAGTCCTCTGAAACGCCTCGTCTGCCTCTGCACTCGACTTAAAGCGATCCGTCTTCAAAGTGAGCGCACCTCAAATCCCAATAGTGTCGGTCCACTAACATCACAGTTACTGCAGAAAAGTACGCTTGCTATTTCTTTTTTTTATTAAAAATGGAAATGTATTTGATTTTATGGCTCGCTGATGTGCATGCTACTGCGATGTGTAACGTGGAGTTGACTGAGTGAGTCAAACAGCACTCACACTAAAAGGTAAAGGGTCCATCAACTGAGTGATAACAACCACGTCATTAGTGCTGCACTCTGGAAAACATGCTACATAAAATAAAGATGCAGTAGAACCCAATAAAAGATTATAGTATAGTTTTCAACTATAGTCTCTAATAGATAATAAGCCCAAAGCTAATGCAGAAGTGCCGCAAACTGCAGTTCCTCTAATGGCCACTTGAGGCTGGCTCCCAAAGCGAGCCTATCCCCATAGACTCCCATGTTAAAAGGCCCAACTTCAGAGCAAAAATAAACATGTTTACAGTCTGTTGAAATTATTTTGGTCTCTATAGATAATTCTTCCCTTTTTTGCATTTCAATGAGGGGGAATTTTTATATAACTTAGCGCTTCTGTTTATATTAAGCCCTAAATTTAGGCATTTTTAAGTCATTGACAGCTAGATGCTGAGACAAGTGACAGTAACCACTAGCTAAACTTTGCCCCGGCTAATCTGAATGGCTGAGTTGGACATCTCCGTTGCGTTTGTGATGATTTTGTGGTCCAGACAAAATGATCCATTTTCCATTTTAAACTGTCAGTTTAAAGACAAGCTGCAGGAACGCGTTTTGAGATCTGAACCACATTTATTAACTTGGACCAAAATAACCCCTGATCATACTTTGCTGTAAATCGAGGATTGGACCGTACCTTCAATGATGTGCTTTCTGGAGAGTCCTCTCTCTGTCTCTGCCCTGTGGAGTTATGAAAATACATATTATTGATTCTCACTTAAAACGATGAAAGCAAAGACGCTGGATTTAAGAAATGTAAAGTATCTATTCTTTTAGTGGTACACTTACTGGCCTCCCCAGTAGATTTTTGTTGTAATGACAAAACTTGAACGCCTGGCAAGGAGAAAGTTGTGAGTATAAGCACACTTTTAATTGTAACATAGAATTTAGGTAAGGGAATCAGCTCATTCTACATCTAATAGTATGGATAGTGTTGCTGACAGTCTTTCTTTCTTGTGCCTGTTAAAATTAAAATATATTTGGACCAATATGTGCCTCTTTGGTAGCTGGGTGAGTCAGCCACCAGCCTTGATCAGGGAGTTTAACATTTTTATCCTTTTTTTAGTCTCTCTGAGGATAAAGCTCTACATTTTTTTTAAGTATGACTTTCCCTTGAGAGAATTTAATGGTGTGCTGCTACCAAAAAGTAATGAAAACATGCAGTAATGCAGTGCATTTCAGGAAGGGATTATTAGGGATTATTTAAAGTAAATCTGCGATCTAGTCGAGTTAAAAAGCTTCGCATGCCTGTGATTCAGTTACGAAGAATGAGTAATCTCACCTCCATCCTTTCTTCTTGATAATGTTCCCTAGAGTAATTTCCGCCCTGTGGAGAAACACATCATTGGTTGTGTTGGGCTGAGGCTAATAAACTTTATTTATATGTAACCTTTAACAACAGAGTTTACAAAGACATACAGATAAGCAAAAGGCAGAAAACTCCCAAAGGGGAAGTGAAACATCAAAGCCAAACAAAACAAGATAAATGTAAAGAAGCAGATTGGATGACGATAGACAATAAAAGATGACATCACACGAAAGCAAGTCTAACAAGTTTTACTTTTTAAATCGCCTAGAAAGAAATCAAATGGTTAAAAAGAACACTTTATAAGAATAAAAGTTTTAATTGAAGTCTGACCTTCCAGAGGCGTACACCTCCGCTGTGTCAAACAGGTTCACTCCGTTCTCATAAGCTATGGCCATCAGGTTCTCTGCCATCTGAGAGAACACAAAAACTGAGACTGAGAGAAGCAGACGATGGATAAATTCCAAATACCCAGAGGTCGTTCATGAAGGACGCTTTTCAGGGAGGATAATGCAGTAGATATACAGACAATATCTCACCAAGCTACAGTAGTCTTAATGTGTGTGAGACATTTCTGTAATTGTAAACACTGAGATTTGTTTACAATATGCAGACTGCGTTACACAAAAGCCAAACGGGCGAAGGTGTGCGGTAATCGATTTCTCATACGAACAGAGAGAGCACTCACTTCATCAGAGATTTGCGATCCAAATGTCACCCAGGTGCCTGAACAAGGAGAGAAAGGCAGACAGATCGTCATTTTGTTTAAAGGTTTGAGGCTGACGTGAATATTTCCCTGCCTTCAATCCAACTCACCTAACCCGAGACAGGAAACACGCAGGCCTGATTTTCCCAGGTTCCTATAGAAAAAAAAATCAGGAGGTTAGATGAGAAACGTCTGTAAAGCTCAAAAATAAAAAATATATATACATGATGTGTGGGCAGTTGGAATATGCACATACAATCTATGATCACAGTAAGATGTACGTGTGTGAGTGATGAGCAATCCTCAGTACTGAGACACTTTGGTTAAGCAGTGATGGGACTAAGTACTGCATCCTTTTGAAGTACTTGTATCTGTAACTAGCGTTAAAATAGCAGCTGTAATATTGTACTGTATTTATAAGCAATCATAACTTCCTATAAGCATACAGCTTGTCTTATTTGTTCCTACCCAAACCTCCAAGTCACCTGAAGTAGTTTTAGTTTATAAACAAACACATCTGCTTACAACTACATTACTACAACTAGTCATTAATGTTTATGAGCTAGCTGGCTCAGTAAAGAGTTACTTTACTGGGCACGCTAAGATCTGAAGGCAAACATCAGCTTAATATGATGCTGCTGTTGATTAGATCATTGCGCTGTGGCAGCGCGTCCTTCGTATTTACATTTTAACTTGCATGTAAAGCAATAGTATGAGAGTAACAGTAATAGTAGTCGTTCTGCGTGGACGTCATCAACATTCAAATGGCAAAAAATTAAACCAGAATGAGTTAAACCAAAAAACATCACATGTAGCACAAACCTGGTGTTATGCATAAAGCAAAAGTACGACACAAAATAAGAACCTCACATGAATGTAATTTATTTCTGTTCCCGGATACTTCACTCCTCCACTGCAGCTGCTAAGTGAAAGTCTTTCTTGCCTGTGGTAAAATGACTTCCTCTGTCTAATTATTTCTGAACAATTGACCTTTCATCCCTCATATGTTAGCAGTTCAGTGTATTACAGTGGGCCAGTGAGACAGCTGGAGGGGACGGAGCTCGGCACAGTTAAGAGTCCCGGCAAAAGCTTCTTTGGTCTCTACGATAAATGACCCAAAATGCTCCGTGAGCTAAAGAGGAGTCCATTAACTGACATGCCACATCTGATTATTCAGACAGCTGAATTTTGAAGGGCAGGCGGGGAGAAGCAGAGAGCTGCATTTCTGACCACAGGAGCATGTACAGCTGAAAATGATGTGGGCTTCATGCTTGCTCTCCTGTGCGCTCTCCCCCATTCTAATTAGCCGGGGAGCCAGCTGGAGAGCCAGCAGAGCTGCAGTGCAACTCGCTACGCGCCGTCTTTTCATCTCCAGCGCCTCTCCCCTCTTGGCCTGTCTGCCTGCGTCCACCACAAATAGCCAAATGCACAAAGACAGACTGTCAGAGCATTTAGACTCAGTCGAACAAGTCCTGCTTTTATTTTCCTGGTCTATTTTTAATGTCCATCCTCGTGCTATTTTTAGATTCCTGCATATGTAAGCATTTGTTTCCCGCTGCGTGTGTGTGTGTGTGTGTGTGAGTGTGTATATGTGTGCGTATGGAGAGAGGGAAGGGGGGGCATCAGTCTTCATGTGAGCGCTCCATGTAGGTGTGAAACATATTGTTTGTGTCATTACGTTAAACTGTTAAAATAGCGCACAGGTGGAAGGTCAGGAAAGCTATTTAAAGGGAAAATGTGCCTGTGGGGTTTGCATGTAGCTGATTCCTTGTATGGTAAGCTGGCTTTTCTTCGTGGTTTGTCAACCAATGACAGCTCTGCCCGTTCTCTCACGCTGACAGCCACTTTGAACGCTGGGAGTAAATTTAAATGAGGCACATGGGAAAAACACATTTGAGAGACGAGGTTATTTCAAATCAGCTATCTGAATATTTTCCCATTTGTTTTCTTCTCTTTTGTTGGCATTTTTCGTGGCATCCATCAAATCAGTCCCCCCCCCCCCTTTTTTTTGCCTCAACTTCATTTGGAGGAGAATAAAAGGATTTCTTTTATTTATTTATTTTGTCTAACAATATTTGACAAGGTGGGGCCAATAACAGCATCCCAAAAATATTCCCTACAGTTTTAATCAGCTTCTAAAACAAAGCTTGAAACTGATTCAAAATTGCTTTTAAGGTAGCTACTGTATCTACTGTTTATACCTCTCAAAGAGCACAGTCCCAACTTTATTCATTACCTTTTTTTTTTTTTTTTTTTTTTTTTTAAATCTTTAGAGAACTTTGAGAAAATGCATTATAATTACGTGTGACAGCTCTGAGCTGTGAATTAAGGACAATAAGAATCTGTTAGTCACCTTCTGTCCATACGTTCCTTTTCAAATTGCACCACGATGACAAACAGAAGGGTTACGTGTGAGCAAAAAAAAACATGTCACCAAAACATGAGTCAGGATTCAGAGGCGAGTGTCAAGCATCCAGTGGCATACAGCTGTTACACAAATGTTTGTTTTGGTTGTTTTTTTTTCTGTTGAATGTTCTTCTGCTTTTTTAAAGATGAGTGCACGAAGCTGACAGACTCCAGTTTGGTTAACGCTCCGCATGAACGCATCATGACAGGGAGCAAATTTGAAACCGGTGTGTATTATTGGGTGAATTCCACGATTGCCGCGCCACATAAAAATCCCTTTTTTTTTTTTTTTTTTTTTTTTGTGGTTGCGAGCAATAGAGGATGTCACTGTTTCCATGTGTGACAAGTGGCCGCCCCCTCCCTGCGCTCAACTCCGCTGCTCTCTGCAATGCTGCAGTCTGCTGAATTACTATCAGTGAGTCTGGAGAAACACATGCTCTCTCTTTCCTCTCACTATCTCCCTGTTGACGGTCATTCCCACCATCTCTCACACGCATGCACACAGACGCTCAGCTTATAGCTCATGTGGGGTGGATCTGAGGGACGCTGCGCAATAACGGAAAAGATCTATAAAGATCTATACTGTGCAACTGTCAGCAGGGGGTGGGTGGGGGGGTGGGGGTGTTCGATGCTTTCACGTGAATATTCACGCTTGATGGGAATTACATTGGAACACAGGCACAGTTCCACATGCATGAATGCTCTCATGAGCAGGGCACACAGATGCTTCTCCATGGCCTTCATAAGTAGGTCTTCCAGTGTTTTCTTGTCTATTTTTTCCCTTGCCATAAATCACGATCTCCAAACGAGGTGATTGTAGCGACTTGGCTGCCCCGTCCATACATTTTTAATGGTGGAGAGAGAGAGGAGACACACAGGTGCTCCGTCATGGTTTAGTCAGCATTTTAACCTGTGCTGACATTCACAGTTACTTTTCACCTGAGACAGGAGCAAGACACTATATACAGATGGCGAGGTGCTAATGTTGGACTTTTTTTCCCCCTGCAGTTGTCATAAAATGCCACACATGCTGAGCAGGCTCTTCTCCAGAGGGAAGACCTAGATATTAATAACACTCACGTCAGTTTTATGTGTATGCTTAGACACACATTTTCTGAGCACAAAGTGTGGGAAGATGGTGGACTGTCTGTTCTCCTCCAGTAATGCTGCACACGCTGTTTTTTGGCTTTAAAGGGTCAGTTCACCCAAATTACAGAGAACAGATTTTCTCAGTCACAAAGCAGAAGTTATGGTTTAAAACTAAACAAAACAAGATTTAATTTTGCACTGTTTGAACACCCAAAGTGTGAGTTTCTGCTTGTGTCGATTTGAACCTAAAATTTCACAGCAGCTCTCTCAAACTCCGGACAAATGAAATCAAATTAGCCACATGGCCTGGCACTAATTTAAATTAGAAAATGATTTTTTTATTTTATTTTTTTTGCTAAACCCAATCATCTATGAGTGCACTAATGATTGATTTAGCTATTTTTAAAAGCATTAGCCTAAACAATGGGCCCTTCATGTAAATGTGATGTTTTTAATTCAGTTATATTAAAACAGTTAGAGAATCAGGTCTGTCCTAATTATAAAATACACATGCTGAGAGCAGAGTGAATAGAAAAAAAAGGCACACACACACACACACACACACACACACACACACACACACACACACACACACACACACACACACACACAC
>JAVDPK010000266.1:609054-634306 GCA_034780415.1 Cichlasoma orientale
AAAGCTGTCCATTGGGCCGGATTAGAGTCTTTGCTGGGCCGAGTCTGGCCCCCGGGCCTTATGTTTGACACCCCTGGTGTAGGCAAAGTATGCGAAGATACGCTACTGGAGCACAGCCACTTTCTGCTGGACGTTCAACTCTGTCCACAAAACGCGTGATGTGCGTTTCCAAACAGTAAGAAGTCTTTACAGCCAGCAGTGCGAGCAGCTCACGAGTAACATCAGTATTACACAGTCAGAGCAATATGTAATGCTGGCCGCAAGCCAGCCTGTTAACTGTATATATCTATATGAGGTGTTTTCTGAGAAACATTGTGTTGAGCAGACTGCCTATAGGTCCAGCCTTTTAGCTGATAGCCGTGCTTTGTTTTCCATCCATTCATTTTCTTCCGCTCATCCTTTTTAGGCACTCATTTTAGTGTAAGTGCAGAAATATTTTACTGACATTACATCCAGCAAAGTGAGAGGAGCTGCTCTGCTAATCACACAGCAGCTGTGAGAATCACCGGCTTTGCAGAACCAAACCAACCAAGGTGGCTACAAGCTAGTGCGCTAACTTAAGGTCATGTACTGTTTTTCATGCTTTTTGCTAGGAACCTCTTTTTGCGTCACAAAAGCAGACAGTTACCCTTTAAGGTGTATTTAAGAGACAGAACCGAATGACTCGTGAAAGACTTCTGCTTTATAAAAATGGCATTTTAGTTCACAAAGACAAATGAATGGCACTGAAAAATGTAGAATACAGAATAAGATAATTAAAAATGTATCAGTTATATCAAGAAAAACAAGCTTGAGGCCAGACTACATCCTTTGTTATTTTCTATAAAGACAACCAATTCTACAGTTTTCTCTGGTCTCTCAGTCCACTTGGTCTTTGTTCAGCCCGACTATAATAAAACTGAGCTGCCAGCAGAAACACCGGAATTAGAAATAACCAACCTCACTCCATGAGAAACACACGGAGTTACTGAAGATTACAATTGACTCTGAAATGACAAAAGTGCTGATATGTCTCCGTGCCTTTCTTCTCACATGTTGCTGAGCCGGCAAAGAGAGCCAGACTGAGGAAGATCAGGAGTCTGATTAGAGCAAGTACAGCGCTCTCCAAAGTCTGCATTACACATCACACCTGAGTAAAGAGGAGGTAATATTGAAATCAAATTGGGTGGGGGGGTGGGGAGTAAAAATCCCACACTTCAAATGTTCATGTCTTGATGTGAAAGGTGTCTCTGAAGTAATGTCATCAGCCTCGAAAGCAGTTTCCATTCATAATTACACAACAATACGAAAACTAAAAATCTTGGCAATTCTTTTTGTCTCCTTTGGTGAAAGTTCAAAGTGACATTTTGAGACAACGGACCAGTATATATATATATATAAATTTTTTTTTTAAATGACATGATATTACAGAGCTGTGTAAACTCTGGTCGGCTGCTCCTCTGTTTACCACATGTACTTACTCCAAATCTTGGGTAGATGTAAAAACACTGACCACAAATGGTATAAAAAAAAAACAAAAAACAAAAAAAACAACAAAAAAAAAGAAGCAGTCGCTCTGCACAGCTTTATCACCTGGTCCCTCTGTGTGGCTGAGACCTGCCAATCTCTGGAAAACTCTCTCAACAGTTCACATGACTTTTTTTCCCCCTATTTTTCTTGGTCATGAATAAAGTCGCTAATCTCTCTTTGAGTCTGTGTTCAAAGTGGCTCACAGGAGAGGATCCAGAGTGCTCTCAGTATTTGGCAGCACCTGTGTGCTGGTGTCATGTCCAGAATAAGAGGCAGGTCAGCTAGAAGGTCACAGTTGCAGTGCTCTTGTTTTGAAAGGTCATTGTCTGGATGCTGGAAAGGATTTTCCTCTGATGCCCAGCCAAAGTCACTCCCATGTGCAGCAGATCTCTAAAGAGACGGGAAAATAAATGAACTAATTAGAAATTAAACTTTCATAGACTAATTTTTACTTGGATAAACCAAGTATCACATTGAGTATTTAAAAAAAAGAGGGTATATGAACTAACTGTGTAGCGATCTGGCCTAGCTGGTCCACTGAGTTGAAGCCGGCCTGAAGGAAACTGTCTTCATAACGCTCCATCTTGATGGCCCTTAGCCAATCCCCCACTGAGGCACACGGCGGGAGAGCTAAAGGTGCACGCTGGTCCAGCAGGGGGTAGGACGGCCTAGGGGACAGGGTCCAGAAACAAAGGAATAGCTTACATGCACTGTCACCAAAACCTCAATGAAGAGCTTATATATGTCCCTGCAGCAACATTCCAGTTGACAAGCTGAGCTGAGTGACTGACAGGGACAAACAATGGGATCTGCAAGGGGTGGAGTGTCCTCAGCTGTATGTAACCAGTAATGTCGAGGCAGGGAAATGGGCACAGCAAGTGGCTGACAGGTCACAGCAGGACAATGAGGTGGTGCACAAGATTGGGCAGCAGGAGGCTAATGCCTGCCCCGTCACTGTCAGGGCTTTAAATGAACACTAAGAATAAGACATCACGAAGACATGCTTCAGTGTTTTTGTGCATACAGCAAGGTCAGTAAGTTTTCGGACAATGACATTTTTTTTTTTTTTTGTAAATCAGGGACCAGAATTCCTGAACAGTTAATGCAATACTTTTGTTAAGCATCTTGAATGACAGCTGTCTGCCCCTCACTCACATCTTTGTTTGTTTGATTTAAAATCCACCGTGGTGGTCCAAAACCTTATTCACCTAACTGTGTAAAACACATCTGCACTCTCACCCTGCTCCTTCTTGAGCCACTATTTTCAGCGATGCGGGGTTGCGGATGAGTTTGTCCAGAGCGCTGACAAGGTCTGCAAAGCGAGGTCGTGCCGAGCGGTCCTTCTGCCAGCAGTCCAGCATCAGTTGGTGCAGGTGGGTGGGGCAGTCAGGCGGTGGGGGCAGCCGATAGTCCTGCTCTATGGCATTGATCACCTGATAGAAACATATATCATTAACTATATATTCAGGTAATAGGGAATCTCATGATAACAGTCAAGATTTAAACACTTGAGTCATTACCTAAATCCCAAGTGTTCTAAAATGACTGGAAAGACTGGGCTAACAAAACCTAGAAGACATTAAAAAAATACTTAATAAAACAGCCCAGCATTGATTTTCTTGCTTCAACTTACATCCTGGTTGCTCATGTCCCAATACGGTCTTTCTCCAAAAGACATGACTTCCCACATGACGATGCCATAGCTCCACACATCTGAGGCTGAGGTAAACTTTCTGAAGGCTATCGCCTCCGGTGCTGTCCAGCGGATTGGGATCTTACCTCCCTGCACAGAAAGGTAAACAGTCAGTGCTGCTGAACTTCACATAAACATGGTCAGGCGGGGCTCTGAGAAGGAAACTGAAGGAAGGCAAAATGCTAACTTTAAATTAAAAAGCTTTTATGATCAATATAAAAAAAAAAAAAAAAAGCATGTGGATAAATAAAACTGTGCTATTTATTTATACAGCCTCGTAATCGCTGCATCGTCTTTGTCTTAATGTCCCATTGATGTGCTAGAGATTAAAATTAGCATTTTTGGATGATTTCTATGATTTTTATCCTACTATATACTGTACTGTACTACTATATATAAAATGAATGGAAGGCCTTCTTCCTTAAGCATTAACTGAGGATGGCTGTTGTCTCACCAAAGAGCTGGTGTAGGTCGGGTCAGAGGAGTTCTCCTGCAGGAAGCGTGACAAGCCAAAGTCAGACACCTTGCACACCAGGTTGCTGTTGATCAGGATGTTGCGGGCAGCCAGGTCTCGGTGGACGTAGCTCATCTCTGCCAGGTACTTCATGCCAGAGGCAATGCCACGCAGCATACCAACCAGCTGGATGGGTGTGAACTGGCTGTCATTCAGCTGCGGAGCAGAGAGAACCAGTTCAGTCTGAGAATGAGTGGCACTACGGTGTGTTTCACTGTTTGAGAGAAGCGTGCTTTGGCGTTCGTTTGTCTGAGTCATACTGACCCGTAGAAAAGAGTCCAGAGCTCCGTTCTCCATATACTCTGTCAGGATCATGACTGGACAGCTGGCTGTGATGATTCCCTCCAGATGGATAATGTTGGGGTGTTGGAACTGTCCCATGATGGATGCCTCAGACAGGAAGTCCCGTCTCTGCTTCTCAGTGTAGCCTCCCTTTAGAGTTTTAATTGCTACGTAGTTTTCCTTTTTCCCTGGAATCTTCAGTCGTCCTCGACACACCTCTCCAAACTCCCCTGCAGCACACAGACACGTAAATACACAATTATGGCTGTTGCCCCCCCCCCCCCCAATGATGTGTTTACCGCATTATGAAGACAACTGTTGCATTTACCAAATGTAATGCTTGCTTGCAGCTAGCGGTGCCCTTTGGTTTGAATGAGGGCCACCAATATTGGGAACATATTTATCAGTTAATTGTGTTTTTTCTGCAGCTAAATTGAATTTTGACTGATAAAGAAGAATCCAGGCAATGGTTTTAAATGTCACTGAATCAATTTAATTTAGCAATTAGATATATTTTAATAAGGTTATTTTGAGAGAGAGAACAATATGCTAAAAATAAACAACAAACAACAAAAAGCAACGACTGCAGCCAGCAAGTTCTCAGAAAGAGCAGACCAGTGCAAAGTTTATAGATTTATTAATCACAGGAAAAGCATACAGATGGGGCTTACCGGCACCGATGACCTCCTCAATTTTGACAAAGGAAACGTCGATTTCCTTGGCAAATTCTCTCACTGCCTCATTAGGGTCCTCATAGGTGAAAGGGTCGATATAAACCTTGACCCCTTTGAGAGGAAAGACAAACAGAAGCGTGGGAAATGAAAGAGCAGAAATGTTACAGAACCATGAGCGGCAGCGAGCCCGGTCACATTAAAAATGATTTCCCTGACGTGAATGAATTGTAAATCAGAGCTGTGGTTCGGCGTGCATGTCCTTGATGCGTTACCTTGGCCAATGAGGTACTGGCTGTTTTTGTCACTCAGCTCTGGATCCTTTATTCGGCTGTGCCGGCTGCAGGTACAAAGAGATCAGTATAAATGAAACAAGATTAGCATGGCAGTGCAGTTATCTGAAGAATTGATGTTTTATTTCACTTTTTTGGCAAGTGTTCCTAATGCTTTATCAGCCAAATGTGACGCAGGTCACAGTGGGACTGTTCAGATGCACTAAGAACACCAGAACACCTAACAGACTACAATAAAACTAAAATAGCAAATATATATACAGTACAATTCAGAAGTGTGTCCAAACTCCTGACAGTCCTGACTGTATAATGAATTATGGATACTTGTTGGAACACTGTGCTAGCTTGGCCCTATTCAGAGAGAGGTCAGATGTCACTTCAGCCACAGGCACGCTTAAAAACACATCCTTTTTCATATATTTAGACACCAAAACCGCCTTGTTGTGAAAAGTTTTGTTCTTACTGTAAACACACAATAAACAATGACTTGTGGTAGCGCTAAATACCTGAGCCAACCCATATGGTTCTGCTCTTTGACGCAAGCGGCTCCATTATAATTCAGCTGGTGCAAACTCATCCCTACAGTACAGTAACAACCCTGTAGCTACTGGATCCTTGCCTTCCTCCATTTCTCTCTCCCACCTCATAAGCCTAAAATAGCAATAATGCACCACCCTCAGTTAGTGGCAGATCTGGGCCTCACTCACTGGTTTGTGTGTGTGCGTGCGTGCGTGCATGCGAGTGTGTGTGTGTGTGTGTCACAAGGTCACAGCTATTGTTCTGTCCTGTGGAAACAGGGTTGGGACGCCTGCATCCTGTCTTTCCCTGCCCTCTACCTTTATCGTCATCCTTCTCACACACAAACGCATGCACCTTCTCCCTCTCTTTTCCCTGTGATGCCATCCAACATTATTTACTCAAACAATGAAGCCTAAGGAAAATGTTCTAATGAGCAGGATAGCTTTTAGCTGTGTAAGCAAAATAAATCTTGAGCATTGCTTTGTGTCTCAGCTGCTTCACAGAGGGGGGAAAAGAAGGTGTGGGTAACAGAGTGCAAATCCACCGTTGATAAGATATGATTTGTATAAACAAAAGAACAAAGTAGTGCAAAACTGTAAAATTGGGGTCACGTTTGTTATTGGTTTTTGATTTCTATCCTTTTCGCTCCATTTCCTGTTATTCCGCGAGCTTCTTTCACTTGCAAATCTATCTTGTTTTCCTGTGCCTATTTCCCTTTCCCCGTTCTCACCGAATGCAGTAGGCGGCCACAAAGACGAAAGTGACAAGCAGCAGCATCCCGACAGCGATAAGAATGCCAGGTACCAAGAACTGGGAGGCAGAGTCATGTCCTGAGAGAGACGACAAACAAAAGAGACAGAAAAGAAAATAGGAGACAGTAAGTAAGAGAGTAACACAATGACAGAAGCCGTGACAGGAGGTTTACACAGGTATTAAAGAAAGGTATGAGAGATGGGGGATGGGGGGGATAACATGACAGGAATTTATAATATTAAAAGAGACTCAACAAGGACACTAGCGCAACACAAGGACACAGGCGATAAATTCATAAAAAGAAACCGTTCGGGGATTGATTATGCAGGAAAGAACGTGAAAAAAAACTCCCCATTGGAAATGAAAAAAAAAAAAATGTGTGTGACTCTTCGTCAAGAGCAAACAAGACCTTTCCTTACCATCAGGCAGAGTGCTGAAAATAACTGGTGGACTGAAGCTGCCGTAGCCGGCCACGGTGCGCGCTCGAACCCGCACTTCATACTGACTAGCCCTGCGGAGGTCCGTCAGCACAGCCTGGTTTTTGTTACTCTCCATGAAGTGGCACTGGTCCTCACTACGGCGCTCCTGCCAAAAGCAAACAAGAGTGAGTCTGAACCAGGAATGAAAGAAGAAATGATGATCACCATGAAAAAGGAAAAAGTTAAACTTGGAAAAACTGCTAAAAATCCAGTAAGTGTGATTAATTAACTTCAGTCAAACTGTCCTGAACTAAACCCGGACGTTCAGTAACTTTAATTACATCACATAATAAAAAAAAACCATTACCAACATGTTACTAATATCTATCCTACACACTCATGCAAACTGTGTACTGCCTCATTCTTTTCTGTATGTGCACTGTATTACTTTCAGATAACATCCACATGATCTAAGCCACATGCTGTGCCCTGTTAACTACATCTGCACTGTGACAGAGAGCTTTTTAATCCTGAGCCTGCAAAGAAAATCCTGAAATATGAAAAGTATATGAACGGACAGCTGAGGGATGCCGTCAGGGGGCTCTTACCTTCTCACAGTAGCGCAGCTGATACTGCAGGATGGTGTAGTGTGGCTGAGCTGGGACTGACCAGTGCAGAGTCAGACTGCTCTCTGTGGAGTCGCTCTTCCGAATCACAGACACCAGTGGCGGCACTGCACAGATGGCAGCAGAATTATAAATACAGTGAAATTCTGACTATTTATACCTTTCCCCCCTCTCCTCCCGCAGCTCTTACCATTATGGGTCGTAGTGATGTTGACACTTTCACTGGCAGGCTCCTTGGCGCTGAGCTGAGACACCCCGTTGAGTGCCTGAATAGCAAAAGTGTATGTTGTGTGCGGCAGCAGGCCCCACACCTCCACCCTGCGACCCAGCAGGCCATCTTGCGCGGGTCGGTAACTGACGCTGTCTCCGCAGGGCAGGCACGTTTCCTTTGGTGGCCCGCATAGCGAGCACCTCACAGCGTAGCTCAGGTCTGTTCTGCCACCGTTATCCAGCGGCTCATTCCAATCCAGAGTGAGCGTGGTGAAGTTTACTGAGGGGTTGATGCTGCGAGGAGCCGAGGGAGTCCCTAAAGTGACAAAAAATAGTTCAAATAGCGTGGCTTTGTTCATATTTAAAAAATACTGTAAACTGGCAGGCATCCAAGTTCCTGTATGCAAACCAGTCTACTCAAAAATGCAGTTTTTGTAGAGCTGGATGAGAACATTGATGAAACTTTGTATGCATGTACTTACCTAGGTTGTTTTTACTTGTGTTTTTGCATTCTATACTTATTTGATTCTGTTTTACAGCAAAATGCAACATTGTGGTCAACAACTGCTGTTTCTAAATGTGCTTATACATAAATCTGACTTTGATTTAAGGTAAATATGTTGCTGCAGGCAGCAGCCACTTAGTAGAAAAGCAGATTCATGGTTGGTCTGAGCTGCGTGTTGGACGGTCGGGATTTTATAACCCACCTAAGATCACACTTTTCCAGAACCAGAGCTTCGTATTTACACGACAGTAATACTGATTTATCCCATCACACTAAAATATCTCCCAAAATGTCAAACTATTCCATTAAATTTGGCCTTTTCCTGATCCCAACAGCAGCATTCTAGTCAGATTCAAGCATTTGAATTTCTAAATCTCTTAAGACTAATTAAGCAATATCAATATACTAGCATCACCTGTTATGATTTTTTTTCTGCTTTTCCAATATTAAGTACCTTCAGAAAGCACCAGTAGTTGTTCTCCACATATCGTCACGTTATTCGGTGCCAAATATTGAATCATATTTCATTTTTTTTCCAGGGTAAAGCTGCCCTGGTGAAATTACAGTATATTAAAGTTCTGTGTTGATCTCCGCTGTGCCATTTTGCTACTGTTTTACTTTTCCATGACCCACACAGATTGTTTCTTTATGATTTCTGATATAAGCTGAAGACATTTTTATTCAGCCCGCACATGTAGTCACGAAGCAGAACAATGCTCTTGCAGTGGCTTTGCGTCACAGCGGGAGCATATGTGCTGCTGGATTTAACTGGTGCAATTACGTTTGTCTAAAACTGGATGATAATGATCACCGCCTGAAAATTGTAAGAAGATAGCTATTGCCTCAAGCCAAGCATAACTAAACAGCAAGACCACTCAGGCACTGTGAATGAGTTTCTGTTCCTGCCAAGGAGAGAGAGCTTTGTCACTGAGCCTGCAGCTAACTTAAGTGCTAATGGTGTTCTCATTGGAAACCCGAGTGGAGTAACATCGCACTCAATCTGGGTGAGTATGAATTCTGAATTCAGCATTTGGTATTAGGGATCTTTGGAGGTGACACATTTTAAGTCTCGGCAATCGCAGTCTACTTTATTAAAACCACCACGCCCGTCTCAAAAATATAAAACGTGCGCTTATTTTCACGGGAAAAGGTCTGCGTGATTTACAGGTGGCTTGGTTGGTTTAAAATTTTGCATACAAATTGAAAATAGTGTTACGTGCTGAACTGCACGGGCGATCCAGTACAACAACAGAATGCGTAATAGCAATGAGCTTATTAAAGAGATCAATTATGAAGATAAAAGCCTTTGTAATTAAAGTTATCAGTAAAAATAAAATTGTGGATGTGAATTCCATTTGGTATTTATATCACACCTGCGGAGAACAGCCACAGTCAACAGGCTGATGCGGAGTGTCACATTGTTTCACATCATCTTTGTGGCCCTTCCAAGAGAGTGCACCTAATTAAAGAGTCCCTCCCACTCACACATCCAAAATGAGCCTGAATTGAAATTCCTGAATCCGCATGGATGTGTCACTCGAGACCATCAATGCCTACTTCACTTTGGAGAGAAACCCCTACCCTCCCACCTCCACTAACAACCTGTCACAAAAGACATGCATCTCAATGCCCAGCAGCGGGACAAAGGCCACAAAGCAGCTCAGCGGACCCTGGCTAAATGACACTGGAGGAAAAAAGAGGAGCAGCACCAGAAATGTTAGAAGAAGACAAAGAAGAGCACGAGACAAAAAAGAGTGTTGCTTAGCACCTCCATATTTGCATGTGGATTAAACACCATTTACTTACTCGTGCACGGGGTGTCAGGACTGTCTGATTCGGCACGTAGGTACCCAGGACGACATGCACACACCGACGCCCCCCTGATGGTGGCCTGGCTGAATCCTGGGCAGCCTCTGCACTGTCCCTCTGTGCCCGACTTAAACTGACCCACAGGACAGGCTGAAGAGGACAGCATGCGAGAACAAATAAAGGTTCATTAGCATTAAATACAACAGTCCATTGTATAAAACCTTCACTGTGTCCTATACCGGCCTGGGTCAAACTGAATTTGCAAATAAATCCTTTATTTCGGTGTGCTTAGGTGCCAGATGGCTGCAGATTGACAGACAGAACCATGTAATGAGGGCTATAAACTGAGACAATCACAGTAATGAGACTGACACTAATAGTCAATTTAGTGGAGAAAAAACCTGCCTGTGACTGACATGCTGCTTATCATTGAATTTACCTGGCCATATCTGGATAATGAGACCAGACATGTGGTAGTCCTTATGAAAAACTGTCATTGCTTATTGATTCAAATATTGCTCCAGGTCTCCTTTGTAAAGCCTAAACCAGCACTGTGGTACTCAAGATGCAAAGGCACCGTGAACGGAGTCTGAACTCGTGCTGAAAGGACCGGCTGAATAATCAATTAGTTGACTGATGGAAAAACAATTAAGCACAATTTTGACCAAATCAACTAAACCGCTCCCCTGTTTTTCTTCGCTTTATATCACAGCAAACGTGAACACATCTGACATCTCAGGCCAAACCATCAATCAATAAAAGAAAATAAACACACACAGGAATTAAGAGTGACAACAGTCATTAAATGCAGCCATTAGATGGTCTGAAACCGTGCTCGCCTCAGCTTCTATTCACGAGCAAACCCGATTCAACACGTGTTCTACATGCGAATGTGTAATAAGCTGTCACACTTCTTATACCGCATACAATCACGGAAAACCTGCAGTGTTTACATTCTGCGTCCAGTCTGTCGGCTGATACGCGGCTGCTGAGTGAGAGGAATAGAACAATAAACTTTCACACCAACCGGGAACATTGTTGCAGCGAAAAACTGACACATTTCACAGGGTCAACACCCTCTCCGATCCTTCCTGACTGACATTGTGCCTCAGGAATTTGCCACATGTGAAGAGCTGCCTGTAACCTCGGTGCTTTTGAGCTCCCGCAAGATGACACAAATAACACTTTCTGTTTTACAGGAGCTGTTGCTATTGATTACTATGCAACTTTTCAGTGAATTCAGCTGCTCATAACAGTCCATACTAAGATAAGTCATTATTTTGTTCGGTTACTCTGAGTTCTGGTATGTTGTTTTTTTGTTTTTTTTTAGTTTTCTGAAGGAAAGGAAGCTTTTCAAATAGAAATTAATATTTTGGGAGCACACAGGGGGCTATTTCTAACCTATTTAGGGCGTCATCTTTATAATCTTGTATTTGCCTAACAACTATAAAGCTAGAACAGCACACGGGGAAACATTACCCTCCCACGGAGGAGTATTTATGGTCTAATAGAGGTTTATTTCAGAGGTGTAGTTTAAATATTCTAACCATGCTTACTTGAAACACTAAATCAATTTGACAGCATTCATACCTTTTACATTTAAATGGTTGTGTTTGACCCAGAAAATATATGTATTGTCTCTGGCAAATAATGGTATTACAGCAAAATGAATTTTAATTTTAAGCCCAGGCGTCGATTTCATTTTTCTGAAATGACCAGCCTACCAAGCAAATTAACTGCCCGCTCTTTCTGCAAAGGCAATTTCCCTTTATGGCCTTGTGAATGTTTTGCCTTACAACTCTCTTCTGTGACAGAACGCTGGAAATGCCACCTCACCAGGAGCAAAATGTCGGAAATTATTTTTTTGTTATGAAAAATCATTATACCACCCACAGAGATCAAACTACGTCCTACCTTCAAACACAGACAGATGAAACCAGACATTTCCCTGGGAAAATGTGGCATTTCTTCTTTTGTTTCTCTGTTTTTAGTGCTCACCATTTATGTGTGTCGGTGTGATGCGGTGAGTGTGTGCGCGTGTGGGGGTAGTCCATGCGCGAGGCTTGTTAATTGGACTCATTAGGCAGAGCTGCTGCACGGCTCCTGAGAGAATCATCCTGCTTCTTCCTTCTTTTTTGTCTGCTTTGCTTTGATGTTCTCAAAGTGTTATGATCTTTACCCCGAGCACCACCTCCCCTCCCTCTCTCCCTTCACCTCTGCAGTTCTCCTGCGCTCCTTCTATCTCAGCTGAGCCACGAGTTGTCGCAGCAGTAAGCCTTTGACCCTGCTCTTCCTTTCAGAGATAAGTGCTGCTCTACCTGACCTCTCTTTCTGTCCCCTCTGTGTCACAGCCATTCCCCTGCCTCATTAACTTCCTCGGTCTCTCATTTCCTCTCAAACACTTCAACCCTCAGTGAACCCCGCCACCCTCGCCTTACCATTGTTTTCTTGTTTAGTCTGCCTGCTCTGCTGCCTATATGGGTGTAGTCTAAATGCATACATACACGCATGTCAGTTTTATGTGACTTAACCACGCCTCCTTCTTACCTGTGCACGTTGTGTAGCTCTCAGCTGGTTCAAATCCTGGTACGCATGCACAGGAGGTTGTTGGTTGGCCCACCCATTGGCCATCTTCCCCACAGAAAAGCTTAGGTGGCCGAGGTCGGGGACCCTGCTGAGCTGCATGCTCCACACATACACCCTGTGCCTCTTGCACAAGAGTACGGGGTATAGTCTCAGGGAAAGAGGAAAGAGCACTGACCAGAGGAGGACACTTCTTGAAGAACACCCTGACAGACAGCAGAGCCATGCAGGCGCCCTGAGCCTGGAAAGCCAAGTAAAAGCCTCTCTTACTAAGAGGACCGAGTCTCAAGGTCTTCACATTCAATTTCTTCTCCCCGTCCTTCCTTAGTAGAAAGTCTGCAGCCACTGTGTCCACCTAGGACAGGAAGAAAGAGAAAAGATCTTATGTAATAGCCAGATTCCTGCACGCAGTGTTCAGCCATGAAAAGGATCAGACTGGTAGTTCTGCATGTTTAGCCCATTAACTAGATATCACATATGCTTTATATTACTGAAAAATTTCCAAAGCTTACCACTGTGATTTTACATTGATTCACTGCCTTCCTGGCAGCCATTGTTTCCCCATTTATTACAGTGTGCTTTGAACCTCAACTTGCTGGGACTAGAAACTTGCTGGAGAGTAAGGCAATTCATCACAGCGAACATTTCATCATTTTTATTTTTCTGTCAAAGTTACATTATTAGGTGGTAATGAAGCTGAGGAGCAGGGACTACTTTGACGCCACTGTTTGGTGTTATGTTCAAGGACACGGCCAACAACCAAGGTTTGACAATTAGATTGACTGCACCGCATTCCTAAGCTATGTGTTTGGAAAATGAAACCCAGAAGATAAACATTACAAAAAGATTCAGGCTGTGAAACAGATTGAATGCACTGACAAGGTGGGTTTTAAAGCAGTACTTGGTCCCAAGAGGCGAGAACATGATTGGAACATAAAAAAAAGTCACCAAACGTTGATGATGTTGTGAAAATGACATCTAAAGCAACTCTTAGTCTCTGCAAAGTTGTTTTGAAACCATAAGAAAAACTGCACACTGGAGGGAAAGAAATCACTTGTACAGTAGTGTGCAAAAGACTTGAGTCTGCTTCCAAGGAGCCAGACTTTCTTGTAATTTTTTAAAGTGGTCTTGAGTAATAGTTCTCCAGGTTGGACATTGGCTGTTTTATTTCACTCATTTTCAATCCAGACCTTGTACCTCACCCTTTTCAGAGGAATGTATTTATTTATTTTTCTGTCTGTGTTAAGCCACTTCACACGGACCTATGAATCAAAAATAACACCGTTTGATAAGCATAAAAAAAAAGTATTTTTGCACCAACAAGGTGGTTCCCAAAGAGCTAACTTGGTATATCTTGGCATGGT
Organism: Cichlasoma orientale; assembly: GCA_034780415.1. NCBI lineage: Eukaryota > Metazoa > Chordata > Actinopteri > Cichliformes > Cichlidae > Cichlasoma > Cichlasoma orientale. The sequence goes on from JAVDPK010000266.1 coordinate 622,805, forward strand.
GGGCATTGTGTTTTGGAATACCATCTGGAAAGCATCTAATTGGCAGTAGCTTCATATTTCAGTGTGACAATAATCCTGATCACACTGCCAGTGCAGTAAAAGCATATCTGGATAGAAAAACACACAGTGGAACACTATCAGTCATGGATTGGCCTCCACAGAGTCTGGACCTCAACATTACTGAAGCAGTGTGGGATCATTCTGACAGAGAATGGAACAAAATGCAGCCAAAGAAGAGCTTTGAATGTCCTTCAAGAAGCCTGCAGAACTATTCCTGAAGACTGCTTAAAGAAATTACAAGAAAGCTGCCAAAAGTGGAATTTATGGTCCAGCAGGGGTAACGCCTCCACAGTCCACTGGCAGTCCGGTGATGGCCCATTCGCTTGCAGAGAGCTCTGTTGTCAGATGGAGACAGTGCACAAAGTATGTGGTACAACCGGTCTGTGGGCTACTCTTGTTGTGCTGTTGTTGGTCCATAAGCCAGCCACAGAGAAGGGCGACATTATAACATACATAGAACTAAAGTGAAACTGAGCATTAAAAACAATGGAAAGTGTCCACTGCAGTCACTATCTGTACTTTTCATGCTGTATTTTTTGAAGGGTTTTTTTTTTTTGCTTCTCTCGTTCCCGGTGAACTCCACTGTTGCTCCCATCTCTATTCCGGCCCACTTGTCAACCAATCAGCATTCAGCAGACCCATGTCATCCACTTCCAGTGATGCCCAGTTAGGATTTTGGAAGGCTGTACAGGAGCGCGTGTGATGCAGGTCCCATCCCCACCCCATTTGCGGGACCATAAACTATGCTTAAGTGAGTCGAAGGATAAAGGTCGTCATACCAAATATTGACTTTCAAGCTCCTTAAAATTGTTCTTGCCTTATATATTGCAGTTCCATGTATGTTTGCACATTTCAGTAAATCGTTGCACCTATTATCCGTTTTCCCAGCAAAAGATAAAGAAATGAGGGTTGGCGCACGACTTTTGCACAGTACTGTATGCTTTGGAAAATTACACACATGCCTTAGTGAGAGGCTTCAAAAACAGTTTGTACGTGAACACCAGAACATGGTGAGATTTATAAATAATTCTTCAAACGTGAAAGACAAAAACTCTTATTGTTAAAGGTTTCATCACTCAAGCCCCCCCCCACCCCACCCCCCACAATGATTTGGACATCATGCACTGCCTTTCATCCCATTTGTGAGGGTAAAATAGTTAAACGGGTGTTGCAGCACAGGTCAAATTCAATGCAACAGACTTTGCATTAACCAGTAGCAAGACACTGCACTTTACACGCTGCACTTCAATAACTTATTTCTCTTAGGTCCTCCCTGCTCGATAATCTTTAGTTTGTACAAAGGTTTTCTGTTGCCAATTTAGAGCTTCAAGTTCCTTCGTTGTGACAGAAAACTTTTTTCCATTGATCTGATTTTTTTAAGCAAACAGTTTCAGATACGACCATTTCAGGGTTTCAGGCTCTCAAACGTTTTTTTTTTTTTTTTTGTGTTTGTGTTTTTCTTGGCATAAATAACTTGTTTACACTTTTGGGTAAAGCAAAGCCAATTAAAGCCACCACAGTGAAATCAATCGATTAATCACGGAAATAATAGGCAGTCTGATCAATAATCAAGATAAGCCCTGTAGTTTATTATGCTGTCAAATATAAAAATGTTCTCACAAGCTGAGTGGTAATAACCACGAGAATTCAATTCAACTGATCTTCTCAAACAATTACAGAAGGAATTAGTTCCTATAATAGTTATGACAGAATATCTAATAAAAAAATTATTTCAACAACATCACGGGGTGGGTACCTTAATGTAAGGGTTCTCCATCCAGGGTGGGTAAGTAGAAGTGGCATCGTTGGAGTCTGCCTGGTAGTAGTAGAGGTTAAAGGTCTCCTTACAGCTGCGGTGGTGTGTGCTCCTGGAAGAGCACTCCATCATGGTGAATCGTAGTTCCACATAAACCTGAGACGCTCCTCGTCGCTGGATGTAGCCACTGCGCAGCCAGTGGCTGGATGAACTGTCCGTCTGGCAAATCTGATTGATCCTCACACTGTTGTTCTCCTCATCTAAACCGCTTACTTCCTCCCACTGAGAGCAGAGAGAACAAAGGGCTGTCAGATTGACCCAGAAAACTTGAGAGCACTGAGTAGATTTACTTCACCTATAAAGATTTTCACTGGGGTATTTATATAATTGGTCACATTAAAAATCCTATTCATCATAATAATGTTACAATCCTTTGTTGGCCCTCTGCACCTGTCACAGGCCCATGGGACAGATCTGGCCTGCTGTGGATTTTAATCCAGCCCAAATTTGAATCTGGGTTGTTAAATCATTCCTCCCACTGAGCTCCAGCACAGCTAGTGGGAATACAAGTCTCACTTGTCAAACAAAGCACACTTCTGCAAACAGCATCCGAGACAGACACAGCTTTCACCCTTCAAACACATTTATAGCTTAAAACACAAGAATAAAGAGGGGACATCACAAATATGAGTGAAGTAAAAAAAACCTCCACAGAAATGTACATTTGTTGGGCAGCCAAACGCAACAGAAAAATGCTTTAATGTTTGACTTCTGAGTCAACAGCAAAAATGTTCACCATCACTATGTTCCCAAGAGCGGGAAACAAGCAAGAAATTAACATACTCAGGGCAGAATTTAGCAGATTTGCTGAACTTGAGGCTCAGAAATTCGGTTATGTAAATATGTAAATCTTTAAAAATCCATTTGCAGATGATGTGTTGAGTGAGGCAGAATTGTGGTGTGAATGAATTACAGTGCAGCAGAGCACCGAGAGCCAGGTTTGAGTCGCTGGAAAGAAAAATTTCCCTTCTAATCCCCAAAAAATAAATGCCATGGACTCTGGCAGCACATGCGTCTGTGAACAAAATGTTTTCTGTGATGAAGATGCACCAAATCTGTGAGGACTCATCTGGATTTGACAAAAATCGTTCAAAGAGACGTGTGACTCAAAGACAAATGAGAGAATGAGCTACAAGCACACAGACAAAGTGCAGTTACATAAATGGGACTGTACTTAAAAAAGTCATAATACTTTTTAATTATATAAATTACTGAGTGAAAAAAGTAATTCTATCTCTTTGGCAACTTCTTAACAGCACATCACACCTGAAGTATTTAACGATACAGAAGTCTCGACATCACAGCTGACATTTACGACGTACATCCGGCACTGATGACATTTCAACAATCTTTTACGATCATTGATTTGCTTTGTTGTTTAGAGCTATTTTCACGTAAGCTGAACTATGTGGGACACAAAGGGGCGTTTGAGAGCGCAGATGTCTATCACAGGCAGATTGGACAGTAAATGCTCTTTGATTTGTCGGCTCTTTAGCATAAAGTTTGTGTTGATGTATGGACTATAGTATATTATTACAGTATAGTACATACACGGTCATTTCATTAGGTACATCTATTTATCTGCTTGTAAGCGCAAGAATCTAATCAGCTAATCACATAGCAGCAAGCCAATGTGTTTAGGAGTGCAGATGTGGTCAAATTGATGTGCTGGAGTTCAAAACAAGCATCCTAATTGGGGGGGAAAGATGATTCAAGTGACACTGCTGATTTAAGCTCAGCTGTTGGTGCTAGACAGGATGGTCTGAATATTTCAGAAAGTGCTGATCCACTGGGATTTTCCTGCACAACTATCTCTGGGGCTTACAGAGAATGAGCCGAAAAAGAGAAAATCCCCACAGAGCGGCAGTTTTGTGTGAAAATGCCTTGTTGATGTGAGAGGTCAAAGGAGAACGGCCAGACTGCTTCGAGCTGATAGGAAGGCAACAGTAACTCCAAAGACACTTGTTCTTCTGCATACCTTGGTTGTAACAACTCTGAACGCACAATGCATCGAAACTTGAAGCTACAGCAGCAGAAGACCACACTGGGGGCTGCAGAAAATGAATAGAAAAATGTTGCCGAAACACTGCTGCAGAAATGTTGTTTATGCTGCAACATTTAGATAGTAAAGCCAGAATTTGGTGCAAACAACATGAAAGGATGGAGCCACCCTGTCTTGTATTAACAGTTCAGACTGGTAGTGGTGGTGGTGTAATGATGTAAGAGATATTTTCTTAGCACACTTTGGGCCCCTTAGTATCATCTGAGCATTGTTTAAACACTACAGCCTATCTGAGTATTGTAACTCTTTATGTCCATCCCTTTATGACCATAGTGTACCCATCTTCTGATGGCTGTTTCCAGCGGGACAATGTGCCATGTCACAAAGCTCCAATACTGGCAAACTGGCTCATACATAACAATGAGTTAACTGTACTCAAATGGCCCCCACAGTCACCAGATCTCAATTCAACAGAGCACCCTTGGGATGTGGTGGAACGATTCATATCATGGATGTGCAGCCAACAAATCTGCAGCACCTTATTGAATCTATGCCCCAAAGAATGAAGTCAGTTGGCAAAAGGAGGGTCCAACCAGTACTAGCAAGGATTAACTAATGAAATGGTCAGTGAATGTGTAGTAGTGAGAAGGTATCTGATGCTGGCTAATGTAGACTGTAAAAACCTACTGAACCATCAGTGTTAAAAATAAAAACATTCCTTAGCCTTTCACTCGTCTACTGTTTGGTCTTAATTACCATTTTACTTTATATATATAGTTTTGCTTGCTCCTAATGTGGCTACATATGAGAAAGGGCAACTGATTCTCCTGATGGTCGGGAGCTTTTGAGTCATGTGAAGCCAGTCATATTTAAAAAGGCTGCATAACTAATCTAAACATGCAAAAACCGGCAGCCGTGCTCTCTGCATAACGAGTACAATGACACTACCATGAGATGCATGCGCCTGTGTGATGCAGGTCCATAGATTCAACCTGTGTTAATATGCAACAGGGTCAAACTGTGACAGATTTCAATGGAAGCACATCACTGTTAAACCCCAGACTGTTTCATTAAAACAATTGTCACACTTGCATCATTACACCAAAAGATTTAATATGAATATTAGCTTTTTTTGGCTTCCTCGTGAATAATTAATGCAACAGTGACATTCAAGTATTTTTGAAATTGAGAAGCCAGATAATGTTATCTGACTGGGTTGTAAGTTGCCACAAATATCTACTACAAGGGTATCATAATCCTTTAATCCTAAAAATAAAGAATAATACAGTATCCCTTTTATGTCTGTATTTTTTTTGAAGCAGACAGCTCGTGGCATTTCCCCACTGCTGCCTGTCATCATTGACTAAATCACTGTTTTATACTCTTTTGTGCCAAGGTAATGCTTAAAAACACAGCCCGGCCACTTTTCTGACAACACAGAGCTTTTGATAAACTGCTTCAAATGATAAATGCTGCGCAGGCTATTTAGAGACAGTCGGCCTGTTCAGCTTTGCATCCTAATCAAAAGCACAGACACATTTGTTGAGCATTTCAGTCCAGCACCAGAAATCCTCCTACCGCCATCATCAGGACCATTTTCCTTCCAAGGCAATCGGCAAGTTGAGCAGTTCTGGTCGCAGACGCTGCTGGCAAAAATACCTTAGCAACCACTCCTCAGCTGATCAAATTACAAATATGTCTTTTTCTGGCTGCAAGACCAAAAATTGTGAGCAGCCTGTGACTTCGACTCCAAGGTTGATGAGATCTATCAAAGCATCTGCTTTCAATACACTTTAAATCCTACGTTCACTCTGGTGTTTCTTTTACTCTGTCAGTTACCTGCCATATAAGGAAATCTTTTATAGCCAAAGTAACAAAGGAACAGCTGGAGGCCAAAAATCCCCAGTCACCACTAGGCTCTGTGGCAGGAATACAGATAACATAGTGAAACTGAGGTTACATACCTGTGGCTTGGCACGAGAGAACACGGTCCATTTGAGATCTGAAGTCTCTGTCTTAGTGTTCATCAGGACCTCTGCAGAGAAGAAAAAAAATTAATTTTTTTTAAATATAATATCACTCGCAGCAGGAAATGTAAAAATGACACGTATAAGGCTCATTTACATTCAGAAAACACACAACCGAATCTAAAAATCACAGAAAGAACATATTTTGAGTCCCAAGCGCTCTGCAAAGTATCAGCTATGGCTTATGCTGGGATTAGGACAGAAGATGAGGTTTCACCAGTCAATTACATCCACAGAAACATTCCCACTACTCTAAAATTGTCTTTCCTCTCATGTTTGTTTTTATTCCCCCCATTTCCCTCAGTTCCCAGCGACACACCAGGCCTGCGGTCAAACCCAACCTGCTCAAAAAGAGTCTGCTTTTGTCCGGGGAGAGCAGGGACAGAAGAACAGCAGAATCGAACAGACTTACATAGATACACACACACACACACACACACCAAGACTTAAGCCCTTCCGGTCACAATCTGTGATTACAATAGAATTGATTTTTTGTAATCTTTTGAGGGTTAGGCTGCCAGTTCACAAACAATCTGAGGACTTCTGCTATGATTCAGTATCCCAATAAAATCCGAGACCTGAGCTGCATGTAACTCGAAGCACAGTTTAGTTTAGGCGCAGGGACTTCTTTTGATGTGAGGACATCTTTTTTTTCCCCCTCTAGCTTGCTTCAGCAGGCTGTGAGTTGTATTTACACTGATGGGATGCGGTTTCTGTCACAGACTGGCTTTTAGTGCCCTACCTGTTCCCCACAGAAGCTCATCCCAAAAGCGTTGCGCAGTTTGGTTTTACGAATAAACAGATTTAATGTGGCTACAAACCAAGAAGCGCTTCCATGAAAATGGATGCTGGAGGAAATGGGGGTTTCAGCAGGAGGTTTATCATTGGGGTTAGTAAGGTGCTTTGTTGAATTAGGCTGCCAATATAAGGCTCGGCAGTTAAGTCAGCATGCCATAACACCACAGTACGCGCTCCGCACACACACACACACAGACAAATACAACAACACTACATCTGCCTCTGTTCTCCAGTTTTTGTGCTTTATTTTACACCCATTTGGATTTTTGCATTCAACTCTTTTCCCATTACATCAACAGCCGTCACATAAATAATAAAGTAGTGCCTGAATTCCTCTGAAATCCATACTTTAAAATAAAATTTAAATTTTAATAACATATCAATATCTTGCCTTGCATTACTGCCTGTTCATTTAACTCGAACTGACAAACTGAATAGCTCATTCTTACATTTGTAAACTAAACAATCACTCTGAATTCTGAATGAGGCCAACGTGTTGCTTTTCTCAGTTCTTTAAGATGCGTTTCCACTGCCTACTTGCTTAAACATGTCGCTTTGTTTTGTTTTTTTAAAAACATCTGCTGTGCACATGTGTCATTATACACCGATTCTTCAATACAGCTTTTATTAATTCAAGAATAACTTCACTCTTGGAAGTTTAAAATTGTATTGTCTTTTAAATGTACATTACACAGAACACACCACAAAGCACCAAGAGTAGAAATCTCTGCAACTTGCAGTTTATGAATTAAAGTAGTGGTTAATTGTGATGAATAATTTTACAATCAGATTAAATTTAAGCAAAAATGCCCCTTAAAATGTGAGAATTTCCTGATTTAATCAACTATGTGAAGATGTGACTGTAGGCTCTGAAAAACAGTGTAGAGCATTTATTGAAGAGAAAAAAAAAAAGTAGACTAATCAATAATAAAAACACTCATTAGCTGGAGCCCTAAGTAAAGAAAAATACTTACATCTAATGTAATTTCTCACACCACCATCCCTAGATTGATGACTACCAGTGTCAGTGTGATAAATGATGCTGCCAAAATTATGAAAATTCATCCTTGCACTGTAATCCTAATATCACTCTCTCAGTTACTTTCATTTTCTGTTGTTTTTGTAGATATTGTGCTGCCTGTGGAAGATTGTGCCCAGGATAAGAGGATGTTTGGGGAAACCTTTAACACAGAGCATTACGAGGACGTGAAGGCCGTCATGATCTCCTTGTGCTCTTTGAATATATTTTTGCAAAACGCCAGCATTTGTAGTATTTTACAAAAATAACTGCAACGCCTACAGTTACTAATCTCTGTGATCCCGTGTGAAGTGAGAGGCAATCACATTTACCACTTACCAACCCACATCCCAGTGAAACACACATGAAGGTGCAAAAAAATATTCTGAGGTAAATCTGAATCTGGCTAGTAGTATATACACTTATCACACTCTTCCACCACCACCCGTGCATGTACGTGCGCTCATCCCCCCCCCCAAGACCTGGCACCTTTGCTCGCTCATGTAGGATCTGCCCCCCCGGGCAGTGATGACTTCTCTTAGTCGGGTGTTTTAATTAAGTTTTAACACATTTTTTGTGGATCTAAAAATGTCTTGGTCACAACATCACCTCAGCTATGGAGCCTTGTGTTTTAAAATGTAATTGTTTAATTCTAGCCGACATATTATTTAATTCCCTTTAATACTGTTTGTCATATTTGACAAGTGTTTTGGCTCTGGACCTTTCCAAAAGGGCGTACAGCCGGCTTTTCGGCATAACTTGGTTAATTTGTTAAAATTTTAATATCTGGGATGTTTTTCTTTGAACCAGCCGCGCTAAAAACTAAATTCTCTTTATCACTGTAATTTGGAGATAAACACTGGTATTTTATGGGGATGATATCACACCTCTTTAGTGGTCCCTAGCAATAAGAGATGCTAATTATTAAGCGTGGAGCTTCTCAACACCTCGGGTTTCCTCAGGTTTATATTTTTATGCTCGACCTTTTCATGTTGTTCTGAACGCCTATATTTTTGACACTTGCAGTTCAAACTGAACCGTTTCCACATGACTTCTTTCTGTACAGTGGATACGCTTGAAACACAGCCTTATTCTTTCATGTGTAAGTCATTTAAACTGTTGAAAAGAACAGGGTGTACGACCTGAGTCTTTTAGAAACAGTGATGTCCTCGCTACTTTATGTGGGTCAGATATTTCTGGAATAATGTTTCTCGATGTAAAATTGCAACGAATTTTGAGATTAGTAAACACTGTCCTCAGAACCTGCAATTCCAGTTAAGTAACACTGCAAATATAGATTCACTGTTGCCACTGATAAGCTGGACACAGAGATAAAGAAATCTTGTTTCATGCATTTAAGCCATCCTTCTTTAGTTTCTTTAAAGTCACCAGTTTGTCACGGTTACTGAGAGATTTGTTAGCACAAGCACAAACTTCATGTGAAGTTTATAAGATACGGGTAGGTATATGCTACCCTGGCTCCTGCTGAGACAAATGTAGCCGATCAGAGACAAACACCAGTGTTTGACATCAATCAACTGCTGGTTAAAGATCACATGCGGATATTGTGTTCTGTGCACGGTGGACTGGAAACTGTCTTCAGTTCTTCCATTGTTGAAGGCAACATGAATATGAAGGGACATTGCATATGCATAAATCTGCTGTCCCGTCGTGCCTAGTAAAGGTCAGTGAGCTTTGTCCGCTAATAATTATTAACGGGATGAACTATATCCAAACTGATTACAAGTCTCTTAACACTTAAAGTGAGTGGTGGGCATGATTACATTAAAGGCACAATCAGGGTTTCATAAAGGGGGGGGGGGACAGGAAGGATCTATCCCCCAATGATTTTGGCAAGGAGGGGCTACCCCTCCCATCTCCCATTAAACTGGCATTGCCTGGCACTGTGCTGGGCTGAGGTCCTCTCGCACCGGGCTCAGAACTGTACCTGTTTGGAACTGTTTGCTATCACTGCAATTAGCAACCGGGCGTGGACATTTGGGTTCACAATCCGCTAAAGCGATTTCGCAATTTCCCCCATTCTTAGTGGGCACATCTCAACTTATACAAAGGGGATGATCCCCCCCATAAATTATTTTTCCGGCAGAAATCCTGACAATATATAGAATACATTACTATATATAAAGGGCTGCTGCTGTTATTTAGTAGCATTAAGTTCCAAATCCTAGCCAGTACTACATTGTTTTCCTTCAGTTTTAATTGCAACAACTGGTGTTTGTGTCTACCTTGGCCTGAACAGAAATCATCATACAACTAACTTGCATTGTGATCTGTCAGAGATCTCCACTCCTCTGCCTCGCCTAAAGCTGTTGGGCAGCGGAGGTGTTATAAGGGTGTGAGGAAGCACAAGTGCAACAAGCAATGCTCTGCTGAAAGAACATGCCAGAAATTGTTGTCTTGACTGCCTGTCCTTCAACATGGCTGACAAGAGGTCAGAATCATCTGCATAAAAGAAAAATGAAAAAAAAAAAAAAAGCACAACTTTTTCCTCTGGTGTTTGACAAACTGTTGTTATGTGATAACAACACACAAAAGCAGTAGCTATTAATTGGCAATAGCAGATCAAGACACACAGCTTTGGGTTTCATCACAGAAGCCCCACCCACCTGCTGTTTAAACCTTCTGTTTGCCAGGTGCAGCTAATCAGGAAAAGGATAGCTTAAAGGGAGCTGTCAGTAAATCAAAGCTACTAGACATCGGCTCCAGGCCAAAGGCCACAGTTTCCCTATAAATCATCTGCAGTTGTGTTCAGCAAGTTATCTCTGGGTAACCAGTGACATCTACGAAAAGACCGGATGGCAACTAAGGAAGATTGGTGATGCAAGACAGATGACCTCCAGCAAAGCCTGGCACAGGTGCATGAGGCCACATGTGCAGCACTCACAAAAGGGCACCACAGCAAGCTACAGATCACAATACAGAACAATACCCCCACAGCCTCCCAAGAGGCGGGGTGTTGAGAGGCTTGAAACGACAGGCCCAATTGTAAACGCCAGGGCCGAAATGCGACTAAGGAGAAGGCTCACTCAACAAAGCTGACGGGGATGACACCAGAGGTCCAATGCCACTGTGGCCATGGGAAGAGGGCTGTGATGATGCTCATGAAAGGAAGAGCCTAAAATACCAAGAGCTTATCCAGGAGTGTAGAGAGAAAAGGTGACAAGTATGGCTGTTTCCTGTAGAAGTGGTGTGTAGAGGGTTCCCAGCACAGTTGGTGTGGATGGCGCTCACTGCACTCGGAGTTTCAGGGAACGAGCGGAAGACAGCTGTGTGCAGGACTGGGGAAGCAGCAGAAAGAGCCTCTTGTTGGCTCTGGTATAAAAGGGAGGAGAAGGGATGGAAGCCTGGAACTGGTGGGCAGTGATTAGGTCACCACTCCTGACCCGCCAACTGGAGGGTGTCACAGTTAAGGGTCAAAACCCGTGAAGGTTGGGCACCGTCTGACAACATCAGACAGTGACGGTGGTTCAGGCCAAATGCTCTATAGAGCGTCTGCAGTTGTGGAATCATTGGATGCATTAAGCAAGAAAGTAGAGCCCAAGACTAAAAACAGAGCTGAAAATGAGCATCTATAACACAATAGACAGATAGACATCTTTGAAATAATGTCATAATGCCATAGCTATTGATTTTTTCAAATTTTGTTGATGTTATTTATACTTAGGCCTGTCACGATAACAAATTTTGCTAATCGATTAATTGTCTCAGAAATTATTGCGATTAACAATAATATTGTTTGGACATAAGGGGTCATATTTGA
>JAVDPK010000266.1:641026-668019 GCA_034780415.1 Cichlasoma orientale
GATAAATAAAAATTGTCTACCTCATTTTAAGTTATCGTACGATTAATTGATTTATTGTTTATCGCGACAGGCCTACTTCTTAGTCACTCTAATTTATAATCTTATTTCTATTTTCCCTAAATACCTAAATTATGTAATTTAACTTAAACTCTGTATCTCAAAATGTTAATCTACTTTCCCACTATGAACGCTTCCTGCTGTTACTCACACAGATAGGAGAAGAGGGCTCCCTGAATTTAAGGTTAAAGGCATTGATTTTGGAAACAGACATTTTTTTTAATTTAACATTATTTACAAAGGACTAGTGCTGAAGCTGAATATATTTGCACTTTCCAATCCTACATGGCCCTGCGTGAAACTGCAATTGCCTCCTAAACCTGGTTGTGCCACCCTTGTCAGCAAGAACTGCAATCAAGCGTTTGCGATAACTGGCAATGAGTCTTTCACATCACTGTGGAGGAATTTTGGTCCACTCTTCTTCACAGAAGTGTTTTAATTCAGCCACAGTGAAGGGTTTACTAGCAAGAACATCATTCAGACTTGCTGGTGTGTTTTGGATCATTGTCTTGCTGCATAACCCAAGTGGTCTTGAGTGGTCATGAACTGATGGCCGGACGCTGTCCTTCAGGATTTTTTGGTAGAGAGCAGAATTCATGGTTCATCCAGGTCCTGAAGCAGCAAAGTAGCCCCAGACCATCACACTACCACCACCACGTTTGACTGCTGGTATGATGTTCTTTTTATGAAATGCTGTGTTAGTTTTATGGCAGTTGTAACAGGACTTAAACCTTCAAAAAAGTTCAACTTTTGTCCGTCCACAGAATATTTCCCCAAAAGTCTTGGGGGTCATCAAGATGTATTTTGGCAAATGTGAGTCGAGCCTTTGTGTCCTTTTTGGTCAGCAGTGGTTCTCGTCATTAGTGCATGGCTGCTGGACCCTCTACAAAATTCTTGTTTAGATGAGTTAGTGAAATTGTACTTTAGTCGGTTTTAGTAACAAGGAAATTTCTCTTTTAGCAGAGTGTGCTGACAAGTGTAAGGGCAGAAAACTGCATCTGTTCAGAAGGGGGAAAAAAATTCAAAACTTGGAGTTGGCCGCATCTGTGCAGCATGAAATAGCTCGCAATAATATTGATAGTTACACCTCCGTGCAGTACAGAGAGGCTATGTTGCATCAGAAGATCAAGCTGCGACCATGACATTTCCCAGTCAACAAGAACACACAAAAACACATAGAGAAACATCCATGGGCTGAGGGAGCTGACCTTATTTCCACTTTATTCTTAAAACAGCATTTCAACTTTATTCTCTAAATAGCATTTTGACATTATTCTTGAAATTTTTACTTTCATTATAAATTTTCTTAATGTGGCCCTAATACTCCTTATGTTTTTGTGAGGGTGCTCCACGTTTTAATCTTTAAACTCAAGCTTCTGAGCTTCAGAATGACTTTCACTTCTTTTCACTGATTTTTTATGGCCGAGGACTGAAAGCAAATCATCTTACAAAATGAACATTTACTATACAGTAGACTTTACCTCTCAAGACTTTTACAATAAAATTTTCTGTTATGAAGGTCTGCAGAGCGATGCCTCAGGTCAAAAGTTTTTCGTTGTTACAAAGACTGATATTTGTGAGGCTATAGTTATTTAAAGAAACTGACTAAATGTAATCATCCATTTGAATACCATGGGAATCACAGTGTGGTTATTTATCATCTTGGCGAGGTGCTAATCAACATCAGTGCATGCAGACTTAGGCTTTTTGAAAAGCGTTTTCGAAATGCTCCGCTCTTTGTTTCTGTGTAAACGGGCAAAAATACCACTTTTTGAAAACGGGTAGTGGCACTTGCGCACTCTGGTTGTGACTCCTATATCCACACTGCTAACTTGTGGCCTGGCAATGGGAACTGCAGCATTTAACGTCTTGCGTTTCCGTGTAAATGGAGATGTTTTTGAAACGTTTCCATCTGAACGCGTTACTTTTTGAAATCAAAAACGATAAAATGACGTTTTCACTGAAAACGCACTCGTGTAACTGGGGCCTTGATCCCATGATCAGAGTTGGCAGGAGAAAGTGCCACATTTGCACATCTGACTGCAAAAAGACAAAAGTCACATTTTTAGTTTGTTATACAACTAAAAAAATTAAAAGATCATTTCATCTTTTTTTAAACCACAGGAGAAAATATTCATGCTCCAAATTGAGGTGAGACCAGTTTGTCAAATCATTGCCCTATACCTGCCCTATGCCACAGCATCTCACTATGGTCAACACTGCTCTACACAGCAAGCCTCAAGTTAGGCCAGCTTCTTAAACATTTGCAGAATAAAGACTGCAAAGCCAGAAAACTGACAAAAGCAAAAAAGGACGGTGCAAATTTGAATATTGTTTTCAAACACTTTTTCAGTGACTGAAGAGGATATTCATACTTTTGTGCTCTCCTGTCAGGGAAGCTGACGTCTAGGTCAGTCACAGGCTGGCACCCCTGCAGAGTGGATACTTTGGAGTCACACAGCGCTGAAATCTGGGATGATCTTCCTAACCAGCAGGATACACTTCCACCCCCGTGCTAGCTTAGTCTTTTAATAATTAGGCAAGCTAGTTTGCCAGTTAGAGAACTATAGATTAATTATTAGCATGATTGGACTTTGTGCCATTTAGTCATGACTACATTTCATTCACAAAGATAGCAGGATGCACTACAGGGTTGGCAGCGCTAATAAAAAAAATATTGGTTAAAGCAGAAAAAAGGCATGTAAATTTTCACTTTTATAAAATAATATATAAACAGGTGACCTATATTATTTCAAATCTTTGTAGATGAAAAACCCACATAGCTCCATCTACTGCTGCGATGCATCTAACAACCTCGCCATGAGCCCCAAAAGTGTCTGCTGCTTTACTTACAACTGAGTTTTTATCAAAGCCTTGACTAAAGCAGAATCTTCAATTCATTTTGGGGGGAAAAAATTGCCAAAGATAACGCGCACACACACACACGCGCACACACACACACGCACACACACAATCACAGCTCCCAGTGACTAATCTGCTGTGGGAGGTGGACAGCTTGAAGCTAACAGTGCAGACTCCAGCTAAATAAACCATCTAAGGATTGACACATCTAAGTAAAGATGCAAGAGAACAGACTCTCTGCGAGAATTCTCCCTTTTATTCTGACACATCACACTTTTTCTCATTCACCCAACAACAGACCCAACTGAGAGTTAATTCGCTTCATTGCCGCTACAAGCCTGCAATTGGCTGCTTGTGTGGCGGTGACCGATATATCAAGAATAAAGACAAACTCATCTTCGGACGTGGAGCTATTTGCTCGAGTACAAAGAGCATAATTTTGCCTCCTCCCTCAGCTATATTATGTTTTCAGCAGGAGGTGGATTCAGTAGTTTGCAAACTGTTTGAATTGCAAAACCACACTTTAGTCCAATCACAGAAAAAAGGACAAAGTTTAATAACACAATGATTGGACATGGCTGAGCAAAGATAGCAACTGTTACAACTGAAGTGATTTGCTGATATGAGGGAAGGCAAGAAGCTAAAGAACTTTTTATGTGCAGCAAATCCATAGAAATTTAGATACCAAGATACCACACTGCAAACAAAAAAATAAAGCGTTTAATGCTTCTTGACCCACTCTATTTTGGAGCATGACTTCTCACACAGCTTAAAGCTTTAAGAGGAACTGTAGGAGGGCAGCTAGCGCACAGCAATGCCTCTATGCTATGCCGTATATAGCAGAGCCCACTTGGTTCAGAGTGATATATAAAAGCAGGACCTTGGAGACACGCTCAAGATGTGTGCCTGCATGAAGGTGGAATCAAATATGCACGTGCTCTCTAGGTTGATGTCGAACCAAATGAGTTGCATTTTAACTCAAAACGGCCAAACGCGAGATGTAGGTCAACCCCTGACGCAGCGAGGAAAATATCCCAGACACAAATCGAATCAAGTCTACTGATGGAGCGTGCTTCAAGCAGAGATTTTTTTTTTTTTTTAAACATCAAGGTTGCTTTTTTTAATCAATTCTTGCACATCCAGCCTCAGACGTCTCACTGGCCTCATGTTGCTTCTTTCCCGTCAAGTTTTCATTCTATTTTTGAATGTAGCGACAAAAACATCACAAGGCATCACGCAACAATGGTATGAAGAAACGTTTCACAAAGGATTTATTTCCAACACAATGCTCAGTGTGCCTCAAATGAGAGCTGTGATTAGTGTGCAAGATAAATGAGAAAGATGGACCCGAGATAAATAGCTCCTTCTCTGTTGTTGTCTTCTAATTAAAGGCCTTCTTAATCCCTTTATTATAATCACATATTTAGCCCATTGCATATATCTCACATATCTGGCCCAAGGTGTGTGATTAAAGAATGCAAATAGGCAGTATACCGACTTTGCTCATTATACACTGTGCAGACGTGCACATACTTGCACCCTCCTTGCCCTCACTGCATTTGCTCTTTCCATTTCGTTGACTCATGCCGGTCTGCCCATCTCTCCTTGACTCACTTCAAAGAGAACCCCCATCCCTCTAAAAGTGCCATTCTCCTTGGTGCTTATGGCTGATAGGCTGTGGCCTCATTCCCTCTCCGCTGCAGCCTGTCCCCATTGTGTCCCACTCTCAGAGAGTAGCGTGTGGGTGGAGGACAGACTGGCTCTCCAAAGTGAATGCCTGACATGGATGTATGGGCTGGGAGTGTATCCTCTCACCAAGCTAAACTATCATCCACCTGCAAGTCCCAGCTGCCATATGCATCCTTCTCTGAGAGGTGGGGGTGGGTTTGGGGGGTGGGGGGAGAGAAAGACATGGACTGAGAGTACTTGTGGCACTCAGATGCCTGTTTAACTCTTGAGGAAGCTAATCATCGGATTGAGGTACTGAGGATGATGGGCTACAGGCTTTCAGAGAGGGGGGAGGTTGCTTTAAATGCAAATCCCTTTCTTATAAAAATCGGTTCCATTTAAAAGGA
Source organism: Cichlasoma orientale (assembly GCA_034780415.1). NCBI lineage: Eukaryota > Metazoa > Chordata > Actinopteri > Cichliformes > Cichlidae > Cichlasoma > Cichlasoma orientale. Next base: position 646,021 of record JAVDPK010000266.1, read on the forward strand.
TTTCTGGGAAACGATCCACATTTCCACGGCAGGGGAGACAGTCAGCAAGAGAAAACAGCATAGCACCAGTCAAACATCAAGGAGACAGAGGATGTGGAAGGAGTAGCAAAAGAAAAGGATACATGTCTGTGAAAGAAAGGATTGAGGCTCAAGTAAGGCCTCTTGGATAAAAACATCCTTTCTCCATTTGAGACACTGTGGTTTTGATTAGACTGAGCGGCATTACGCTATTCATCACACCAGTTGTGCTTTGGACGAGCTAGGAGGTGAAAGAATAAACCGATGATGGCTGTTGTTCAAAAAAGGAAGGGCGCCGTGCCTTTTGAAAGGTTTTAGAGGGTAGTCTCACCTTGCTATTCCATGTGAATTTCACCCAAAACACTTCGGAGATGCACCGCTTGTCAGCTACCGCGTGCTAATGGAGTTAGCTATTTTATGAGGGAAAAATATACACAAAGTCTTAAGACGGCGTATCACTTTTCTATGAGTTATTCATTTTTTGATAATTAATCGACATGCCAGAATTTGAGTGCCTTAACTATTCAGTAAGAATTTACCAGGTTGACATGAGATAGTAGGTAAACACAGGTGTTGCTAATCAAATTATTTAAGGCTCTGTGCCAAAGTAGAGCAGAAGCTTTATTAGCGTCGTTAGTAACACCTGTTTATTTAGTATATGACATCAAAATGGCTGCTGTGAAATGGATCCATTACACTGACTGAGAAGCCTGCCATGTGTTACTTAGCTTGCTGGATATTAGCAACTGATGAGCGCTGCAATATTTGAGTAAGAAACAAACGCGGTGCACGAGACGGTGTAGCTGTTCCAGCCCAACCATTACCAATCAGAATGGCCCGCGCTTTTGTCGATAAAGGCGCCCAGCAGCGGACAAAACATTACAATATGTTTTGATGAAGCTGACTATATGAAAAGTGGATTTGCAGGCCGCTAACTGTGCAAACTCACTGGTTGGGATAGACACTGGGTTGTGCATCTTTTCAGGTGCCACCCCAAAAAGACGCTAATGTCACCTCCTTTAGTTTAAGGATTGCCTTGGTTTGAAAAAGCGAAATGGAATAATTAAAAAAACAAACAAACAAAAAAAACACATTAGAGACAGGATGACACTTTGCCTCCTCATTCCATCACCAGAAGCTAAAAAAGTGCTGTCAGTACTTTTCAATCCAACAAGCCGGGCCTTAGTCAAATAACTTACTCTGGCAGCTGCGCTCTCTTGTTGTGTATCATGATGAAAAGATGGCTTGTAAATTAAAGGAAGTAACAGCTGCAGTAAAAAATCCATATCGTGGAAGATGTACTCCTATTGCCACTCAAGAATGATGGACTTGGAATTCAAAACTGTTTGTGTTAAGTGCAAGCGGTGGCAGTTCAAGAGACATTTACACATCAACTGAACCATTTCTCCACCACCAATTAACCCCATCTCTCTAACTCACTTTAATTAAAAGCATTCGAAATGTTGGAACCTCGCAAAAAGAGTTGAAATTATTACAAAAATGACACTTGGCTAAAGTGGGAGAGTTGGTGTAATGATGAGAGAAAAGTATAAGATTAATGTCACATGAGACCGGTGCTGGATAGCAGAGAAAAGTGGCAGTCGAAGAGTCATCAGTGTGGACCAATGGGGAGGATTGCAACCATCCTCAAATTAATACATGAAATGAACATAAATTCAATTTTTCCACCATGCTTTCCACATTGTTTTCATTTCTTTTGAGCTGAAGTCATTCTTTAATTACTTAATTACGGTTTAATGGCACCCCACTGGAGAATTGCGGTAGTGTAATAATGGATGGGAAAACACATTAATCCATTTTCTTTTTCTGATTTCATGAAAATTTGGTTAGAATTTGCTGTAAATAATTGCATTTCCTCATATCAATAATTTCTGTCTTCAAACATGCTACCGCCCTCACATGATCACACAGATGATTGAGGTGCATTAGCACTCAAAAACGTCTTCAAGCAATATTGCGAGATTGAACAGATAACTGAGAAGTGCTGGTATATCATTAAAGCTCTGGACCCGAACAGGTGGAAACGACTGCAGTGGTCGTGTCACCGGCTGCATCTTGACATTGCTGAGAAAGAGAAACTGTATGGGAAAGAAATAAAGGGGCCGGGAGAGAAACAAAATGAGTACTTTGTAGGTTGAGTCTGCGTGTAGGAGGATAAGGAGTCATTATAGCTTACATTTATGAAGTCAAATATGTTTTAAAATTGCAGTACATTAGTGGGAATTATTAATAGTGGTTAATACTTTAAACCCCTGGTTACAATTTTCTGTAAATTATGTGTTTTATATGCGAGGCAGAGAAAAATGTTTGTGTGCCTGCATGTGTTCATCCTCGCTGCAAATTTCCACCCAAAGAGTGGTATTAATTTCCAGCCAAATTAATTATCTGATCAAAAGGTCTGTGTTTTAATCTTCACAAAGACAGAAGGAAGAGAGATCCATGCGCTGAACAAACCAAGTGGTGTGCGTAAATGAGTCATTTATCCTTTAGTTGGAAAAGGAGGAGAGATTTGGCAGCTGTGAGATTCATCTGCCCTCCCATCAGTTCATTACAGAATTCCCTACTAGGTGGAGAACAAGGGGGAGAATGATCCAGAGTGTGCCGGCAAAGGAGTGGGCCATTACCCAAGACACGAAAACCAGACATCTTGTTCACACTTGGCAAGACACAGATGTTCTAGAGCCGGTCGACAAGGTGCTGTGAGGCCTCGGCTCCCGTCTACGTGCCTGTTCTTCACCACCGTGTCTGCGCCGCACCTGTTTGGAACCAGCATCTTGTAGACGTCCCGGAAAGGTCAAGCAGTGCCGAGTAGACAAACTACTCAGAGTGATGCTCAATAACTCTGACACCAAAAACATGTGGGACGTCACCTCCCACACAGAGCCTGAGGTTAAGGGATCTGCTATGTCCCAGAGAAAAAGACAGAAGATGATAAACTCAGAGTTGAGTCAGAGGTCAGGCCTCAGCTGCGAAACCTGTTGCCCCAGCTGGAGAAGAGTCTCCAGCTCCTCTAATGGCCGGATTCCGAACTCCCAGAAAACTGACCAAAATTAAGTGTCTGGGAAAATCCCATACTACGCTCTCAAAATACAAAGTCAACAAAGTTTCTCCCGCAAGAATTCAGACTCTCAGTAGCTGCAGTAATTTAACATCTCCTTTGGACGGGTGTGCACGCACAAGTGGCAAATCCAATCCTTAAAAGCCCTTTAATAAAACTGTGGGTGATGTCATGTATGCCACATCCATGTGTATGGACAGCACGCTGCCAAACTGCAAGTCTCAGAAAGAAAGGAGGTTTGAGGCCTCAAACCAGATGCAGCTGACAGATTTGTGTTCACAGCACTGTATATGTGAAGTCATGCATGTACACGGAGTTCCTGTTTATAACAATTTTTGATTGGAATGGGAATACCCAGAGAAAAGTGTCATTGTTAATGAGCATATTGTTTTTTTTTGTTTTGTTTTTTTAAATGGCAAAATCAGTACACCTACCTCACGAAGAAGTACGTGCTGGGAATCTACCAGAGAAACGCCAACATTTTGCTTTAAATTAATGCGAGGACTACAAGTCATTTCTCCTTTGTTTATTGATGTTAATGAATGATGTGAAATTGCAACAACCCCCTCCCCCCCAAAAAAAACCTGCTAACTGTGAAGCAATGAGCAAACATGACAACAATACTGTGTGCAAGATTATAAACTGTGCCAAAAAGAAACAGCACAATGGTGAATAAAGAGTAGTTCTCACAGGTGAACAAAAGCGTGCAGCCTACACAGTAGTAAGGTACTTTTTAAAGACCTTGCAGTTCAACAGCTCTTAAAGAAACCCAGTTGTGATCCTTTGATCCTCAGTAAACACAGGCCTATTATTTCCAAAGACCATTTTCTATAAAAGGTTTTGCAGAGAGATGTTTCGGCAGCAGCCTTAACAAACTTAAATCAGTTTGTGGTTCCCTCCACGGTGCTGAAACTTCCCTATTAATGTCACAATAAGACAGAGACATGTCAGAGGACGGGGAACAAATAAACACTCAGCCTTCTGCTTTTGTCAGTGTGGCTCACTCAGAATCACTCTTCCACCCTTGCATTAAGCAAATTATCCAGACGCTGCCCCTGTTGTTATGCTGATGATGTGGAGCTATACTCCCTTGTAAAACCAGACCATTTGAAACCATCATCTTCTTTAACATTATGACAGATAATTTCAGGCTGCCTTGTTTCTCCCCCTTCATGGTTCACAAAGCTGATCCAGGACAATTTGCCTGTTAATGTCAAGCCTGCTGCTAGAACTGAATAGAAATTATGATCCAGATTACACATTTGATATGAGATGGGAGATGTTGGTTTTTTTATATTCTTCTTCTCCTTCTTCAGGGCTTGATGTAAAAGTTAGAAAGCATCCTGTAGCACTCTACATTAACCCACAAAAAAACCCACACCAGGTCTGTACTAGCCTTCATGCACTGAATGTTTTAGTATTGATTTTAAGGTAAGCTGGTTAATGATCCCCCAGGAAGCAGAGTGGGAACCTTATGATGACTTGAAAGTGGAAAAAAAACAAACCACAACAGTGAACTGGTCTTAGAAATTGCCTTTCTGAAGCTATCAGGAGCTTGTAGAAGAAAAAAAAAAAACAGCAATATTGATTGGCAACACGGTGACACAGTTCTGTCAAAACAAACGAACCACTGTCACTGAAGAAGAGAAAAACTATTTTTAATATATAAACATGTCCACACGGACATTCTTATTGTGATTAATCAGTAATAGTGAGGTTGTGGTCGTGACATTTCTGCGATTATTCAGGTAAAATGACGCTTTGTTTTTTCTAAATACACTGTGGTTTTACGACACTTCCCGCTGGCAAGAGACGGGATGTGCTGCTAATTGAGCATTTCAATCATCCATGCAACCCGAGAAAACAAGTGTAGGCATCATGTCAAGAAAACTAAAAATAAATAAATAAATCACTCACCTTCATCTGCAGTCGACAGAAGAGCCCAGTCCAGGAAGACGCACCCCAGCAGGACAATGCTCTGGTATATCAGCTCCATGGTGTTGTTACCAGAAGGTGGAAAATTAACCGCGTTGAATTAAAAACCAAGTGGCGCTGGCAGCCACTCGACTGGCAGCTCGGCTGTGCACCCACTGACCGAAAACCAGTCCGCATTTAAAATGGACTTCAGTTCAGGAAAGCCTCACACTGTGCCGCAGAAGAAAAAACACACTTTGCCTAACGCGAATACGAAGCACGTCTGACTGTGTGAACCCAGCTCCCGTTATAAAGCTGACTGAAAACTTGTCCAACTTTGTGTTGTGGTGAAAGTCTACAAAAACAAGACAGAAACAAACCACGATGCTGCAACTCCTCTTGAGGCTCAGTCTTCTGTCAGCACACGGGCTGCATGGTTAAAACTTGTATGCTCTGCTTAATAAGCTCTTTGTGCACCACACGACTTCTTCTCCCCCCAAGCTCCAAAAAAAAAAGAAGAAAAAAAAGAAAAGAAATATTTCTCCCCCTTCAGCTCGATGACCGAGCAGACCGCAACCAGGGCACCTCACTGCATATCTTTTAGATGCACATACAGTCCTTATTCAGCATTCGCTTCATACCTTCTTCCACATCTCCATGTTCGGTAAACAGTCCTTTTGATTCCTTCAGCCACCAGACTATTTGGCTGCGGGAAAAACAGGAAAAAAAAAAACCCAACGAAAAGGTGGTGGGGATATATTGCGCACAGGTCTAGCCTGGCCTGATTTTCACGAAAAATTAGGCTGAAACTGGAAGAAAACGTCTACTTTGTATTCTGGCTAAGTGAGCGAACTGAATGTGCGCTGGATATCAAAAGTTGGGCGCCCATAGCTCTGACTACTGTAAGCTGGTCACCAAGGACTCCAACACCCGCATCAAACCCGGAGTCGAATGGCACGAGCAAGCTCCGCCCACTCCCGTTTCCATAACAGCAGCGTCAATAGCGTAGGTCAAAAGAAAGTTAAAGGATTTCCGGCGAGCGCCTTAGAAATAAAAACATTTTAATACACATTGAACAGCAAGAAAAAACAAACAACAAAGTAGACCACCTGTACTGTAATGATGATTCACGACACATCTTTCATAGATACCACTTTGATTTGTGTTGTATTGACAATATTTTTTTTCTGTTCACAAATTTGGTGTTTTTATGATAATTTGGTTACATTCCACAATATTTCCCTAATAAAAAAATCTCTAATCATGAAATATATTTGTGGCACTACAGGAAGCACCCTTTGAGCTTTGAGGAAGCATCCTTCTAGAGAGGATGCTAAACTGCATTTCACTGTTTTACCATTGTTCTTAGCATTGTTTTCTCAGCGACAATTAAGCTATTCTATTCTATTCTATTCTATTCTATTCTATTCTATTCTTTGCGCTTCTCAATTTCTCATTCAGCAGATATCTTGGCTGAAGTGACCTTTCTTATTCCTTACCTGAAGCGTTCTTTCTGGAATACTTTTATTTTGACAACAAATTACCACAATTTCCGGTGTCACTTAGGTTATTTTCATGTGTCTCTTGACTCCAAAACTACACTTAATTCTGTACTAGTGTAAGCACTGGCATGCCGTTTCAGTAAACTGTACTGTAGATAAAAAGGAAGTTGGCGGTACTTATACTGCAGCCCAACAGAGCTCAGTTACTATTCGTTAAATTATTCCGAATTAAAACGCAATCAGACTGTTTGTCGACAAAAAGAGAGGGAACATGCATTCACAAGTTTTGATCTCTCACTGGCTTTCAGGGACGGGGGAATTTAAACATGTGAAGTATGATGGAATCCAACTGAGGTCCAAAACGCTAAAGAATACGAAATGATGATGGATCAGCTCAGTACTTCACCTGATTCATGATGCAACTTTTCTGCAATATGGCCTTTGGCTGATAAAAGTTGTTCTCTTTAAAAAAAAAAAAAAAAAAAAAAAATGACTTGCAGCAGAAATTGGGTGGCATGAATTTGTACCCTCTCTGTTCATTTTGAAGCATGTGTTTTCTGACATCTCTCCATGAAATGTGCCACTAATTTGTAGTGGCCCCGGAGCCCCTATTATTCTGTAAGTACAGTCATTTTGACCGCAGTATGGTTTCATGAGAGCCATAACATTGACGAATCATAACACTGGTGTTTCAGCACAGACTATTTTCTTATTTAATTAATTGTTGTTTTATTTTCCTCAAAGGGGAACTGAATGGGATGTCTTTTTGAAGACGGAATCTGGGAAAGACAGCGGCATAAACAAGAGAAAATGCATATTTTAAGTCTAAATGACAAAATGTAAATCAGACATTAGCATTTCAAGCTCGCTAACAAGGCCAGACCAACTCTTAATTTGGGCAAGGCGAGACCAGCGTTTCGTGTTCTCCTGGGGTCAGCTGTTTTTTTTTATTTGTAATGTCTGTAAAGTTGAATAATTGAGTGAAACATTAGGGTCACTGTAGATCCACTTCCATCCATTTAATTATCCATCCCACTGACAACACCACAGACTAACACATGGCATATCACCCAAAATCTGACACATCCCAGTAGTACACAAATTTCAGAAGATGGATTGTGAAGATGTGCAAACATTAGACTGTAATGAGCTCTGTGTGAAGATGATGGGTCTATGTTTTACATTGCTCATTTGCTCAGCAGTAGTTTTTGTTTATTTGCAGTGAAAGTTGTCTAAAAAATATAAAGGTCAAATGTTAGAAAAAGCACTGTTAGGTCGTCTCTGACACTAGCACTGATTTAGTTTCCTGCTGCATCTCCGCGGAGCTCACTGGAGTGCAAATATCATACAGTAACTAACAAAAAGTCAACAACTCACCCTGAATCAGTAACAGAGCCTTTTGCTATGACCGCTCACTGTTATATACAGTAAGTGGTCAGAGAGTCAGCGTGCATTCAGATGCTGCTAGAGGGTATTCATATCATCAAAGCTGTCATATTTACTGTATTCAGTGCATGAAATTCTTCTTCTTAAAAGGAGGCTCTCACTTCCAGCAATAGGAAGATGCAATGGGAGCTTCAACAGGAAAACATAAAGTGAGAAATGGCCTTCTGAAGTTCAATTTTTTTTTATTAAAATCTAAATCTTAAACTTCCAGGACCTCTAGAGCGTGAGCCAGAAGAGCCTTTATACCAGAACGACCTAATAATGGTAGAAAACAAAGCTATTTGTCAGCCGTTTTCGCACTTTGTTTATCGTCGAAGCCTTTGTGTTAGAACACCTGAATGTCATCCCTTTTTAGTTATTGCCATGAAATGTTCAAAACCTGTAAGAATGCAGAGCTTTGTGAGGTTAGCAGTGCTAGTTTATTTGACGAATAAAACACAGAAGAGAGGAAGACTTTGTGCTGGGGGATGCACTTGGATAAATGTTACGGAGCCGCTGTGACTGTGGCTATAAAAATATTTCTGCCAAACCAAAATGTTGTCGATGTTGTGTGTAAAAATGCAATCATAGCGGATCTTTTTACTTTTTTTTGGCAAACTATTGAGACTTTACGGCCACAGCGAATTCGCTGAAGCTGTTAGTTTATCAGCTGGTTGGTTCTGTTGGTCCAGAACAAAAACTGGATGTACAGCTACAAAAATCACCACCACAAAGCAACCAAGCAGACTGACATCAGTGGCATTTTGTCTTTTCCTACAATATTACCATGAGATTAACATTTTCTCCCAAAATACTGAAGACTGAAATATTTGTTTTTAACACATTACTCAGGTGACGACTTTGGTGTTCCCATAGACTGTATATAAAGGATGGACGTAGCCACGGTGACATTACCCACTGGTTTGAACTCCTGCTTTAAAGCTGGAGAATGATCATCATCTCAGTTTTTGAAACTGGGTCTGAGAAACCAAAGACATTGCTTATCCAGTAGCAACTTGTCACTCACAAGTGTAGCTACTCCCTAAAGCATACTCTGCTTAATCATGTGGTTTACTCTAAGTGGGACCATCATTTACAATATAAACACCATGCTGCATTAACCGGAACTTGAAACTAGCAACTGAGACAAGAAAGTCGTCAGGAAAAACGTTTCCTGATGTATTAAAGTAAGGGAGAAGTAGGAGAATTTGCTCATAGAGGTCCGTAAACAAAACAAGAGGAGTTACTCCTTGGTGGCCTTTAGAAAGAATGCAGGCTAAATGTGCTTCATCACTGGCTTCACCTTTTCAGACCCAGAAGTGAAACAGTCCATGGATTAGATGACCTGGCACAGGTGTGAGTTTTTTTCATAGACAGTCAGCTGTGATGATTTTGAATGCGTCTTTTCCCACTTTTCCTTTGGGGTCATTACAAAGTTCACATTTGTGGTTTTCCATATAACATCTACAAAATCAAAATTTAAATTTGCCTCTCAGAGACGCCAACAGTGCTGAAAACTTTTAGTTTTAGTTTCCCTAAAAAGTTTGAGGTTCAGTGTTTTGCCCAAGAATACTTGACTAATCATACGATGGTCCAAAGACCTCAGATCAATAGTGCGCACAGCTCTAGCTGATCTTTAGCACTTCCAGGTTTGCCCGTGCTGCATAGAAAGGTGGCTTCTTAAGCCTAGTGCGTCTAACATTCAATAGGTATGAACTCATAACAGCTTTATATATTTTCGCAGTGACATAAAGACACAGAGCACGTAGTGAGCTAAAGAGCTATTTACCCATCAGGAACAATGCACATTAACATTTTGTAAGCCAAGCTCTGCTAGCAGAGCCATGCAGGAGCTTTTATCTTGACTCACTGCACAATCAAGCATTTTCAGCTCTGCTTCTCCTTCTTTTACAAAGAGACAGAACAGGAGCCCCCCTACAAAGGTCCTTAAAAGTGCATGTGTTTCCTCTATCTATTCCTTCCCAGCAGAACACGTGTATTTGGTATTTTGTGTATTATTCAGTAGGCTGACGAGGGTATTAACCTGAAATTTGGAAAGTGCAAATGTTGGCACATTTCTGTAGGCCATCATCCTGAGTCTGGGATCATACCTCATCACTGATACTACAAAATGAAAGTGTGCATTTGACTCAGGTGACAGTATAAGCTTTCACGGGTTAAGCTCTGTTTTTGCAGATGCAGCTTATAAAGTGACACCACAAGGCTGTACTTTAAAATCTCTGTCATTCTCTCAGTTGGTAAAACCTCACAGTGCAAAATTAAAATCTTTTCCACGTGGTCGTTTTTTTGGTTAAATAAGCACAAGGTAAAGTTTCTCGGAAACCATCCGTCCTTATTTTAATTGGGTGTGCACGGGCGCGCAGTTTCCTTTTTTCAAGTGAAGTAAAAATCACAATCCATTTCAATTCATTATCACACAAAAAACAAAACAAAAACCCCCCCCAAAAATATACAAATATTTTTGATGGTTGTCTTGACTGCAGTGTGTTTTTTAATAAGCCTTTAAGACTCAGAGAAAAGCGAAGGAACCCATTAGATTTAACTGCAGGAGCAGTTATTATCTTGGTCTAGGGATTTGGGATGACAGCTGTTTTCACACCAGCATAAAGTGGCATCATAATGGCAAAATCCTGCGCCACACCCTGCCCATCACCAGTCTGAGGATGAATCATCTCATCTTCATGCAGACAGTCTGATACATGGATAAAGAGCAATGAGGCATCCAAAGTGACATCATCTAGATTCACTAATACAGCACACAATAAACAATAGAGACACAAACAATTGAGCAACATACCCAAAGTCATCCTGCACAAACAGGCTGGTGCTAGGTGGGGCCTCAGGGGTGCAAGGGTATAACAAGGGAAGAAGGGATCAGTGAAACACAGCAGGCTGAAATGAAATATGAACGTGGAATGGATCTGTGCTTGATCTTCTGCTTCAAGCTGCTGCTGTCATGTTGTAATTAAGGTAACAAATGATGCTCACAGTCTTCTGTTAGAGCCGTATGTTTGGCAGTAAAACTGAAATGTCTCGGTGAAGTATGTCTATCACCGACTGTTCCTGGTGAAGTTTTTTAAAACTCCTAGATGTCTGCTATGTTATCATCTAGATGTAAGAGGATTACCTTAACCAAAGATTTACATCGGTTGAGACGAATACAGGCACACCTATCTGACAGCTTATGCAACTGTGGAAAAAAAGAAGAAAAGAAAAAAGTGGGCCTATTTGCTGAAAATATCCACTGCTTTCATAAGCACCCCTGCTGAAGTTAGGACTAAAAGTAAAGCTTCCAGGAATATTTCAGAAGAGGGCCTTTAGGTCCGCTGATAATATTGGCTTTGAGTTGTGTGATAGCTTGTGTTGTACTGAAACGCTTCACTGGTTTCCCCCGTGCAGAGGTTCAGAGGTTTGGAGGTTGCTTTGAATATCTCCGAAAAAAAAAAAGAAGCTAAGTTGAGTCTTCTTTCCAGCACTCACACATCAGCTGTTCTTTCATCCAAATCCAACCCTGTCACCGCAGCTCTGGACCTCAGCAACAGGTAAATAAAGGCGTAGCTCCTGAATCAGCCCGGTGTGAAACACTCTGTGAATAACTGCTCGTGAAACAAACAGACGACAGACTGCAGCTCATAATGACTATAAGCTCGATCACATCGAGAGTTGTAAGATCAAACAATTTGACAATTAATTTCCCTCTACCAGATTTCACATTCTTCGTATTTGGAGAGAAATGTGATTCTAATAACTGGCATGAATTAATTATTACATTTGGAAGCATTCATCCTCATCCCTCTGTCATGGCTCTGCCAGAAATCTGCTTTGGTCCCTGTGTTTCTGTGTTTCGTGCGTGCTCCCTTCTGTTTCTGCGTAGCTGTGTGTTTGCGTTTCCCTGGCCGTGGCCACTCCTTCCCGCTCCTGAGCTCCTGCAGCTGCCACACCTGCATGTCATCTTCCAATCAGCATCAGCAGTATACCACCCCCGGCTGTCCTCTGAGCCAGATCGCACGGTCACCTCCGCTGAGCCTCCCGTGTTTGCCAAGTTGCCTGTCTGCTCACTGTCATCTGCTCGTCTGCAGACAGATGACCACCAAGCCATTCTCTTCCCAGTCGACTCTTCGCCCACTTCCCTGCTCACTCGCTCGCTGCTCAATGGATTACTCTCCAACTCCCCATTTAAAGATTACTCACTCCTCAGCCTCTATTCAATCCACCATCTCTCAGTCAATAAATCTTTCAGCCATTTTCCCTTTGACTTTGTGCTGTTTTTGGGTCCAAGTGATTGGTAAATCATAACACCCTTCTTTGTTTAAACGGAACCCCCCACCCCAGCAGTAAGACAGGATGCATGCACTGGAGTGTTTGTACATCTGTGAATCAGGCTTGCAAACCATGAATCACTTTAATGATTAAAGAGAGAGTTTATTCACAGAGTCAGTTTCTTAATTAGACGGAAATTTCAAATTCTAACTTTGAAGTAAGCAACTTAATTTAGATCTTTTTTTCCTCAGCATCCATCCATCTGTCAGGCATCTGGCTTCTTCTAGAGTCCAACTGTGCATTCTTACACCAGCTTGTGGGTATAAGCATTGCGTGCCTTGGTACATGAAGTAGACATGATGACTGATAGGAGGATAACAGAATCAGGTGGATGTTAGTAACCTGATGGCTGTACGACTTCACCATTATGTCAGCTCAGATCCTGTTTATGACCTTTGATGGATGCGCTCTCGTCTTTCTGCCTGATTCTGTTTGTCACTTGTAGCTGATATAATACATCAGGCTGCGGCCAGATAGAATAATAATGCTCTGCATTTCAGGAACTGAGTAAGTGTGAAAAACAAGAATAAACAGGCCAATAAATGCAATTTAAACCACCTAACATGTATATTTCACTCCTTTCTATAAATCTTATTCACTATGAAGCTATGCAAATGTGCTGTGTTTTGATTCACCTCAAAGCTGGCATAGCTTAAGAAAAAAAAGGGATTTACACAAGCACAAACAAAAGTTCAGTGGGTTGTTTGGCTGCACAGCATGAGTTTGTAATGACCTACCCATTGGCAGGTCAGTAAGGTTTAAAAGCTTTTTGGATTTTTTCCAGTGGCCTTCTTACAATAGATAGAAACATTTCAAGCAGCAATAGGTCATTTGTGTAAATAAGAAATAAATTCAGAATTCATGAATAGAAAGACCTCAGGTAAGAAATGAATGTGGCATTTGTGAGTTTCTAAACCAAACAGATACTTAACACACAATACAACAACCAAACTGCATCAGACAACACAGCAAAATTAAATGCACGTGTGTGTGGGCAATAAAAGAGAAAAGCTTGTGTATTTACTTGGAATACCCTTTAGACTTACATTTAAATGCGTGAAACTGTACGTGACCCGCTGATATGAATATGCTACAAGTTAAGCAATCAAAGGGAGCCTTGCACACAGCCTTAATGTCTACCTTCACACACACACTAAAGCATATCATGCGATCAAAAGAAGGGATCCTCACGGTTGTGTGCTTTTCTAAAGAGAAAATGGTTCCCCTGATGAGTGAAGGCAGGGTGGGGAAGAAACCAGCAAATAAGAGCCAGAGCAAGTCTGTGCAAATACATCTGAGAGGAGCTTGTATAAGCAGCTGTAGATGGAGAATGAGTGCCCTCCCCTGGTCAGACCGTTGCTTTGTTGCAGTCTTCACCTGTGGAACTGGGAGGGATTCAATTATTAACACGAACAAGCAAACAGTGAAAAAAAAGAAGAAGGCTGCTGAGTCCGTTTTCAGAAAGCATTTTTAAATTAATTTTATTATTTTATAGCTAATTTACAACAAGCGCTTCACTGAACTGGAACATTTTATTTTGCTTGATACTGTCATTGTTAAATATATTTTTCTGCATCAGTTGACTCTGTTGTAACTTTGTAATCAGTCTTTTCTGTAAAAATTCATATACTTTATAAGGAATATCACACTATGATAAGGATGGCTGAGAGAGATATTAAGAAATACACTGAACCCTCAAATAAAGAAATTGAAAACATATTATTCAATTCATGGATGTGTTGTAGCGTGTCGTAGCTTCTGTGATTCCTCTCAATGTGTAGATGTAAATGCATGTGTGGACGTGCTGATATCTTCGTGTGTGTTGTTTCTGTGTTTGAGCAGTTAAACTGGGCTGTGGCTCTAATGGATGCCGCACTTGCACCAATGCAGCAGTGTGAACGGCTAAACCTAAAGCCACGCGACACTCCAACAACTCCAACATTATATTTACAGCATTTCTGGCCAAGACCCAAGAATTCTCTCAATGTGAAAAAAAATACAAAAATATACATACGTGTGATGGAACTAGTGACAGTTCTGAATAAATAATAAAATCATTAAAAAAAAAAAAAAACTAACAGGAATCGATACTTGTCATTCACAAGCTCCGGCTATTCCAAACTGAGCCGACAAGAAGCGAGTGGGCATAAAGTAAACAATAAATATGAATGGTCACTTCAATCAATACTTCCACCTTTACTCTTTTAATTCAGAACAAATCATAAGTAAATACAAACACATGCGCTTAAAATCATGACGGAGTCCTACTGCTTTCACTCGCCATCTTTATCCTGCCGATATCTGTAGCATATAATGCCGTCAGTGCAAACTTTATTCCGCTTTAATCTGAGACACATAAAACCATCTTCATTGCATAACATCATAGCAGTATTGCACAACATCTTCATGTGCGTGTCTCACTCTCTCACTCACATGCATACACAGACACACACACACACAGACGCACGCGCGCCCCACCCATTCTATGCTTTACACATTATAACCATAAGGATGGATGTTCTCGTATAGTATCACTTAATATTTTATACACAACACGCACTTTCTTGCTACTCTCACACACAAGCAGCAAACACATACGCACACAGTCACACAGACGCGCGCCGCTGCATTGCACATGTGTTTCAGTTTGTCTTCAGCGCGCACAAGAACACGTCACGTATTGTCAGTTCAAAGCTCTTGTGTGAGGTCTGCTTTATATTGACTTGAATGGTTCAGTTATTTGTTTGTAGCTTTTTGCTGCGCTTTGCAACAGGAATATGGGAATGTGTGTAAATTCAACAACCAAACTGCAATATTGCCCCCCCCCCCCCCAAAAAAAAAAAAATCTATGGAATATCATTTGGAAATGTTGATTTTTACAGACTTAGTCCCGTTAGAAATTGTCATAAAAAAGATATATATGCATATATATATATATATATTTATATATATAAGCTATTTATTTGTTAAACATGACTTAGCTTTAATTTGTGTGGACACAAGAGGGAGAAAGAAGCAGAGAAAACTGGAAGAGAGAGAGAGGATAAAAGGACCTATTCCTCCCACACAGAGGAGTCCCCGCGCGTGAATGTGCACGACCGTGCACACGCAGAGACGCACACGCACTTACACGCACACGTAAACGCACACAGACACATACACACACGCCATGGCTTTTACTGTGACCACTGGAGACAGTGTGTACGTCTGCGGCTGAGGGTATCTTTTGGAAGAATGACCGATGAGTTTGCTGTGGTGCGATGAAGCTAAGAGCTCTGCTGTTTGTGCCTAGAGAGATAACATTCATCCTGGATTCTGACTAGCAGTTCAGAACAGCCAATCCCCCTGTAGAGGAGTGTGCTAGGTTACAGCTGAGTTTATGACCCTACGATTGTGTGTCTGTCTGTGTGTGTGTGTGTGTGTGTTTGCTGCTGTAAGGATGTGAGGGGGGTGTATGTGTTTGTGTGTGGGTGCATGAATGTGTATGTGTGCATAAGAGAGTAGAGGCTAAACTATATGCCATAGCATCTAGTATGCTCAGCACTGGCCTCTCATGACCATGTCACATGATCATATCTCTCTTCTCTTTTTCCTTCTTGAGACATGCTAAAAAAAACTCCTCCACTTCCTTGCCTTTCTTTTTATTATTATTTTTTCCTGTTTTTCTCTCCTGTCTCCATCGTCTTTGAGGATGCATGCAGAAATTCAGCGTATGAGTTTTTAGCAATATAATTATTTGAACTGCCTTTAAATAATGCCTTGCAATATTCAACATGTGTGACCAAACGAATGTCAGACTTGGTCACTGAGGTGTTATTCTGAGTTCTCACCCAGAAAACAAGATGAAATTCACAAAAACAAAAAAAAAAAAGAAAAAAAGAAAAAAAGGGATCTTTGCTGAGAAAGGACTCCTGGTCATGTGGGACTCAGCTGGATCTGGGCCCCCTGTTCTCGGTCTTCCCCAATCCTGTCTTGAAACAAGGCAGAGCTGGCAGGAGGAGGAGGACAGAAAGCCAAGAGGTGATATAAAAAGAGTGGCCAGTGTCTTTTGGGGCACCTCCATCTCACATTGGTGCACTGAGGTGTTCAATGTCAGCATGAGACTTGAGATGGCTCTGTAGGTGAGGTGATACTACCTCACGGTCCATCTCTGCAAGGTCATCCTTTATTTTCTTTGAAGCCCTGCTCAGAATTAATGTCTCATGTCCACATATATCTAGACTGTGTTGAGCTCCAGGTGACGTGGGCTGCAGTTCACACCCGGCATCAAAATGCAACTGAAATCCACCTCAAATAGTCACTCGTGACCAGATCTCGCTTTATTCGCTTCCTATCTGGTGAGAAATCGCACCTGTATCCAAACACAGGTTAAACACGTTACATATACACAAGTTATTAACTGTGTTTAGGATATTTGCGCCCCCAGTTTAGGGTGCAGCCACAGCTGTATCTAGAGCTGT
This sequence comes from Cichlasoma orientale, assembly GCA_034780415.1. Taxonomy (NCBI): domain Eukaryota; kingdom Metazoa; phylum Chordata; class Actinopteri; order Cichliformes; family Cichlidae; genus Cichlasoma; species Cichlasoma orientale. The sequence continues at coordinate 662,760 of JAVDPK010000266.1, forward strand.
CCACTTGTATCCAAGATGCATTTTAACGCTAAGTGTGAACAGGGTCGGCTTCATTAAAGTGGGATACTGATTTAGTCTTTTCTTTCAGTCTCTTTATACATCACTGCATTTACATCTGTGTCAGAGTCTCTCTTCTTTTTTTTTTGGTATCGTTCTTTGCCTCGCTGTGTCACTTCCTGTGTTTTTCTCTGTCTCTGTGTTTGTCTTAGTACGCGTTTGTCTCTCTGTGTCATTCTCAGTGATTGCCTAAGCACTGACTTTGCTGGAGGACAGACAGGCAGGCGAGGCTGGCTTGGCTGTGAGGGTGAAGGGTGGTGGTTGGTTGGTGGTTGTGAGGGAGCGGTGGTCGAGCGGGTGCAGCATCACAGCCTCTCCCGAGTGGGGATCCAGATATAAGGCCCTGATTGCTCCTCAATCACTGTCTTTACTTTGTGATAGACCTCTTCAAAGCTGTCCCCTTCTACGACAGCTGCAGTGGGACACAGCATGTGTGACAGAAGGAGAGAGAGAAAAAAAACAAGGAATGGATAAAAAATGACACAGACAGCAGGAAATTAAGAGAAAAAAAAACATAGAAAAGAGATAAAATTGAAACATGGGGGGGGGGGTAAAAAGAGACAGGGGAAATTATGTTTATCAGATGTGCTTTCAAGACAATTTAAGATATAATCAATTATGAATATAGTTTTACAATCTGTGTACAACATCAAAGAAGAGGCACATTTACGCCAAGCAAGTAGTTCTACACAGTTTCCCACATGCTTTGAGTGGTTGATAAAATGTCACATACCCCCGCTGCTCATGATTTGTTAGAAATTGTAGACAGTGCTGAATTTGCAAGGAAACCCAATATTCATATTCTGTGGACTGCTGAGATTTGGCCTAAATGCATCTCTTAAATGTTAAAATGCCCCGAGTCCTCCCAAAAGGCATTCCTTTTCTTTTTCAGATCATTCAGTTATGCCGGTAAAATGGGAGCGTGAAGCCCGGCGTCGTTTTGTCGTTGGCATTTGTTGCCATTAAACAGTAAAAGTGCGAGATAAAAGTTCTGAAATGGCTGATCACCTTCTAAAGTGTGCGTGAGAGCACCAGAAACTATGCAGAAGCTGCTGTTTCTAGGATCTTGTAATGATTAAGTAGAGGATTTTTTTTTCCCATATCAAATACATTATGAGTACAAACACAGATACTTTAAATCCTGTTTACCATCTGATACTGCCAAAACTTAAACCCAAATCCCACCGCTACGTGCATGTAGCAGTACACTACAGCAGTTTGGCACATTAATCCAGGCCTCTGTGTGCTGCCCTCGTGCACGCGTGATTTCTGCGCGCTCTTACCGGTAAAACACTCTAGGAAGTCTTGTTCTAGTTTGAGGGCTCGGTCCATTCCTTTCCTGGCCTGCTCCTCCGTCAGGCGAGTGTTGATTTCTCTGTTGAAAAAATGAAATACACACAATTCTTTTTATAGTACCTGTTTTCAAGCTGTAAAGAGTAATCACAAAAATGTATACAGAAAATCTGAGTTCATACAGGACATTCTCCAGCGACTTGGGCCGCACAAAGATGGCAATTGGGTGAAGCTGAGCTGCTTGTAGTCTGCGCACAGCGTTGGCCGAGACATCCAGGATGCAGTGTTTCCCCTGCTGCTCAGCGCATGCAAGCAAGGACAGAAATGATGAGGATAAATAAACACGTAAATAAAGTGTCACTTTCGTAATGAATATTGTAGCTTAATTAAGGCACAAGAGACTGCAGCTTATTACATACGCGGAGCATTGCTTTTATAAAACACAAAGTATTTTTAGTGCAAATTGATTCATCGTAGCTCACCTCCAAATCAAATTTTTTTTTTTCCCGCTCTGTCTTTTAGTGTTATTTATCTGCAATGTTTGGTACAGGTTAACCAGTTTTGGAGAGATATCTGCCATCATCTGAATATTATGGAGCTAAAAATCATTTGCCTCGTGCTGCTTAAAGCTCCTAAAAACTAGGATTGAATGGTTTCTGGAAGAGACATTGCTACCATGCAAGGCAAGTTCCATTTAGATTTATTATGGTCGACAGACGGCAGACTCTGCAGATATCTACTCACACCAAACTAATCTAGAGGAATAAATAGTACTGCAGGCCAGAGGTAAAATAGGTAAATATATTTTGGGGGTAAACAGTTCCTTTAAATAATATCTTTGTGCCTGACTCCATAATCTAAGTACTAAAAGTCGTGATTTTTGTGGCATTACTTTTCAGTTGAATTGATTTCAATGAATCTGGAGGTACTGATCCCATTTTCTAAAACTCATTATCCAACACGTGGCTGCACACCTGCTCAGCCACCTCACGGACACTCTGGACGCTTGTGCCGTACAGGTGACTGTTGTACTGGCCAGCCTCGATGAACCGATGGCTCTGGATGTCCTTCTCCATCTGCTCCCTGGAGGACACAAAGTGATAGTCTCGCCCATCCACCTCATACTCCCTCTTGGGCCGCGTGGTGTCTGCGAAATGAAGAACAAAAAGAGTACCCCGTTTTGAATCTCAAAATTACCGCTTTGAGACGCAGCGCGCAGAAATCACTTTAATATTGCTGCATGTGGCAGCGGTGACATCAAATGAAAACTGGAGAACACATCGGTCTCCGTAAGTGACAGCGTAATTACTTACGTGGGACGCAAGATCCAAACTTATCGGGGAACTCAGACAACAGGTCATCATTTATCCTGTCCTTCACGGGACCCAGAATGATGATGGGCCTTGCATAATGTACTTATCATAAAGAGAACGAAAGAATAAAGAGAGCGGGATCATTCACAAAAGAGAAAAATCAAAACAATGAAATGTCATATAAAAGCCTTGAATAGCAGACTTCACCTTACCTTCCACTTGGGTAACTGTCTCATAACTGTGTGAGATTTTATCTCTCCCTGGTGACAGAGCACAGAACCATTCATTTTCTTTTTAGCTTTTTAAAATGACAGGTTTGCATCTGCATGTGTGTGTTTGTATTATACGCACTGCCGATGGTGCATTTTCAAAGGTGGCAGCAAATATACGAGATGTACTTATTGGTAAGACAATAAAGGTGCGACTCTGTTTGATGAAATGTGTGTTTTGGATTATAGTCTTCAGGAAAAGATTGAAGAAGAGCGTTTGTATTCATATCTGGCAGTCAGTATATTGCCCAAATGTTGGCGGAGAGGCATTTGGAGATGTCAGCAAAGCTAAGCGTGGGGCAAAGGTTATGATAAGACTGCTCTGAGTCTTCAATTATCGGGCTGTTAACAGATTTGTTTTAGTTCATGCTGCTTGCACCTTGAATCGATATGCTAATCTGGTCGTGGATGCAAAAGAGTATCCCACTGAATTACCCTGTGTGCTCAAGCTGTCTCGACCAAGGTCCTGTAACAGAGACAAGAGCAGAGATTTACACACTAGGACACAGTTTGAAAGAACTTCCTCCTTCAAAAAGCTATCGCGAACAGACGTACCCTCTCTTTGGTGTTAACACGAGACCAATCTTTTCTTTCCACCCTGTAAAGATGAGCAGGAAGAACAAAAAAAAAAAAACATTTATTTTTGACCAAGAGGAGACAAGCTGACATTGGTACCAGGCTGCAGAGCTTTGCTCTGTATTATAGGTAGTTTGCTACATATAGAGTGTCTGACCTGTGCTTGCTGGGGATGAAGCCAACCTCTTCAGCCTCATTCTGCGGGCTGACCTTACGGGCCTGCCACCACTCTTCATCTCCACAGTCCAACACGTGCAGCACGTCTCCAAACTTGAATCCCAGCGCTTGACTGAGGAAGCCACAGTCCGCAGTCTTATCATAGTCAAAAAGAGCCCTGAAACAAAAAATATCTAAATTAAGCATTTCATAAAGAGCCTTTGAAGATCTTTTTTTAAAGCCACCAATATTCCAGGGAGTGATCTTTCATTATATTTTAACTTCATGCATCATAAAATAAAAACAAACAAACATCTGTACAGTTGGAAATATTACCTTGTACGAGATGTGTGCTAAATAAAAATAATAAAAACTTCAAGGTATATTTGGAAAGCCGAATTTTAACAAGTATGCTGACTAAATGGAGAGAGAGGACCAGAAACATGCTTGACATTTTTTTTAAAGATAAAGCCCTACGTGGCTTCCAGGAATAAAAAATTTGGAGTACGCTGCTATATTGATATATATATATATATATATTATTATTTTCAGCCACCTGTGGCTAGCACCGAGCGCCCTGCAGGACTTCAGTTACTGAGCAAAGAAGAATTTGTACATAATGTTGGATTTAGCCTCATTATGGGCTTTAAAAGCAGGTTTGAAAGCTTCTGCTTCCCACCGACACTGTGCCAGTGGCCATATAACACACTGGTGTGAATAGTAACCTTGAACTATTTCTCTTTCCAAGATTTTTCTGTTAAGCAAAACATACCTTGAACGCCAGCAGCTAGTCCTCTCACCCACACTTCTTATAAAGGTAAGCTGCATATCTCATTTACTCTGTGCAGTGTAATGTAGTATGCTGTCTGGATGCTTTTTTGTTGTTTAAACTTTTTTTTTTTATGAATATAAACTGTACTAAAGGTTCTACTCTCTATAACGTACTTTGTCTTAAATAAACACACTTCATAGGTTGGTTGGTGTAACTGTTTAAAATGAATCTTTCAGAGTAAGTGCAACGTGGGGCCAGTCAAGGCGTGCTGTGGCTGTAGAGCTTAGCTGTGTTTACACAACGTTGCACGAGATGGTTGTGCATAGATTAATGGTGACATTATTAAAGGTGTTTCAGGAACCTGACTACTCTAAATGATTACCTACAGTGAACATTTAAGTCTAGTGTATAAACAGTAAGCCCGGTAATGCAATGATGGCCTGCTAGTGTTTACTGTAACTCTAATATTGGCAGTGACTGCATCAAATGGTAGCTAAATGCATGTAAAGGCACAGTGAATAGTGATGTGGTATGATCCTGCAGTTTTAGCCCTGATGTACGGGGTTCTATTGGAAGTAAATGATGAAAACATGATGCCTACAATTACTCAGACCCTCTAATGCTGCTGACTCCGACAATATTTGCAGTCACATACTTTACATTTTCCTTTTTTCCTTCTTCTTCTTCTTAAGTCTTGTAGTTTTTGTGATTTTTCTAAGCACAGTGCTTGCCTTGTCATTTTGTTTCTGTATTCTGACTTTGTATTACGCACCTTCGAGGACTGACTATACACTGCCTTTGATAGTTCTTGTGCCCGGGGGCCG
>JAVDPK010000266.1:668029-690140 GCA_034780415.1 Cichlasoma orientale
TGCCTTTTTTTGTTGTTGTGCAAACCCCCCCCCCCCCCCCCAACATCTAGTCTTGTGGCTATAAATCCTTTTCTGACTTTCTGACTTTCAAAACTCAACATCTCAACTCTAAAAGGCTAATTTCAAATTTTTCTTTGAAACAGCCGCAGTTGCCAGCATAATGCTGTTCAAGTGGATGGGCCGCTGTGTTCAAATAATGACAATTTCTTTAGTTGAATGTGACGTATTGTTGGCTTTTTGCGGGTCGATTTTTAACACTCTGACTCAAAATACTTCAAGCGCCATTAAATTTAACTAAGTCTGCATAATCTGAAGTATTTGAAATACTCTTATTATTACCAAACAGCTGTGGACTTCTGCTACGCTGAAGCCAAATGATGCATTAACCCAAAAAGCCTTATCCTCGAGCCTCTTTGATTTCATTATATATGCCTCGTATCAAAGGTACTTTTTCTACTTTTAGTGTAAGACCTGATGTAGAAGCCTCTCTTTGGGTTACTCCTTAGCGTTGTTGTCCCAGAGCCCATGCTGCTGTTCATCAGCTGTTCCCTCAAGTCATGGATCTTAGCCTCAAAACGACTGTACTCTGAAACAGAGAAACACAAACATTTTTTCCTTACACTCAGACACCTAAAATGTTTGCTTCAGATGCGATAGAGCTGCAACCGTACAGTTCCCTCTCTTCTCTGTCTCTCTCTCTCTTGTTATATCATGTATAGCACTTTGCTGGCTGAACTGTGGCTAAGCGGGTGTAGCTGCAGATGTTTGAGCTCTCAGTTTCAAAAGGAATTTAAATGAAAAATTATGAAGACATTGTTTTGTTCTTTGTCCGTGGCCCACACTTCCACCCTGTTTTATTGTTTTTGAGATATTCTCCTGCTACGTACAAAAACACAAAAAAACAAAACCAGTTAAGTTATATCTCCACGTTTAATGATTGTCCTCAAATAAAACACTTTTGAAGAGATTTTGAAGCTAATTTTAAGTGCAAATTGGGAGACTTGTTGTAGCTGTGGCTTTACCGTCGGGCCGGTACTGTGCGATGATAGTAACTGTCTGGCCAGCATTCTTCAGTGCCGCAGCTGCCTGTTCGTGTGTGGCCATACGCAGGTCCACGCCATTTACCTGTCACACAAACACACACGCACAAACACCATGACTGTTAACACCCGAAGAGTCGGCGCCGCTAAGGATTGCATGCCTGTGTGGAATTAAGAAAGGTGTCATTACACTGAGGATCTGATCGCCTTTGTGCAGCTCTCCGCTGAGGTCAGCCGGACCGCCTGCCAGGATGAAGGAGATAAAGATTCCCTCACCATCCTCTCCTCCAACGATGTTGAATCCCAGACCTGTAGAGCCTCGGTGGATCAAAACTCGACGAGGCTCCCTGAAAAAAAGCGACGAGGGAGAGAGGCAACAATGATACTCCAAAACAAAACAAGTTTTACACGACTAACCCTCCTGCTACCACTGCTGCTAAAAATGCTACAAATTAATAATCAATAAACATGATAGAAGTATAGTTCAAATATCACTGCTCACCTGGGAATGTCATCATCTCCCATCATGCCATGCAGAACAGGAGAAAACCGACTTGGTGAGGTGGGAGTCAGGGCTTGCGGGTAATCTGATCCGAGATAGTTCGGGTGGCTGAGTTCGGTATCCATATGGGAATATGCTGGGAAAAATGCACACGAAGCCAAATTAAGTATAAAATATCACACGCATAGATTTTATTGTGGTTTCATTTTAATGCAGATTTTTTTTCTTAGTTTCAGGTCAAAGGAAATGGTGTAAAGTTGCATACATCAGTTTTTAATATCCATAGATCTCCCACAGTCATCTCTAGCACTTAATAAGAACATTTTCCCTCTCTGTTCTATATTTGACAGCTGTTCTAAATGTAGGGAAAACGGCAGGACTGCTTTTGGTCTTGTTTTAATACACAGTGAAGAAATTTGGGCATAAAAAAAGGGGCTCACTGCTGGTGAGGTCTGGAGGGTTGTACGAGTTGGTCAGGAACAGGTTGTTGGGCTTGGCCACCCTGAGGTACACCACCTCGGCTGTGTTCTTCAGAGCCCCCACCGCATCCTCGTGCATCACATCCTCCAGACACACATTGTTCACCTGATCGTTCGCGACAAACAGGGAAACACGAGCAAGGGAGCAAAGTGCAAATTAGAAGGCTATCGCCACAGTGACTTCATTATGCGTGATCCAGCAGCATTAATGGATTCCATTTCACAGAGATAGACATTTACTGGCTAAATTTCAGTGATTAAAGTAAAACTGCAATTTACTCTGTGGATAATTAACACATTTGAGGTCAAGAAGATAATAACATGTCAATTTTGAATGCTAGAACAATAGGTTTTAACTGATTTATTGTAGCGCAGACCAATCTGAATAATATGCAAAGTGAAATTGCAATTAACTGTATGAGAAAATCTCTCTTTATCTAAGACAGGGAGTCACACTCATTTTCTCATCTGGGCATACACAGCCATATACAGCCAAGTGTGCCAGGCCAGTAAAGCTGCTTCCAGTAACCTATAAAAACACACACAAATCCAAATTGTTTCCATTTTTTTTTTCAGTGCAATGAGGTACAGGATATATTTGGAAAGTCTTTGTATTTTATGAACCATCCATTTATGAAGCAGCCTGAAAAGTCTTAAGAAAATTTCTTTTCTCCTCATTCAGTCAGTCTACTGCATCAGAATCGTATCAGTTACACTTAGCCAAGCCATCCAGGTGGGACCCCGTGGAAGGCTGCTTCTGGGCCAGCAGCCTCATATTTGACACCTCTGATGTAGAAATTAGAGTATAAATTGCTAAATCTAAATTGGCTTAGACAGGAAATGCAGGGAGAGAAATAGCTGGAATGACAAGATCCAGCTGGGTGCGAGTTAATTCAAAGAAATTGTGGCTGTGTGGTTTTACTGTAAGTTACCAAGAGACCACAGTTAATGTATTTTTTTTCCTTTTTTACAAATTCACAGAGAACAAAAGCATGCTGCCACATCCCATTTAGAGTTAAAGCAGCGGCTCAGACACCATTTAGTGGAAACAGCACCATTTTGAAGCTGGTGGTGTCGAGCTTTGTATTCTCCAGCAGGTGGCAGTAATGTCACTTAGAAATCATCCTGGCAGTGTTACAGTTCACATTTATTCCAGGCTACACATCTGTTCACATATTAATGACTGTAATGTCAAACCATGGAAACTGATAGATGTAATTTATCTTGGCTCTTGAAACATCAATGCCTCATACACACACAATGTGCAAGTGTGTATATGGGTGAACATGAGTCCATGTGCTACAAACGCCAGGGTCTGAGGCCATCAGAGACATGCATGCATGAGGACACGTGCCTCTGTATGCTGGTAGCTATTATGTTTGAGTGACTGACCGCTAAGATCTTGTCCCCAATCTGCAGACGCCCGTCTTTATGAGCCGCGCCGCCTTCAATGATCTTAGTGACATAGATGCTGTTATCTCCTGGTATGTGCTGGTTTCCCACTCCTCCAGCAATGCTGAAACCTAATCCTGAGAAAAGGGGGAGCAGAGCGTGAGCAAAGGAGGTGCAGGTTAACACAGAGCAGATTTACTAAATCGGCTCAGCTGGTGCATGAGGCATCCGTAAGCCCACACAAAAGCGTTGATGCTGTGCGCCAGTCCGCACTCGCACATACCTTTAGGCCCTTTGATGAGTTTGATTTCAGTAACTTTTTCAGCTGCTGGTTTTCTGCGGAGAACGTAGAGGCGGACGATAGCACCTGCCTCCTTAAGAGCCTCCACAGCTTGGCTATGTGTCACCTCCCTCACGTCAACATCATTCACAAATAGGATGCAATCATTCACACTAACAAATGGAGAGACACAGAGAGAGACTGTGGGCGAGAGAGGAAAAAATACCGCATGAGTTTTTATTTTGGTGAAGAAATCGGGTGCAATCCTCCACCAGACGAGGTCAGGAACAGTCAATCTCCAGCGATAGCTGTGTTGGGGCTCCAGTTTCACCACAGACGTTCTCTCTAGTTCTCTGTGACTAAGATTAAAGAGGGTATAATCTCTTGTTCTATTGATTTAGCACCAGGGAAAGCTGCAGTATAGCTTCTTTCTGTTAACCGCTCATAAAAAATGATGACAACTCGATATGTGGAGTGAAAGTGACAGCCTGTGTGTATAGGAGAAACTGATTTTCAGCTATGAAATGGCTATTTTCAGACATGCACAATTTTTTCTCCAGGGCCGTGTTCTCGTGACTCCATTCATGTATTCAAAATGTATTTTATGGCCATGAAAATGACGATGCGTAAATAGGACTGAAATTATTCTTGTGGGCTGCCAGAGCTTTAACCACTGAAATACATTGCTATAGCCAAATCCAAAGGGACCCAATCACAGCTGACATCTTCATGCAAATGATGTTACATCATTCAAGCTGCATATTATCTGTGAGGCTGCATGTAAAGGAAGATTTTAAACATTGTCATTGTGCCGTGCCATTTTTATCATGCAATGTTTTTTAGCCGCCACAGAGCATTTATTTATATTCTTTGATGCTCTGTGTTGATTTAAACTCAACCTTTATTTATTCTATATGTACGGCGGACTAAATGTTCTAAATCACCTTTATTTAACTGTAAAAAAATGCCAAAAAACCCACAAAAACAAACAAAAAACAAAGGATTTTTAAACAAATCACATGGGCCATTGAGCCATTCAGTTACTTTGATGGAAGGACACCTTAATCATCTTAAAGTAAGCAGACAGTAGCTTAATTAGAGGCCAAGGGAAAAAAAAACTTGTCTTCGAGGAAATATGAGCATTTTCTGTAGGCCTTCTTTAAGCCCATCATTCCAGATGGAGGTTTATAGGTCAAGTGTAAAGAAGACGATGCTTCTGCGTTAAAGCACAGTCACGGAAATGGATTCAAAGTGCTGGTTTTTTATACAGAAAGGCAAACTCTGTACTACACCCTCATATAAAAGTGGAAAAACATGCATATTATTGCATATTCTTGTAACAGGCTTCGTTAGGATTTCACCCTTTTGAATTTTAATTTAGGTAAGAACACAGCATTTCCATCCGAAAAATATGCCGCTCCTAGCTTCTACATGTTTTGCTCATTAAGTGAGAGTGTGGAGATCCACGGCACTAACCCCGACACACAAACCACATTTTAAACATGACGTTCCATATTATGTGTTTGAAGTCATACACACCATATGTAAACCTTACTTTACTTCTTACAAACAGAATCGAAATGCAAGAAGACTTTTAAACAAGCTGGGGGAAAAATGACAAAATTTTAGCGAGGCTGAGGCAAGCCTTTCTTGAATTAAACAGACAGATGGTCTCTGATGCTGAGCAGACTGAACAAGCAATGGGCAATGTATAGTACTGTGTTACATTACTTTGCACTTAAAAAAGAAGACGGGAGGCTTTGCTTAAGTCTCTACTACTCTTGTTTTTGGCTCTGGGAACACGTGTGCACGCAGACTGGATGTGTGTTTATTGCAGTCGGTGTGTGTGGTTTTACCTGAGCCGTCCATCCTGAGCTGCAGCTCCTCCAGGTATAATTTTGGTGATGAAGATGCTGGGGTCGTCGCCCACATGGGGGTTGTCGGTTCCCCCTGCTATGCTAAAACCCAGGCCTGAGTTACCCTGCAAGTCAGTGCAAACAAAATACAGTTAACCAAGTTTTCACATGACTCTATGCAGTCCTGTGAAAAACCAAGTACACGCTCAATCACCGTGAGCAGCAATCCTTTGAACTTGTTGCTTTCTGTCTGACTTTATCAGTCGCTCACTTTGTTGTGAAAGGATTTTGGCCCACTCTTTTTTGCAAAGATGCTTTAGTTCATTGAGGTTTGTGGGCACTTGTTTATTCACAGCACTCTTAAGGTCCCACATTTCAATCAGGATTGCAGTCTCAACCATTGCAGCACCTTGATTCGTTTCTTTTTCATCCATTCTGTTGCAGATTTGCTGCTGTATTAGATCATTGTCCTGCTACATGTGCCGATTACGACCAAGCTTTAGCCGTCAGACAGACGGCCTCACATTTGACTCTAGAGTACTTTGGTATCCAGAAGAGTTCACGGTCGACCCAATGACAACGAGGTGCCCAGGTCCTGTGGCTGCAAAAAGTCCAAATCATCACCCCTCTGTTTTTATGTACTTTTTAAGCGCATTTGATTCGCAGCACCTGGCTTCTAATAACCCTCTTAATTCCCATGGAAGCAGTAAGAGTGTACTTAGTTGTCACATGACTGTATTTCATCAGGTGACAGTATCATGTTTCCATGTCTTTGAATATCACTCAAAGCACTTTTACATTCACTCGTTCACACAGTGCTTGACTCTGACTTGCTCTACTCTCTGAACCACATAATAATAATAATAATAATCATAGCACAACTACATTCTGTAAATGTGTAATGAGGATTAAAAGATCAGATGGTCACACTCACTCTCTCCAGTGTGATTTCCTCATACTCGATTTCGCCTTCTGTCCCATTCACCTGTCAAGAAGATGTCAGTTTAAGGACTGTCCTTGGAGAGTACTTCTGTCCCAATCAGTCAGCTAATTTTTATTTCTAGCATTAGTCCTGATGATATGATCATCATGTGTGGGCTAGTGTAACTGGCTCACTGCTGCACTATTCTTTTAGTCCCATTCTCCTTCTGGATGAACAAGTTGGCTCCACATTAGCTTTACCTTTGCAATTACAGTTCAAGAGGAAGAGGGGATTTAAGAAACGTCAGACTTCTGTGTTTTTGTGTCTGACCTAGAAAACAACTTCTCTTCATGCTGCAGTGGTGCAAAAAAAATGCTGCTGCTGCTGCTCTGTGATTGCAGGCATTTCCTCATTCTCTACACTGCTCGTGGTGACATGGTCACCGCTTTTCTTTACAGAAATGGCATCATTTCAGAACTCTGAAGCAAATTAAGGAATATTTCTATTCCGCCAAATTTAGATCAAACAACGAAAGCTTATTTAATTAAAATGGAGTAAAATTAATCACTGTTAGCGTTCAGATTAGTTCAGCGAGCAAAGACCTACCTGCACGGTGGGAAAGAAGTGGAACTGAACTATTAATATACAATGAATATAAAGGCAGTTAAGTTAGCCGTGTGGTTAAGCCTAACGTAATAATACAATAAAGAGAAGATTAAACATAATCCTTACATATGGGGATCCATCGAGTGTGTCAGTGTTCACGACCACTGGAGGAGTGTTTCCCTGGAGGCAGAGAGACGAAACATTATTAAGAAATAATGGCAGAAATTCAAACATGAAGCAACTCCCTGGTGAGCTCTCAGTATACCCTTGAAACCTGCAGTCACAGCCAAGACTGATGACCATTTTAGCTGTAAGCTGTGATGACACTGTTCTCACTCTGCTATGGTTATCACTCCGCTAAAGGATAGAGAGCACTGCTCCTAAACCATTTGTTATTATCCATCCACAATGGACCCAGAAATAATTCACTCGAGCCCGTGTGCTTTTCCAAACTCTCGGTCATGGCTTTATTTTGCTCTAGCCTCTAGTTAAATTACAGCGCTGGTGCAGTAAGTGTCCATCTCGTGAATACTGTGGATATGGAACGCTGCCTCCTGCCCATCGATTCAAAACAAACCTCTCAGTATGGGAATATGGGAATCGCTGTGGCGAGTCGGAGGATGATGAAGACACAGTGAACTGGTAACATGACAATGACGCACAGCATGGCTAGCCCATTTAGTATAATATCATCTCACTTAATGGTCAGTGATTTTTTCCCCAAACCCATACTGCAGCAAAGCCTGATTAAATCACAGCATTTCAGCGAGTTATTCATCAGGAACAAAGTGATGGAAAATAATACAAAAGGCAGCAACTCAATGAGAGGACAAGTTTTTTGGCGTGGATGTGGGCTGGATTTACCTGCCAACACTTCTCTTTCAGCTCATCTGAAGTGTCACGGTTGACCTTTTGTTCATCCTCTTTTATTTCAGTTCAGTTTTATTCATATAGCACCAGCTCCCCACACCAGCCATCAGCACTGTATTCTCATTCTTTCATTCAGGATTTACTCACATCTTCAATCACTCTGATGCTGTAAGATGTGAGTACGCTGTTGACCGACTCCCTGTGCAAAACGCCACTGTTCGTTTTTGTTGCTGCTCTTTAGCGCGCTGATTAGCATGGGAAAGACACCGTGCATCCAAAAGTGCTTAGAGAAAAGCAAACAGCAGCACAAAATCAGCCTGCTGACCTTCACAGACCCGACAGCTCTGACACACACAAACAGCTGCGCGGCCAATCTAAACACATTCGCTTTCAATAAAATGGCTTCGCATTCCTACCCAGTGATCTTTATGCGATGCAAAGGGAAGTTATTTTTTACTCACTCTAAGATATTTAAGCTGAGCCAAAGGAAGAAGCACTTACAGTTATCCATTCATTCATATATTCTCTGAAAACTACAGCTGGATGTGACTCTATAAATACATTATAGCAGCCTACAGCAGCCTTTTTGGTAGTTTTCAACTGACTTTTCACGACATATATTTTTGCTAGTCACAGCAGATTATTCACATTTTGTTCACAATGGCTCAGTTTCATTAAGTGTTTCATGGTACTGGAGGAAAAGTGCAGGGGTAACTAATGACATTAATGAAGCCTCTGTTTCAATCTGTGTCCCAGAGCTAGCATGCACTATAACAATATCATACCGCAGCAGAATTATTTTATTAACAATATTAATTATATCTGAGGAGCCCAGAAGTGCCGTGAAGCCTGCTCCCTAAACATGTTGGACGTATGGGATGATACTAATGACATGGACGGTTTCAGAACACGTCAGTCCAAGTGAAGAAAAGACATAAATCTCTCTTCTGACGAGTGTTTCAACGGCTCACTGTCTGATTGCAGCATTGCCTGTGCACAGCTTCATCATGTACGGCAGCTGCATCCAGCGGTGCTACTGAACATTACGTCAAATTCATCCTTATCTAGAGAGAGAAATAATGAGTATAGCGAGCAGAAATCTAAGCCTAGTGCAGGCAATTTCCCTGCAGGGATTTTGACAGAGCTTTCTCTCTCTCTCTCTCTCTCTCTCTCTCTGCTCTGTCAAGTCTTTCAAAATCAGGCTGTTAGGATTTACAGTGTTTGGCTGCTCTTGCCCACCTATATTTTAACACCACCTATTCAGCCAGCTCTGGCGTGTCTTTATAGGCAGCACCACCATCCATCAGCAAACAGACCCTAATGCATTTACTGTACACGCAGCAAGCTCATTTCCACAATATGCATATTCAGACGAACGAAACCAGAAAAAAGCAGCAGATTTACCGATGTTTTGTGAGCTGCTGTGATTTAAAAAAAAAAAAACTAAATGAAAGAATATATTTCAATATTCTAACACGCACTGTGGTGAAGCAGCGGGGCAGTCAATTAGTGCTTTTTAATCAGTTTGTTTTGCTCATTAAGGATTGAATCAGTGAGTTATTGGCAGGTTATGTGAAGTGTTATGTAGCATATAGCTGTCATTTTTAGGTGTATTTTTAGGTTAGATGTTGTGAGATTTTTGTGCAGGAAGTTACAGAGTTTAACTTCAATGTCACAATATGCACACTTCTCATTTACTGCCTCCTTTAGGTATACTTTTGTGTGTATGTGTGTGTGTGTGTGTGTGGGGGGGGGGGGTGGTGGTGGTGGTTGATTGTTTATTGAATCGCTCTCACAAATGTGCATTACCACTCACACACAGTCTGAGCAGGATTTGATTAGTATTACCAGATTGAGACTGCTTGAGCTCCCCATGATTAAAATGTCTATAATGTGCATCAATGGCAGCAAACTGTGAAGTTTCCACAAAACAAATCCTGGTACAATTAAATAACATAATCTAATGTAATCTTCTGTGCCAGTTCCTTTTTCATCAAGATTTGTGCAAATATGCTGAGGTGGATTCATGCAAAAACAAACAAACCACAGAACATGTTTAAAACATGCCTACCATTTTATGATGCCGATGTTTCTTGGCCTTCCGTACATTGTTGAGGAATCGGCAGCCCATCTTTTTGGCGTACCACACAGACATGAACATTGTGCTTTTGTTCTTAGATTTCAGTCATTAATATTGAATATCATACCCTGTTCAAGTCTTAAAATGACATACAGACACACTGAGAGTGTGCTAAAGGTATTAGAGTCCACTCTGCAAGTGTCTCCTTTCAAATTCACCACAAAGTACCACCAAGGTATTGTTGCCAAGTGAGCCATTAGGTCTAGGCCCTGCCATAACAGTTAGTGTCTACGGTGGATCAATTAAAAGATATCTGTTTCAACTTAGGACATTATGTTTGAGCTTTGCATTTAAAACTAATCTAACTGAAACCTGATAGCAAAGATAGCATGCTCAAGACACGGGATACACCTTTCAACGATTTCAAATCCAGAATCAAACGAGGAGCACAGCTCAGTAATGTTTTCCTCTTGCCGACTCGGTGCTGAAGACTTCATCCACCAAGGTTGAGGTTGATCACTTGTAGCCAATAAGTCTTGTTATTATCTGACATCTAATCATCCAGCCTTTGGAAATCCATCCATCCAGAATAAAAATAAACAGATCCTGTCATTCTCCATCCTCTCTGGGAGTGGACTACGATAGCCGTGCCGCCCTGCTACTGGTCTGTGCTCGGTGAGAACGCAGTTCACATTTTCTGTTGCTACTGTACTGTACCCCTCCCATCCCTGCTGCTGAGAGAAAGAGGAGCAGGCAGGAAAGTTTGATGGCAATTACTTAGCTGTCTCTCTGTATAATGTCTACGCTGGCAATGTGAAAGGCTGAGGAATTATACTTTGACTGAACCTAGAAGGACAAGTAGCTCAAACTGGCCTCACTTTTCCTCAGGAACAATCAAAACTGAAAGGTTTTTAAGTCCCAGTTCTAGTAAAAGAATGAAGCCTAAACACAGTAGTGACAGCTTGGGTGGAAAAAATGTGACTTTTTTTGCCTGACCTGAGCTATTTTTGAAAGTGTGTGCATTTCCCTAAAGGTGAGATTTTGAAAATGAACTTGGAGTAGTTGTGTAGCAGTCTTTAGCAGATAATGAAAAAAATCCTCCCTCTTTGTTGTTCAGGCTTCTGTGTTCCATGTTTTGGTGACTGGACATGCATGCATGCTAGCAAGTTCCTTTGAGAAACGTGGCCTTCCCTGCATTTATGATGAGAGGAAACTGAAATTTAAACTTAAAGCAAGTTGGCAGATGCAATTCAGAGTGTTAAAAAAAGCGTCATGTTTTATTCATGTTACTGACCTAACTTAAATGCACACTATGTCAGATCAACGTTTGAGTCTCTTCTGCTGTTTTGCTGCTTTCTGTTTCACCATGTCTATGCTCTGCTCCATTCTGACACACACAGAGTGGTGGAGTCAGACACACACACACACACACATGCGCGGTGAAACAGAGAGCAGAGGAGAGTCGCAAAGCAGCAGCAGAGAGTCATGTCACAATGGCTGGCTTAACAATTGTTTGGTACGGTTTAAGATGCCAATATTCTCACGTGCCATCCACTGATTTTGAATACTGTTTTTCACAACTTAACTGCAAACACTTAAATAATTTTTCAGTTTAACAATCAGCAGAAAACATAATTTTCCATAAACGTACCAACAATGTAATTGCTTGAGTGCAAATTGCATTTTTGCTTTATTATTATTATGTTGAAAATCATGAACATCATAATGTTCTCTTAAATCATCTGTAAAGACCTTTCTCAACAGTTCTTTCTGTCTATAAATAAAACACCACTGACAGCAAAACTCTCGACAGACAATGGATATGAAGAAAAGAGCAGTTGTCTGAAGAGGGCACTTTGCTTGCCTTTTATTTTTCTTTACCTCCTTGAATAATTACACGGGGCATGTAATTACTGTGAAAACACACATCTGTGTTTAAAAGGTTTAAAATGATCCTTTTTGTCCAAGCTTGTGCAAGCTCTCTCTTTCTGAAAGACAGATGGATTGGCAGGCGAGGAATATATGCACAAACGCATGCATGCACACTGAACAGACTTAAGCAAGGACATGCTGAAGGACAAGCTGTCAGCAAATGTTCTCATTCTGTGAAATAAAATCCCTCCATTTACCTATCTAATATTCTCACCCTTCCAATTGGAAGGCCCTTTCTATGCTTTACTCCGCTATTCAGCACGAACAGCTCTCTCATCCTCTTTCAGCCCCCCCTCCTCCCCCCTCCACTTCCCAAAGGACCTGAGCTGCGGCTGCACAGTAATTACACTGAAGCTGCAGGGACATATTTAAACATTTATTAAAGAAAAGTAGGGAGGATGGGAAAATGAAGATGGAAACCAGATACTGACCGGACAAGAATGGAGAGCAGAAAGGGGAGGGAATAATGGAGAGCTCTTGGGGAATCACTACAGAAATGTGTAAGTGATCCTTACGTTAAAAACAACTGAATTTTGCAAAGCGTTAAACACGTGTCAGAGGGTTTGACTGCTTTGTACGACCAGGATTTGTGCGATTTGTGCATCTGTGGTTGGAGATAAGAGAGAGTGATATGCATCCTTTTTCATTAGAACTGAGTGAGTATAACAAACTGCTTGGTGGGAGTCTTCAGTAAGCACTTAGAGCTTTCTGGTTTTCACTTTCAGCTTGTCAGGTGAAGGATTAATGGCAAAGATAAACACCGTGTAGAGTTTTTATCTCAACAAGTCCAAACTGTCACAATAAAAGTACCTCATGCATTATTAAAAACCCTACCCTAAGATATTTTTTGTATTTTTAGACAGATTTCTGTCTTTAAGGAGAATTATATAAAGAGAAGGAAAAAAAAGCTAAAGCAGTGCTTTCAGGCCAGTTTATTCAAAATACCTCAAATAAAATGAATTTTTAAAAACACTGTTGTTTATGTTTGGATGACGCACTCACGGTTTATTAGGTTTTTTGAGATAACCCTTTAAAGCACCATTTTCATATTATTTTGTGATAAGAAAGCAAATAATTAATTTGAATAAATCTCCATGTGCTATAGACTCCATATAATGTGACACAGGAAAGCCTTTATTTGCTGCGCTTGCCGTTAGAACATGAACTTTAAGTAAACTAACAGCAGATAAATAAAAGAAGAGCACTCAACACATCAGTTTCCGCATTTATGCGGACTTAAGGAGTCATATCGAGTAGGAGGCGGGAAGATTCATCAGCGTGAGCGCAGATCGATATCAAAAGTTCTGTGCAGTGTGAAAAAAAAAAAGATTTCTAATTACATTACCAGATAAGTTTAAAAAATGGATGTCATTTGAAGCTAAAGCACCTCTTTGCTAAATCATGTACATAACCCAAAGACCTTCTGTTACTTGCCAAACCATTGCAGTGCTTCCAGAGACAATCCTACCCATAAATCAATGGGCCCTGGAGTGGTACTGGCAAACCCCACACCAATAGAGCAATAAAGAGACAGACTGACGATACCACCTACACATCAATGACAGCCACACGGGCATTACATCGGCTGCAAAGACATCCACACACAAAGGCATTACTGCAATGCATCTTGAAGACAGGACACACTTAACCCAACCAGTGGGGAAAATTGAGTGCATGCATCTATAGAATGCAGTGCTTCTGTGTACGTCTGAGGGAATGCACACAAACACATTTTTCTTACTGATGACTTCATGCTGGAGGGAGTGCGGTCTCCCATATGTTAAACAGCTTAATTCTAAGCATGTTCTATTAAATGTGGTGTGTTCAAAGTCAGAGCAGGCCCACAAAGACAATAATGATGTATAATTACAAGAGTAACTACTTGTTCAACAGACATGGAGAGACTGAAAGCCAAATTCTATAGTGCACTTATTTCAATGATCCTGTCTTTTTGCTCTTAAAGTAATTACATTGCAGCTCATTGCTAACTCCCCTTGATGTTCAGATTTTCAACTGACAGGAAAATATATTTAGAAAAAGTTAGGAAGGCGCAATTTCCCAGCGGTACCGGATGAATTTCTCTACCATCATATGCACATTTTGCCTTGCAAGTGTGAGCAATGCACGGAGCATGACGCAAATGCAACCTGTCTGTTCATAAAAATGTTTTATAGAGGAAACAGGACAGCCATCTTTTCAAGGTTATGAAAGTGAGGGTGCACAGTCTAACACTGACACCTACAGGTTTCAGTCTCCCCTGCAAAGAGATTATATATATCTCTGTCTAGCCATACCCACACCACAACGCCTTCAACACACATCAGGATACGTTTTACCTATGTCTCACGCCATCATAGATATTTTTCCATTTCATTACATGTTTTGGGATTGTTGGGAAATATGAACTCCTACGTTCACCGCCCAGGAGCCTACAGGTACAGAAATATTACAGTAGGCTATGTGCTATTTCTTTAACTCGCAGGAACAGCCATATGCATGTAGCAACAGATCTGAACATTACAGTGTGATTGAATTTCCAACATTTTAAAAACTACTCAGTTCCAGTTATGTGACTTTAGTCCCAAATATAGCCATTGAGTTCGAGCTGAACAAATCTGTTAGACAAAGGAGATTTGAATGACAATGAGTATGAAGCCGCTATAAGATATATGATCAGAAAAACAGATGACCTCATACTCTGGCAGTACAGATAAAATGGCGATGAATGGGCAGCTGTCTCTCTGCAATCAGACAGCGAGCCAAAGACACGGAACAAGGATAAAAATCACACTGATTACGATGACTGATGATGACACTGGTAACTTTCACGTTGATGGAGCAGCACGGATTTCTGTGCTCTTACCAGTGTGGAAACAGCGGAGGTGTACATTGGAGTGTGTCCCGTAGACATCAACACAGGCTGCAAAACAACAGAAGGAGAGGATAATTGTGCAGGCCATGTACATGGACACAGGGAAGAACAGTGGGTACCGCTCAGTCTTTTTCTTTATCTCAAATATGGTGATTGATATTGTATATTTTAAAGAAATCCTCAAGGCATGCAAAATGCCTTGAATGTGACATTTCATGGACCCAAACTGTAATCTGCTATGCTACAATATTTAAAGTGCAATACACTTGCTATTTGCAAAATCTTAGAAACTTGTAACAGTGTACCATATAGACAGCATATAGCAAAAGTCTGATTAAAAATTGTGTACCGAGTGTGTATACAAGCATCAGCACTGAAGATGAATTAAAAGATATTCACGCACCGCTGCAGAACAATGATCAAACGATCAAACAAAACAGAAACAAATACACAAAGTAGCGTGTGATTGTCGGCACAGATTGTTTTGTTTCCCTGCTAGTCAGTGATAGCTTATACATGAGAAAGTAAAAAAACAGATTCAGGTGCACATATAACCAATAAGAAACAGTGGGACTGTCAGCGCTTGTTAAAGCAGAATGGATTACTCGGCACAGCCGAAGTTGCTTCTTTGAACAATCCACCATATGCTGATGAATTTTACAAATAGCAGCAATGCAGCATTTTCACATTTCAGGAGACCTCTTTCCTCCCACTGGAAAAGTTTTAAATTACAACAAAGCATGTAATTAAAGTATGAATGTTAGGGCAGCTGTGGTTGCTGATCCAGTACTTGTTAGCTGGATGCATGCTGATCCTGCAATTAACAGACACTAGCTGTCTTTCTTACTATAGACACAGCTTTCTATTCACTGCTTCACTGGAAATATTTTGCCTTGCTCAATGGCAAGTCAGGAGTAGTTGTAGCAAAGCTGAGCTTTTACTACTTGCAAGACTTTCCCTGGAGCTGAAGAGTTGGAAAAAAGGCAACTTTGTGCTTTCGAATCAACCTTTCTCCCGCCAGCACCCAGTCACAAGCTGTGAGATGGCTGCAGGAGGGGGTAAGTAGTGTGGAAAAGAGAAGGAGAAGCACAGAAACTAATTAAAGATGGAAATGTCAATGTTAGGAAATGGTATTGATGCAGGCCAGGCTTTCCACTGTTGTTCAAAAAGTAAAAAAACAGTTCACAAAAGCAAAATGTCAGCCCTGAGGGGATCCTGCGTGGGGACACAGTACAAGTGCAAGGAGTGCACATAAACCAGGCATCATCATCATCATCATCATCATCATCATCATACTTACACTGAAATCATTTGTTAGTGTCTTCAAATCTTCACCAAAATCACAACTAACACAATGTCTGCAAGTCAATGATCTGTTAGTCATATGTAACCAATTGTGGAAGCTGATTATCAGACTTGTTTAAATACTTACATGTGCCTCATAATATCGCAGAATCAGATCACGATATGGTTTTCACTCACGTGACTCTGACTGGGACAAACATAAAGGGCTCCACATGTTCATCCATCCACCCGGCCTAGGACGGAGTTACGTTATTTTATTTGTTTTTAGAACTATTCAAGGATGTACACCGCTCCCGGAGCGTGAAGCGAACAATTCGCTTTGAACTAAGTAAAGGCAGACCTTTGTGCTTCATCGTGCATTCAGCTCTCCCTGAAGAGAAACACAAAACTTCATAAATAATAGCAGTATTCCAAAAATAGAAATAGGGCCAATCCTGATTCAAAAACACTGCAAACAACATCAACATGCTCTCTTTCACATATTAGGAAAAATATCCTCAAGACAGAATTTTACTGCAGTGTAGGTGTCTTAATAACAGTGTTATTGCTGCTAATGCAATTTGGTGGTTTAGAAACCGTTCTCTATGTCACACAAGGTTTGGTGCAGTGAACATACTAAGCAGCAGAATTATCTTTGGACAAATGGGGATAGTCTAGAAAGTCTATTTTAGGAGAGTTTTAGAGGCATGCAACACTCAGTGCAAAACCACACTACACAAACCACACTGGATTATACTGTAAAACGTTTGCATTTTGCACAAAGTATTACCCACTATACTTAATTCATATCATATTGAGGGACAATATAAAGGCAATGCCTTTACAGCCTGCAGCGTAATATTTGATAAAGTGAGTGGTGAGTTGTATAATACTAATGTGTATATATTGACTGTGCTATACTTTAACAATATACAATATTATATAGTAAAAGATGCCTAATTTTAAGTTATGTGTACTTATTACAACCTTAGTTTAGCAAATTGTATATACTAGTACTACAGTATTGTTGGTGATTTTAGTTTATTGGTAGGCGGTTGCTAGACAGCATGAAGTCATCGTAATATTTCATGCATAATTCAAGTTTTGTGGATATGAAATATATAGCAATTAATCTTTTTTATTTTATATATATATATATATATATATATATATTTTCGATTTTATTTAGAAAGCCAGAATATCTATACACAGTGGTTACAATATGTGTTAAAAGACAGAGCTCTCACTTTTTCCTGCATTCTTATATGCCATAGACTGCATAGATACAGCAATAATGGTTTTATTAACATCTGAAGAACAACCTTGAAGAAGACCACTAACCGGAAGCCATTAACTGCTACAGTGTCATGGTCCTTTGGCAGTTCAAGTTTTGTTATTGTTAAATATCTTCCTGTATTTGGGTTGGTTTTTTTTTTTTGTTTGCTTATGGTTTAGATTTTCACCTTTGCATCTTTCTGCTTAGTTTGTTCTTGGTTCTGGCCATTTTGGAATTTTGCATTCTAGCTTTATTTTCTTCATGGTTTTATTCTCAGTCTTGGTTCTGCTTCCTTTGTAAATTGTAATTATAGTTAATTCCTAGAGTTTGTGTCCTTGCCCTCCTGTGTACTATGTCAAGCCTGCGTTCCTGTTCCCGTGTTTAGCTACTTCTTGTTTTATTTTGCGAGTCTCTTGTGTTTAGTTTTGCTTTTCCTTGTCTTGTTAGATTCTGTCACCTGTGTCTTGTTTTCCACAGCTATGTCCTTTCTCCCTAATTACCTCGCGTGTATTTAAGCTCTGAGTTTTCTTCAGTTCTTTGTCACCTCCTCCCTCATGCTGTCTGTGCTCTCAATCATTTTCCCTTTGTCTCCAAGTTCTTGCATTTCTGGCTCCAGTCTTGCCTTGTTTTTGTATTTTGTATTTTTGGAACAGACTTCAGCATTAAAACTGTCTTTTTGGGTCCACACTCTGCCTGCCACACAGCAATACATGACAGAAGGACGTGACCATGACGGACGCAGCAGACCGAGATTAGATTTGAAGTGTCGCCTTGAGGTTTTGTTCTGGGAGTCTTGGCGAAATACTTATCCTCTACACACTGAAAGAGTGTTGGAAGAGATATGAACTCCTGTCACAGTGAACGCATGCCTAAGACCTTCTTGCGCTTGGGTTATGGAATCAACTAAAGTCAATCCTCTATGCTCCTGTCATCACCTTATTCTGCTCCTCATCTCCCCATCAATTTCAATTCAATTCAATTCAATTCAATTCAATTCAATTCAATTCAATTCAATTCAATTCAATTTTATTTGTATAGCGCCAAATCACAGCAAACAGTCACCTCAACAATACAGAGAAAACCCAACAGTCAAAATGACCCCCTATGAGCAAGCATTTGGTGACAGTGGGAAGGAAAAACTCCCGTTTAACAGGAAGAAACCTCCGGCAGAACCAGACTCAGGGAGGAGCAGTTATCTGCTGCGACTGGTTGAGGCTGAGGGAAGAGAGACAATCATCAGCTGCTGATAAACTCCTCCAACACCTCTAAGTGGAAGCGTGGTCATCGGCAGTGCTTCACCCAAATCTCATCACAGGAGCAGCAGCTCTGCACCTAAACCTTGGCACAGCAGTAGCACCACACTCAACCCTTGCCACAGCAGCCCAGTACCCACACCAGCTCCTCAACATCACGCCCCAGCCTGCTCCGAGGGTGACCGACCCCAAGCTCTCTGATGTTCCTTCCTGGGTTGGTGGACGCCAGGCCCCGGCCTGCTCTGAGGACGACCAACGCCGGGACTTCACCTGTTCCCATGCCTAGGATGAGAGCTGCTAGGTGTACAGCTTTCTGCTCCTGCGTCTGTTGATCCTGGATCAGCACCACAGACTGGTGGTCTGGCCCAAGCCAGCCTTCCCAGAGACTGAACTTGATCCGGCCTCCCCAGAGACTGTAGCCCCCGCTTGGAGCACCCACAGAGACTGTGTATGTTTCACAGCCTGCACACCCAGAGACTGTTTATTGCACAGCGTGCAGGCCTCTCCTGAGACTGTTTATATTCCACCACGGGCCTCCACAGAGACTGTGCAGCTAGCACCCTTTCCTGTTCCCAGGGAGAGGGTGGCTAAGAGCCAGTCTCAGCTTCAGCCTCCGGAGATGGCATGTGCCCTGCGCAGTCCCAGCAGTCAAAGGAGGCACCTGTGAGCAATGCCTAGCCACAGCCTCCAGAACAACCTGTGCAACCTGAGAATCTTGTGCAACCTGAGAATCTTGTGCAACCTGAGTATCCAGTCATCAGAGGCAACTAGGAGCCCTGCTGAGCAGCCCCAGTCATCAGAGGCAACCAGAGCCCGTGGTCCCCAAGCTACTTGGCCTCCACTGCCAGCCATTGGCAGAAAGGTTCTGCATCTGTGGTTGGCTTCTAGCCATGCTACCCGAGGGTCTCCATCACCGTTGTCTGCTTCTAGTTACGTCACCCGAGGGCCTCCATCACTGTTGTCAGCCTCTAGCCACCCCACCTTAGGGTCTCCGTCACTGTCATTGGTCTCCCAATCAAGCCTTCAAAGGGTCTCCTGGCCCCCAGAGTCGCTTCGTCTCTGTCTCTGGTTTCCTGGCCGACCTCCCGAATTGTTTTGCCTCTTCTGCTGGTCCCTTTGGCCGAGCCAACCCCCAGAACTGTTTTCTTTGTTTTTGGGTAGTCTGAGTACGCTAGCTACAAGTTTGGATGCTCATGACTATAGAAGTATTATGTACAACTACACTTCTCAATTTGCAGGCAAAAAGTACAGATAACATAATATAAGGGAGTAAATTTTAACTTATAACAACTATAACAACTTAAAAACGTTAAAGGCAATAATTTTAATTTGTATTAATTAAAAGCTATTTACAATTATACTATAACTTCAAACTATAATTTCCTCAAGACATGTGCTCTAAAGCAATGAAGACAAAAAACAACATTTTATTTAAACAATTGTAAGATTAGCTCCATGATCAAAGATGTTAAAGATGACTTTGCATTTTCTGTTTCTCAGATGAATCACCTTGTGAGTAAATGTAGAGGAAGCATATAGAAAAATGGCATGTAGCAAAAGTCTACAGCTGGACCTGAAACAGGGATGTTGCAAATAAAAGTCAGATTATTTTATAAATTATATATAAATTATGTAACTAGGTTATATTAATTGTCTAAAAAGTTGAGCAAAAAATGTCTTGTCCCAAACACGTTGTCAGGGTTAGGGTTACTAAATATCACGTGAAGCATTCCCATCTACGCAACGCAAAAAATTCAATGCTATTAATTCAAACTAATTTCATGTGTAATTTTATTCATGAAAATAAATATACCTATTTATATTTTTGTGAATTATTAAGGGTTAAACAATATCAAGCACTGATCAACTTATATGACCAAGAAACCATGCTTTATAAACATATGAATAATATGAAGCCAGCTAAAAGTACAAAGTCTTGTTATACTGCACAAACTGACTTATGAGCACCAAAATGTGTTTCTTCCAGTAGTTTCAATAAAATGCTTTAGGAGTCAAAATGATAAAGAGTCAAGACTCTTAAGGACAACACAGTGTAGCAGAGTCAGTTAAGGAGGGCATACAAATAACAGAAGCAATCTTAACCATCTCCATCACACACAACCAAATGCAAAAGTATACAAATACTAATGCAGAAAATGCAACAAATGCAGAAATTACTTCAGCTTTGTAAATGTAAATTCTAATCAATATACAAATTCCCTGCACTGTTTCTGCACGTCAGCCACAG
Organism: Cichlasoma orientale; assembly: GCA_034780415.1. NCBI lineage: Eukaryota > Metazoa > Chordata > Actinopteri > Cichliformes > Cichlidae > Cichlasoma > Cichlasoma orientale. Next base: position 688,922 of record JAVDPK010000266.1, read on the forward strand.
CTCCATTGAATGTGAATGTGCATCTGACAAATCTACAGCAACTGTGTGCTGCTATCATGTCAATATGGACCAACATCTCTGAGGAATGTTTCCAGCAACTTGTTGAATCTATATCATGAAGAATTAAGGCAGTTCTGGCCTGTGAGTGTATATGAGTAATGTTGAGTCAATTCCATCAACGTTGCTCAAACAGGAGTAAAAATTTGTATTTTATTGGGATTTCTTTTCTTTTTTGTTTGTGAATGAATAAAGAAATGATGCAGTAGTGAGTTTTTGGGACACAGTTTGTAGGAATAACCCTCCATGTTTATGATGAAAGGGGGACCTACTCATATACCTATACAATACTCTTTAGTACAACAGAATACAATAATTAAATGAGGCCATTTGTTGGTTAGAAAAATATATTTTAAAAAAATCACCAAAGATGTTATCATCATGGGATCATAAAATTTCATTTCCTGCACGTTAACTCACAGATATACAGAAAAACACCACAAGCCTCAACGGACTGACTGAATGAGTCATGTAATGGATCTGAATCACCGCAGGGCACGCATTACATTTTATATTTGACTTAATAAACCTCATACTGGTGGGTTTTTAGAGAATGGAGTAACTCTCCTGCCTCATTACCATAATAAATGGTGCACCCATCAACTATGAATAATTAGTGATCCTCTGGCATGTACTGGATGACAAACTCAACTGGGAGCACAGGGATTCAAAGTAACAAGAAAAGGGGAAAAGCAGATAATGTGATGCTTTTACATGGTTTATTATTTAATTTATATATACACTGAAATGGAGGACATGTTGTTTTTAATATATCTTTTTAACACTCATAAAACATCACAACTAAAATATATACAAAAAGTGGTCTAACAGAGACTAATGGGCTGTCTTTTTGTTGTCAGTCAGCCTCTCGAGTAAGAAACACAGACTGACAGACAAAAGAGCCACAGCCAAATTATGACCAGCGGTTGGTGTTTGTTCACATATTGTATGCTTCCACCAAGCAGCAACCTCAAAAGCCAACAACAAACCCAGAACTGCAGTTCCTCTAGTGGCCTCTTAAGACCAGCCTCAAAAGCAACTTGATCCCCATTGACGTCTATGTTAAAATAGCCGACTTTAAGCAGAAAGATTCAAGATTCAAGATTCAAAGCTTTTATTGTCAAATGCACAGTGCAGAAACATTGTTTCCCTGTACAATGAA